>CM033278.1:18614431-19214431 GCA_019343175.1 Oedothorax gibbosus
TTACAATCTAGTATTCTGAACGCTGATAAAAAACAGAAAACAAACTTTTTTTCTTCTTTAAACAGCATATTTTTAGAGAAGAAAAACTGTTTAAAAAATAACAGTATTTTTCTGTATATGGATATATTATGTAAAACTAATACATTTTTTACAGAGCATCATTACCCCGATTTTATAGTTAGAGATAGTCTTTAGTTACATATTCGGTATTTATTTTACAATTTAAACGGTTAGTAAGTCAGTTGTGGTACGGAAAATTAACGAAATTTTAATGTTTTTTTAAATACAGTTCGGGGATTTGAAAATGTCTTGTGATTACGAGTGATGAATATTCTAAAGGCACATATTTTGCAATTTTTGGGAAATTTTAGAAAACTTGTATTGTCTCTGTTAAAACTACTAATTTGTTACGTGCAAGTATGATACTTCGAATTTAATTTAATCTATAATCATTTAAATTTCAATTCAAATTTCAGAATAGAAGTTCCTGTTATATACATTTAGCCGTTCGCCCGTTTCTACTTGTATGGTTACACTAGCTTAACAAACCTGCCGTTGCTCTCTACTCTTAATAACGGTGACTTGTAAATTATGTAAAAATTTATTTTATGCCAAACGATCCTTACTGGTCAGCACCCCCCATCAGGATACTATAAACCTTCCCGACCCTACTGATGTCAGCATTATGTACTTTTTATTTGAATGTCCCACTGGATCCCGGCCCAGCTTTTTATGAAGTAAAAATTCCACATTTTACATAAAAGTTCCTCAAAGTTTCTCACTTCTTTCCATTTGTAAATAGCAAAATTAAACAACGATTATTATTGGAATCAAGTGGAGTAAGTTTGACCAAGCACTAAAATCTAATAAAGATTTTAAATAATTTAATAATGTTCAAGATGCAATCTTGCATATTAAATTTTGAATATTATTGTTTTAAAATAACTAAAGATTGATTTTCACTTTTGCTTTTTTTTTGAAGTTCGTGCGCAAAATAAAGTTCAAATGCTTAATTTAAATTTCTTGATTAAATTTTTTATTCTTCGACTTAAAAATTTTGCAAGCAGTTTTAAATAATAGTGAATTTGCGAAATATAATTGGCCAATTTCACATTTTAATGTCTTGTTTAGTAAATTAGGCATTTACTAGTACTAATTTACTTGTACTAATTGTAAGCCAACTTTTTTTCTGAACTTTTATTTAGTTATAACGTACACAAGCCGTTTCAACTTACTGACGCAAATCCACTTGTTTAGCTTCGACAGTATGAAATGTCCAACAGCTTTATCTGTTTGTTGACGACCATACCTATACATTATATGTTTCCGCGTTACTACAATAAGGTCTGATGCTATGGTTGCCAATAACACCACGCTTTTGTATATTCTTTATATTAATTTCGGGTTTCTGTGTCATCAATCCCATTAAACATTGGATTAACAATATCCGAAAAAAAAATATCATTTAACATCGTGATTTTGAAATATATTTAAAAAAAAAAGCATTTTTAATAAACTGTTTGAGCAATTTGTATTTTATTAAAAATAGACACACTACAGATTATGACGCCAAAGCTATTGTATTTATAAATGTTATATTTAATTCACATATATTCTGAGAAGAAAAAAAAACGCAATATATTTTATTTCAAAAGTTGTGTGCAATTTTGTATTTATAAACACCAATAGATAAATTAAAAATAACTTGTCTTTTTTAAAAAACGCCTTTAATAAAAAAAAACCTTGTGTATCTAAACCAAATGACCAATGGTATCTATAAGGAAGTCATTTCAAACAAATGTAAATTTTCATTTTAAATAATATTCTCATGGGACCATTGGAATTGAGCAAAGAACTTTTTTTTAGCATTTGACTTGTCTTTCGCATTTGTGGTTTGGGCTGTGAAAATGGGTGATAGACGGATGGACATGCCGGTTATAATAATACCGCTCACATATCAAGTTATATAATGTTGTCTTTTAACGTTTATAACTTCTAGTTTCCCTTCCCCTTCCTCATCTTCAATCCTTTTCTTAAGATCGGGTTTAATTCAATAAGCATGCATATGTTGGTGGATAGGCTTTACAAAATGTGATAAAACTTCCAAAATTGATATTAAAGCGAGATGTTCAAAAATATCCTAAAACTTGCCTCAGTTTCCAATTTTGAGAAAATGTATTCGATTGCTAATATGTTTCAGCGATTATTTTTATGAATACATTTCTTAAACGAGAATCCAAAATTATTGAGTTAAAAATAGTTAATATTAATAATCTAGTAACGTATCTACTCATCAGTGTGTCAGCATCAAAATTATTTTAAACAAAATTTGATTTATTTAAAGATATAATTAATTCAATAATTACTTTTAACAGACAAAAACTACACATTAAATTAACTGTTTTTAGTTTTCAAATTCAAGTAAGGTTTTAAGGCGTTAAAATTTTTTTTAAATTGGAATTATATAATAATTTTGGACTTAATATACTTCAATTTCAATAATAATAAATTTAAATATATATTTTTTCGCAAATTTAAAATACGCATTAAAATACATTTAAAACTTATAATTTTATTTATAAATATCTTTTTCCGCAATCCAGTAACTATTTCTCATTAGCACAAATTATTCAATGCTAAATTTACATTCAGTAAATTTAAACTTCTAATTATATTCAAATCTGTCTTGTATCTTGTAGTTTTTCAAATGTTCGAAGGAATGTTCAAACTACCCTTAAATACAAATATAATTTTCTAAATTTATATAAAGTTGAAATTTTTTAATTGATTCAACCTTTTTTTTTGTCAACTAACATGCATTCCATGTTTCCGTTCTACAGCGGTTAAGTCTGATGCTATGGTTGTCATTTCCAACATATGTATGCTTCGACCTCATTCCATATAGATAATTCATGTTTCTATAGAAAACGCCTCAATCCCAGTATCTCTTTTACATTCTTCTGCAAAGTATTTAGTACCCCTTTTGTAATTTTACTTTAAAAATTGATAGCAGAATTTTTTTTATAAACGTTTGTTTGAGTTGGTATTTTCGTATGATTAAAAATTGTATGGTTCAGTGAAATTTACTGTTTCACAAGTTTTTTTAAAATTCGTATTAAATTGGTACAATAAAAATGCTTTTGAAGACATAGTATTACTAAATTGTTAATTTTAAACCCAAGATTTTATTCAGTATTTAACAATCGGTCTTTCGGACGAATTTTATTTAAATTAAGGACTCGTTTATTAAAAGTATGGTCATAGAAAATTGTACTTGAGGAAAAATCCCGTGACATATACTGAAGTTATCCATACTTATTCCACGGTTTAAAACCGTTTCGCTTTGTGTAATATCTTATACCGTTTAACTAACATTTTACAGTTTAATACTTTTCCCCCAAACTTGTTCTCAATTACGTGGCTTTGAGGTTGTGTTGGACGTCTAACAGATTACTATTTTTGGTTTTAATTGTTAGAGAGGTTTGGTGGTCGGAGTTGGTATGACACTATTCTTATAACTTAAAGATTGCAGGTTCCAATAACACCTGACGTAAAATTTTTTCTCAAAATTAAAAATTGGGACTCTTCTACCGGACGAAACGGTATTTTAACTGGAATTTTTCGTGTTGTGATACAGAAAGTTCCCATTCATTTTGCTGTTTCCGTGTTTTTCGCGCAACTTGGATGCTAATTTAAAACCGTAAATTTGACAGGATTTTTTTTTTAAGTCGGGGTATGCTGATACTTTTCTAACTAAAAAATGACCCTGATCACCTTTTTTTCAGGGTATTGTTGCTGATACTTTACTGAAATTTTTAATGACTTTCAGTAAAGTATTAGCAACAATACCCTGAAAAAAAGGGGTCAGGGTCATTTTTAGTCAGTAAAGTATCAGCAATAATACAAGCCTTCGATGTTTCCGTGTTACTGCGGTAAAGTCGGATGTTATGGTTCAATCCCAAATATGACGAAAACAATACAGGGTGTCCGTAAAAGAATGTCCGAGTTTTAATGGTATATTACAGGAGTTTATTTTATACTAAATATAACAAATCATACATGACATTGAAGTAAAACTAACCTAGTTTTTCCTATAAGTGCTCAATGTGTGCGCCTTCTTTAGTGATACGGCACACATCCAAACGAAAATGCAATTCTTCCCATACTGTCTGCTGCAAGTCTGGAGTAATGGAAGCAACAGCCTATGCAATTCTACCTTTCAAGGTTGGTAAATCGTGGGGTAGGGGTGGAACGTAGACCCGATCTTTTACGAAGCCCCAAAGGAAGAAATCACAAGGCCTGATGTAAGGTCACAATTTGAAACTCGGACATTCTTTTACAGACACCCTGTATTTTGTCGCCAATAGCTCATCTATGGCCATTGGTGACGTTGTTACACTGCAAAGATATCCGATAAAATTTATAATTTTAAACTGGCAGCTGAGTTTCCAGAAAAAAAAGTAAAAATATGTAAAACCTTCTGCATTAAATACGGTGAATTCCAGTTTAAATACGGTTTTGTTCCCTTTAAATATTTATATATTTTTTAATTAAAAAAATCCTTTTGCGTCAGGAGCTATTGGAACCCGCAATTTTCAACCTCCAAGAGAAGCGTCATACCTACTCAACCACCAAAAACTCTCGTCTGATTGATGGCAAAAGAAGTAACCTTATTGACATGTTACGCGCCCGAAATTGACGTCATTGAGATTAATTTTTGCAGGAAATGATTTTAATAAGATTGTTCAAGACCGTAAAGTAAGCGAAACTGTTTCAAACCTTCAAAAGTATATAGAATTTCTCAATTTTTTTTTGAAAGGTACAACCAAACCTAAAGCTTTTGCCCCTATTATATTTAAATTAGTAATGTTTCTTTATAGAGACTACCATTAGCCCTATTTCGTGGTTAGAAGTTTTCTTGTAAATATTCAGCATTTCTCTTTGAATCAGTGGTTAGTAAATTAGTAGTGGAACTGTCGAATTAACCAAATTGTAGTATATATATTTATGCAATTCTAGTTAATTTGAATAATAATTTAAATAAGAAACTACAATTTTGGTTTTAATCGACGATAATTAATTTTTTAATTGCTAAATTTTGACGTTTAGGAAACGTCCTGTTGCTACAATTTATAAATAACCTAAAGGTATATGTGTTTCACTTCTGAAATTAAAAAAAAAAATATCGGTTGACTTTTCAGAACTTATCACAGTCCGAACTTCGAATGCCATAGGCAACCATGATTCGAATTTGGCAAATCATTATAATCAAGTTCAAAATAGGTCTTGTTACACAAGTTTTTTGCCTTTACTACCAGTGCCTTTGCCAGTACAGTATCGGCCTTTTGTCTGTGCTTTACTTTTCCATTCCGTTAATTGTAAATTTTGTTAGGCTAAATAATTAACAAAAACATCAAGTGTAGTAGCGAAATTTAAGCAGCCAATTTAAAGTGTAAATATCTTAATTAGAAATAAGCTTTTTTTTCCGTGAAATTCATATTAAAGATGATGTAATATTTTGTTTAATCTAATATTTTGCAGCAAGTGTACTTTTTTAGCTTAACTGCATTAGGTTTAGAACTTAAAACGTGTAAGGTACTACAATTGTTCTATACTGTCTGTATATCATTTATACAGATTGCATTACAAATGCAGAAGGTAGATGTGATACATTAAATTGAAGCATAAACTTATTTTATATTCCAATAAACATTTCCTTTAAAATTTTTGAGAAGTACGTTCCAAATTTAAAAATTGATAAATATAATGACCAATTCAACGGTATTCAAATTTAAAATTTGATCATTTGATGAGTGTTGCCACAACAATTTTTTAATGAGAAATTTGATTATTTAAAATGAAAATAAAATGTGTTTAGCTTCCACACTACATTTATAATGTGAAAAATGAAAGCTTTTATAAAAACTCTGCTATTTCGTTTGTCTGTCACCCACTTTCATAGCCAAAACTATAAATGTTAGTCAAGTGTGATACGTCAAAAATATCAGCACTTCGAAACTAGAAGACATTGAAAATCACCGAAAAAATTCGAATTCAAAGTACTTCAATTATAAAAAAAGAAACTGCAAAATGTAATACTTATTTAAAATGCTTAAGAAGTCTATTTTTATTGGAATTAAATTACCATTGCCACTCACAATCGAGAAATTTTATATGAAATAAATTTTTTAAGGAAATTTGTTTTGTTATATGAATTCTAGTTTATGTCACATTGAGATTCTTTGATGGTTCGCATTTGTTTAGAATGAGGAACGGGGCGTTTTATTTTTAAAAGACGTAATTTTTTAAATTGACATTTAAGCATTTATTAACATTAATGACGTTTATTGCTAATTATTTATTTTGGCAAAGTTTTTTTTTTACATTTTCTTATGCTTTTTGTAACTGTTTTACTAGCTTCAATTTTCTAAAGAAAAAGAATAACATAGAGCTGTAGATCACTATCTTTCGAACTGTCACAATAGTTTTCATTTGAAAACACCAGACCTATAACAATTTCACACAAAATAAATAAAAAACCTAAATCCCACCAACAATTTTCATCACGACACCAATTTACACCCCCCCAAAAAACAACCGTACCCCCCTCTATAAAACTTAACCAATCTTAAGTAAGAGAGAATCTGTTGAGATTTGAAGAATGTTACTTTTCGACAAATAGTTGTGGCCTGTTTCTAGTCATTTGTAACAAAACGCTCTTTAACAGTTCTTTTGTTACGGTTTGTTTAACATTCATTGTTTTTTAACCCTAATTTGAGTGCTAGCAGCGAAAGAACATTCAGTTCAGTGCTACGTGAATCCAGACAATCATACGAGAATGGAAAAAATAAAATTGTAGTTACATTTTCTTTCAGTTATTGTTCAGAAGACACATTTATAATGCATCTTTTCTAGACTCGTATGAAGCGCATAAATACAGAGAATATCCGACCAGTTCTTTTGAACAGTGGTTAGGAGAATAGGCCAACAACTGAGTAGTTACACAACCCAAATTTGTGGGACAACTTTGTCAGGGCTGAAAACGACGGATTTACCATGCACTAGTCTTATATACAAGGCGTTATTTGGTGTTTGTATTTTTTCCCTGTACCTTTTATGTTTGTTGGGTGGCTGGAGGTAGACAAATTCTGGGACTGTTGTCTCCATGGCATGACGCCTTCCTTTACCCGCCAGGTCACACCGGCCCCTTCTTTCATCCTAGTTAAAGGTTTAATATGGGGAATATGAACCCAAAATGAATTTAATAAAACAATACTATACTTGTGAAACAAGTGTCCATATCTGGAGTCTGGGAAACATGGGTCCAGAGAAAGTTAATACTTATAGGAACTGTAACGGAAAAACAGGCTATAGTGTATCCCTTTACAAGTGAATACAGTTAGGGCTCGTTTATAAATATGGTACTACCAGAAAGTGGGAAGCTGGTTAGGGTAGGGTTGAATAATCCTCGCACTAGAGCTATACGAGGGTTATTGGCGTGACTGGCGTTGAAATGTAAAACTACAGTTAAGTAACCAGCCGACACTTGAGTAGGCACCCAACGCGAGTATTAAGGGTGACATCGTACTCGGCGTTGTTACTTTGGGGCATATTTAACGTGCACTCACTCTACATGGGGTATTATTCGACGTACTTTTTTTGCTATACAGATCGTTTATAAGCTGGCAGTTACTTTGCCCGAACCTGGGACCTTTCGCATGTAATATAAACGCCTTACCGACTGGGCTCCACATTTGGGAGCTTGACTGTAACTACGTGCTCTTATTCATAGGCTAAACAACATTTAAAGCAACACCAGGACGTTCTTCTGCTCCCCATCCCTCGAACTCGGTAACAAGCCCCATAAAATTACCCCATCTTGCCCGGGCTCATAAACCCACCAGCCGGCAACGCGTTAAACTAACCAATCTCCAGCCTCGGACGATGCCTCGGGGCCCTAAAAACCGCGGGGCCCGTTTGCTTTTACGGCCCTAGTCCTAAGCACCAGGCCAGCTGGACCCCCTTTTTGTTCTATTTGTTTTGTTTTGGAGTGCCTTGGTGTCTTTCCGCAATCTGGAGTCGGCAGTAAAGTCCACACTGACTGTCCCCGTGTCTTATGTGGCAGATGCCTGATTGAGGCTTGGATGGTTTTTCCCACGGGAGTTCCGGTTATACAGTAAAGTTTCCTGTATTTGTTTGTTAAAATTATAACTGATGATTTAGTATAAATTTGTATTTGTATTGACACTTTTAAACGTTTTTTCTTACATGAACTGATTGATATTTATAAGCGAGGAAAGATTACAGCCAACAAAATGACTTTTTTTTAAAATCTCCCATGGTATTTTTATTCCCATTATAAATTTCAAATTCCTTTTACACAACCTAACCAGAGACAATTACAATATTGTCAAACTAGTTGGTTTAAGTGAAACTGAAACTTTTTTTTCATAACACTTCTCGGGTTTTTCTCGTGCCACCGTCTGTCCGTCTGTGACCCACTTTCACAGAACGAACAGCAAGTCGCACAAACAAGTGGGATACGTCATTTTGAAGCAAAAAATCTGGTTAGGCTACATACCAAATTTCATTAAAAATTTTAATTAGAGATATATTTAATATTTAAAAAACTAAAAATTTAATCCACATTGAAATAACATGCAAATTTTATTTTTATTCAATATTTTCACTGTTTCCATTTCGTCAAACGTACGAGAAACTTTATTGAAAATAAAAATAAAACTCTTGAAAGAATCTATATGTGATAATTTAGTTTGGATTGTTGTAATATCACAATAGAGTTCTTTTGATGGTTCATTATATCGTACCGTACGCGGAAAAGAGACCTATCGCGAAAAAGACCATTCTTCAGGAGAGCCGTTTAAAGTTTTAGTAAAATTTCAAATTATCACAAAATCGTTCCAAATTAACCTAGATCGAAAATATTTGGCATGGATATCCGTTTTATGAGTATCAAAAGGTATGCATAGTCATTTTTTACTTTAAATTTGCCTTTGCTGAGATATTTTCAGATAGGTCTTTCTTTCGCGTACAAATTTGAACGATTTTGTTCGCGAAAGAAAGACCTATCTGAAAAATTCTCAGCAAAGGCAAATTTAAAGTAAAAAATGACTATGCATACCTTTTGATACTCATAAAACTGTTATCCATGCCAAATATTTTTGATCTAGGTTCATTTGGAATAATTTTGTGATAATTCGAATTTTTACCAAAACTTAAAACGGCTCTTATAAAGACCTGTCCGAAAAAGTTTGCTGCTAAATTCATTCTAAATATTAAGGAAACATACTTATGAAGAATACTCATTTACTTAATGCATTTTTATAATCTAATAATATATTGATCAACAATAAGAATTTTTTTTAAAATTAAATTTAACAAAAAGCTTGTTTAACCAATTTAATGAAGTTTATGTAATTAGGTTTATCTCATGTAATTACGATATTATTTAAAAGTGATGTTTATTTTTATAATTTAATATATTCAATAATTGAAATCATAATAGTTTGTTTATATAAAAAATAGGTGTTATTAAACGAATCACTTTTACAAAATCAGGACTTACAAGATATAAGAAATGATATCGACATTTTTCTACAAAAACCTTTCAATCTGAATTTTTACTATGTATCATGTTTAAAATTAAAACAAAAATAAAATTTGAAGCATTATTAAAATTTTAAAATCATTTTAAAACTCTTGAAAATATAAAAAAAAAGTTTTAAATTTTAAAAGTAAGTTGTAAGAATACTTCATACCTTAAGTATACAGTTGAATTCACTGACTTTATATCGCAAACTGTCAAGTTGTAGCAATTGAGTTTAGATTTATAGTAAAATACCGACGTTGAAAACGATTTAAAACTATTTATCGTTTGCTAAAATATTAATTTGAAAAAAAAATTACCTATACATATTGACCTATCATTTTGTAATCTACACATATAACATGAATTTTTTTTATATATATTTATTGTACTAAATACCACAAAATAGAGCTTTCGAATGAGTATTTCAAATAAAGAAACAAAGAAAAAATAAATAACCGACTTCAACCTTTCCATTTAAGCACTTCAAAATTAACTTCATCGCTGGCGCCGCACCTGCAAAACGCATAACGAAATAACGCCAGGTGCGATAGGTCTTTCTTTCTCGCATGTTTCATCCAAAAACGAACGCGAAAGAAAGACCTATCTATTAATTGCAGCCGAACTAGGGCTCGGATCGCTATGCCGATTGCACCAATCGAAAGATATCAAAATTTTGCATCCTATAGTAGTGTTATCTTAAAAAGTCAATTTTGGTCGATAGGTCTCTTTTCCGCGTACGGTGCGATATATGTATGAGGAAGGATGCATAGAGAATTCTAACTTTGAATAAAAAAAATAAGCGAAAGTTCGCTTTTATTTTTAAAGCATCAATTTTACTAATTATTTATTCTCTTTTTCGAAAGAAAGTTAATGAATATGGGAAATTGTGGCAACTAAAAGATTTTTTTTATAAAAAGTTGCATCATTTTTCGAATTTCAAACAAATTCAGTAAACGATAATGAGTAATTATTAATTTGCGAAAGAAGATTAATGAAAATAGTTAATTTTGGCGTTTAAAAGTTTGAATTAGAAGTCCCTGATAGACGAATTTCTTTCTGAGGTGTTTTAATTGTGTGTTTCCTTTGGGAGCAAAAATATTGTGTGGAAGCGGTTTAAGTGACTGTAACAAACCTACTTGTATTATTAAACTGCAGGGTTTATTTTAAATAGAATATTGATTTTAGAGTTGTCTTTCCATAGAAGTTTTTGAATACAAATTAGAATAGATATTTATTTTATATAAATACCTTTCTTATAGATAAGAATATTGATATCACAGGGTCAGATAGATTTTTTTCTACAAAAAAAAATAATGGTTATTTTTAAATAAACGCCAAACATCTGGTGCGGTGGAAACGATCACTTAAATTGCGTAGGATGCTTTAGTGATTTTTTACGACTATAATTGCAGTATTAATATAAAGGGAAATGAGGAAACTTCATGTAATAAAATATTTAAACTTGTATACATAATTTTTTTTTATTAAAGCACATTACAGAATAGAACTCGTTCTGCAGGCTTGTTTTAACTAGTGTGTTTTATAAACTTGCAGAAGCAACATGGGAGGTCTGTAGACTTTTTTTATTACTTTTTGTATATTTAATTTTTAAGTACCAAAAAAGTGTCTAGACTCGCAGGTCAAAAGCTAGCTAACGACATTGTAAACTAGTTTTCCCTGTAGAAATCTTGAAATAACGAGAATTCGGGGTAATGTATTTTTAATCAAGAATAATTATTTTAAGCGAAGAGTAAATTTATATCGAATCAATTTCCATTTTTGTTTTTAATGTGAAAATTTTTTTTTATATTGATACTCAATATTGCAATTAGTTGATGGTAATGTCCGTCTTTGCGAAAACAAATTCACTTTACAAAAAAATTGTGATCCACACCTTTCTAAAAACTATTACCAGTAATATTTTTTAATGGGAATCTTAAATATTATTCCTCGTTAAACCTTGCCCGATCTGGGATTCGTACCCCGTACCTGTATCATTACAGAGCGAAGTACTTACCACTATAAACCACTACGGCTCGTAAAAAATATATAGTTAAAGTAAAAATTGCGAAAAATATTCTCATTCCCCTCTTTTTAAAATAACTTTTCTCAACACAATCCTCAACAGTTTTCCCACTAACCTCCAACCATCCCCAAGTGGCGTGGGCTGGAAAAATCCCGCGGTAACCCGAGAAGACAACCCGGGTGGAGTGAAGTGCCGGTAATTACGAGACACCCGTCCCTGTAATAAGGTGTCCCAGCACCCACTTCTTATTTCTTCCTAGTCTATTCGGGTTTGACAAAGTTTTAAGATTTTGAGTGAGATTGGTTTGGAAATTGAAATTGTTGCTTGAGGAGGTGGAGAATATAAGTTTTGCTTTTCAGTTATTTTTCGACTAAAATATGTTTATTCGTATAATATGCAATATGGATGTTTTCTATACGCGATTAAAAATTTTAGAACTAAAAAGTTTTTTCATGGATGATTAAAAAGATGACACATGTTACCAGAAAACCATATTTCCTTAACATTGAATGACATTTTTTTTATTGATTGGTGGCGATATATCATTTAATTATAAAGATTTTAAAAAATTCCCAAATGTTTTCCTTGTACTTTTGACCTTTTTGATGCGTTATGATTTATGTGTTGATAAATAATTCAAATTTTTGTAATAAATCCCTATATTTTATCTCTACTTATATCAGTTGCTTAGATGCTTAATACATACCCAGTAATATGACTTCCGAAAATACCGTGCTTTTGTTTGTACGCCTATAACTGCTACAGTTCAGAATTTTTTATTAATCGACACAAGGTTTCTTTTATAATCCTATTTGTCTCTGGTGTTTTAGTCAAAAATATTTAAACAGTTTATTATTCAAGTAATGTTTTTTGACTAAAACATCAGTTACATCTCTCTTTAACTGAATCCAAGTTGTGCAGCAGAAGCCCTTAATACGATGGTCAGAGTTGTAAAAGCCTCACGTCATCATCATCTCTTCTTGGAAGAAAGCTTTTGTAGTGGTTTGTCACGGACTTCTTCATTTGATGCCTTCTTCTCCGAGAGATGAGGCCTTTTTATGGCTGGCCCGCTTCTTTTTGTTGGGGGATCTTCAGAAGTTGTGTTTCTTGTTGTTTGGGAAGAGGTATTGGTAGGGTTTTCTTTTAGGAAATACACTAGTAGATTTGAGCCTGCCATCTATAAAGTTCTTTGTATAAATATTGTTTTATTTCTAAAAAACTATGCGATATAAAATGACCTATTGAATTAAGTATATTAGTTATAGATTTTATTAATTTAATTGAATTTTTGTGAACATTAAGACCGATTTAAGGTTTTAGCACGATTTTTAGACGGGAATGGGTAGAAGAAAAAAACGACTCTTTCTGCCAACCATCTAAATCAACTAACAATCGAAATGCACAACTTATGTTCTCCCATGCTGTCCCGATGTCTCCCCGTCATTGTGGGTACTGGTCACAATCAAAAAATGTACTTTAAAAACTACATTTTCAGAACTGAGTTAACAAAAAATACTCATCTGAGTATGCCGCATGATCAAAATGGCTCTTAGTCAGTATTTCCCATGTCTGAAACTTGCATGCATCCATTTCTGAAACCCTGCCTTTTCTTAATGAAATATCAATGCATCTTCAAAAATGAGCTGGAATTGGTCTAAAGTGCTCATTTTTAGTATACCCTTGTTTCAAAATTAGGTAAGTTAATTTTTAAAACTTGAGTATTATGACTATTTGCGAATTTTTCCTTTTATTTTCCAGTACATGTATGGGATGAATGGTAGTAGGTGGGATATGATCCCTCCAGAGAGGATTCTATCTAGAGTCCAATACCTTAACGTTAACCATTTGGGCTAACTGGTGAAACTTATTCATTTAACGAATTAAAATTAATTTGGTTTGAAACTAAGTAAGACTGGTATTTCAGAATTGAAAGCATGGGGTTGTCGTATTTGAAGGAAAATGTTTCCTTACAAAATGAAAACATAGATATACTCAGATTTGAAAGCGTCAGTTTTTCCAGTATGATTATACGATATCTTGTGTTAATATAGGATATTAACATAGTTTATAACAGGATAACATAATTTCGGACACGTAAACGAAAACGACTTATCATGTTTTGTTTTTGACTCTTAACTTCCATCGCAGTAAAACAAATTATGAATTACTTTTAGATTGTAATGCACTGCATATTTTATTGTGAAATTAGTATAGTACATAGCTGCATGTTACGTACAGCTTTGGTACTCTTAGAATCCAGTCTTCAACACTACGACACCACATAAATGCTACAACTTTCCTCACCGGCCAGCGGCAGCGGGTTCCAAGCCCAACATTTGCGTTGTAACTATGTCACCATCAGAGAAATGAGCATTCCGCGTGTATTAATACAGCAAAGAGATTTCGAATCAGCCTGTCGACAGATTGTTCTGTAATACAGTGCGCAATTAATGAGAAGGGCAGGTCTGAATAATGCAAAGCCTATTGAATTCGAATGGTTACAGCTAGTTGTTTTTCTTTGACAAAGCTCTAACTGCAACTATAGAACTTGTTTATTTTTGTGTACTAGGTACTACGATCGGTTTTGCTGCTGTACGATGGCTTATTAGAGCGAAAAATAGTTAAAATTAACAAATAATAATATAGTTAAATAAAAAATATAGTTAATTAAATGAACCATGTCACACTGGGATTCGAGCCCACTGACTTTGATACCGAAATCCAGCCTACCAATATTTCGTCGAAAGTGGAATAATTTTTTAATAAACGAGTTTGAAAATGCGTAAAAAGTTTTAAATAGGGAGACAAGTAAAGGCAATTCTCACTTCTGTATTATAACAGGTTTTACAAGTGGATTGTTGTGGTTCTAAATTAAGACGCTCGTCGCCAATAGCCCTCGTGTTGCTTTAGTGCGACGATAATTCAAAACTAACCAACAAATGGATTATTATTTCATTTAGATTTAATATTGCTGTTAAATGGAAACGACTGGTTGTAAAATGGGAAAGTAGATGGGAACATTCATAAGGGGATCAAATTTTATTTAGCTAAATAGTGGTGCAATTTAATATTGGCATAATAGAAAGCTGGATCAATAGAGTAAGACCAAGTATCCACTTTTAGCGTTTTTTTACAACAGGTTAGGTGGAAATTTTCAATATGAATCTGAGACATTACGTCGGTACCTAACCTAGATAAAACAATACAATGAACGACATTTGCTACTTTTAAATTACTAGAAAAAGATTTCTTATGATTATATTCTGTTTGAGCTGTCTGTTGGTATGACAGAACTTAATGGTGTATTAAATGTATAAGTTTTTTTGTATTCGTTCATAAAGGAGTTTTTGAAAGATTAATATAAAAAGGTTTCGTTAAACAGGAGAAAAATTAAGAATTTTTATGTATTGAGTCTATTAATGTATAACTTTTCGAATTAACAGAAACAAATATGATTGAAGCATTTTATTTTTTTATCAACGTAAGAAAATAGCTTAAGTATTTCCATACAAATATAATTATTAAACGTATTCATTTTTGAAACTGGTTAACCTCACCGGTCGCGTTTGCTGTATTTTAATTTAAATTTGATTATTTTATTATATTTGCAATTTCGTTATAGATATTTAATTTTAAAATAGTTTTCTTACCACATAGACTTATTCTTTATAGATTCCCATACATATTAGCAACGAGTAATTAAAACAAGGTAACTAAAAATTGTCAGTATGAATCCTAATAGTTTTTATTATTTTTATGCTTCCAAAAGCAATGAGCAATAATATACGCAATCTCCCTTTCAAATCTTATTCAACCACTTTATTATAAATCCTCCTCCTGAAAGCCCTTATGATGGAGGCGGAATTAGGCATCCCACCTTCTACGCTACAAGCTCAATTAATCGCAGACACTGCCATGATCAATGGACGGATTATGTTGCATGTGTCGGGATATGGTAAACTCAATGGTATTTGTAATCACGCTTCGTGTTAATTGACGCGGTTAGAAGCAAAATGGAGTTACTCGATGGAAGATTTACACCACTTTTTATTTCTAGTAGTTGTAGGAATAAGTTTAGGTACGAAATTATCTGTTTAGTAGTGAAGTGGCGTAAGTTGACTTGTCGTTTACTTCAATATGGATTCAATCTTTTCAGTTGTTAATTCCGATTTGAAATGAAAGGTAGATTTAGATGTCCTGTTAATGTATGTAAAAGTCGGGGATTTGTAAGTGATTATACAGTTGTTTGACTTATGATATTGGTTATGGAAGTATTTACGTACAAGCTATTAAATTGTAATTAATGCCCAAAGGTAAAGACTATATATTTTTGGAAAAAAATCGTTTTGAAATAAAGTATTGTATAGCTAATTTTGAAATGTAAATGGTGTGTTAAAAGTAATCCTTTTAAAATAATTATGAAACATATAGTGTTTGTTACTTAATTATAAACATATGCGTTATTAATAATTAAAAATTTGAGTACACTTCTAAATACTTAAAACCAAAGTTGGTTATGTTTAGAAATGAATAATGTAACGCAAAAATATTGTTATTTGTTTTGATTTAATTTTCTATTGATTTATGAAACAAATTATTAAAGACGCTCACAAAAAATGCACAAAAACCATTCTTATAAATAATAACCCAACCAATTACGGTTTCTTTTATCATTTGCCCCTTAACCCAGTTTTGACCAAGACTGATTATGCCCTAATTAAGTCAATCCCATAACGCATCACTTACTCGCCTCTTAAAATCTTGCAACAATAAAAGAATGAACGAAACTAAAGACTGGATAAAATAGAAATAAAAAAATAACCCTACTCAAAATGAAATCTTGGAAACTTGTTAAGTCGCTAGTGGGCCATATGTTTTAATCTTTAAACCGAGAGGGGGAACTTCTCAATCTTTTTCAGCCCTCTATTAGGGGTGTGAAAATGAGAAAGATTTGATAATTTTACCTGTTCTTTTGAATGAGAAAATGTTTGGATGCGGTTTTTAATTAGAAAATCGGGTGTTATTAATTTAATTAATCAGTTTATTAAACGCAATTATATTTATTTATTAACTCGAAATATATATACATAAAGAGATTTTGTGTATAGTTACAAAATTATTTAAAAAATTTCATTGATTTAAATATAAACATTTTTTAAAATTTTACGTAAAGTGTCATGTCCTTAACATTGTAACAAGCATAGTAATTTTTCGGTAAAGTGTAAAAGAGGCAAAATTTAAGTTTAAAGTATTTTTTGCATTTTCAAGCTGTTTGAAGGAGGAAATGAAGACGTTCTTTTGAGTAGAGATTATGCTTTTATCAATGAAAATTGCGGGACACCGACTATAAAAAGATAATGTTTGACTTCATATAATTTTTTAACGTGTCCGAATTTACAAACCACTTAGTATCTGTCTTAAATCATGCATCAAATTAAAAATATGTATCTAACTTTAGTTGCTAAATAAAAATTTAGGGAACAAAAAAGTAAAAGAACCAAATCGTGCAGGCAGGATTTTATTTGGGAGGAGTTTACTTTATACAAAATGGCTGTTAGTACGATGCCAATTTACAACCCAAACTTTAATGCAGTATCTACCCCAAAAATTCTTTCAAAAAACAGGAAACCCGAACAACCACTTTCTTCACGAAACCACTAAACACCCCATCTCCACCACTATTAATCATCCCGACTATCGCCCGCACAAATGAACAACGGAACGTTTAAAACGAGGGTCTTTACACCAAAAAAAAGTGCTGGAAAAGACTAAGAAGAAATAATGATGATGAAAATGGCGCTGCGAGAATTTATTTGATAGCGAAATTTGGTTCTCCTGAAGACCTTCTTGTGTGCAATAATGGGCTCGTGTTGGTGGCCTCAAATAGTCATCAAGTTTGGGGGGGAGAAAAATGTGGAGGAAGGAGAGGCTATTTGGATGCTAATTATCTCCCACTGATGGATGTGAAGGGTCTGGGCTGCCAATGTGGTCGAAGGAGAGAGAAGTTGAAGAATTTTATCGCTCCTCTTGGCGGGACAGTGTAGGTTTAATTAATTCCGCATTTATTCTGTATTTAACTCTATTATTTTTAAAGCCTGCTTCGATTAAACGTATTTTTAAAAAAAATATTTCTTCGAATAAATGATAGATTTGCTTAAAGATGTTTAGCTCAAGCTTCTGGGAAGTTTTTTAATAATGCAACTATATATAAATCATTGACAAAAAGATCTCGAAGAACTTAAGAGATAGGTTAGAAGATATTACATTTGGATATTACAATAATGTCTCAGGAATGGAGATGAGCTAGAGGGGTATCTTGCCTATCAGTGTTAACTGAAAGAAATTTAAACGATATTTTCAAACGCTAAGATTATAAAGATTGTTTTTGTTTTTTTTAAATTTCTCGTTTAATGCTCCACAAATACATATTTAGCATCTTAAAAATATTGATGTTTTAAGTGTTTAATCGGATTCACTTACTTTCAAAATATAACTTTTAGCGGGCTTAAATAATCAAGTTTGGTAGAAAAATATTCACTTTTTAAAACGTTAATTCAGAGTAATAAAATTTAAAAAATATAATTATTGTACATTTTGTATCGGAAATCTTTAAATAGTTTGTGTAAAATATTTTTGGAAATGGCACTGTTCACATTAACCCCATGATTATAATTAACCTAACTGACTTTATATTTTCATTTGGCGGCCTTCTGAGCCATCTGGCGTCAAAAACAAACCAAGTCCCAGTCGCAAGGAAACTGAGGTATTACTCAGAGTTAGCAAAAGTGCCGATTGAGGGAGGAGGAATAAAGGATGAGAGAGCAGGCTGAAAAGAGTTAATAATGTCATTAAAAACAAAAGTGCCCCTATTCCAACTAAGCACTTAACGCACCTATTTGAGGTTAAAGGCGCCCAGAAAAAAAGTTCCAAGCAAAAAAGAACAAGTTTCTTCTGAGTTGAGTTGATGAGGAGTTTTGATTTGAATCGTTTGGCGCGAGTAGAGTTGAGAGGAGTTTTGCCTGATGAAAGGGAATGAAAGGGAAATTAACGTTTTGGATGGGGATTTTTGGTGAAGGATCGCTGAGACCGGAAATACACTTGAAGACCGAATCGCAATTATTGGGTTTCTGTTGAATTCAAATGTACTTTCTGATTGGCTTTTGGAAAGGTCGTTACGGGCGAAAGATTGCCACCCACCCATCCTCTTGACTTCTCTCGAGAAAATTTACTTTTTGCGTTTTTCTTAAAATGGATATATGCTGGTCAAAATATATTTTTATTTTCTTATTTAAAGTTAGAAAAATTGTATTGATTTTAATTTTGAAATATCACAATTGATAATTATTTTTAATATTTTTTTTTCTATAATTCATCTGAATTTTAAAGTAAAATTTTAATTTAGTTATCCAATTTATGTTTTGCATCCGATCTACTTAAAAAAAATACAGCTAATGCATCGCAAAATGAGCTTAGTCTTTCAAAGCAAACAACAAGTTGTTAAAATGTTAAAAAATAGGAAATTACTTTTTAAATTTTAAAAAGTACTTAATTTTATATTCTTCAATATATTTTGTTACATTCTTCAATATATTTTTTATATTCTTAAAATAATTGTATTAACTTAAGCATATGAACAATTAAAACTTAATCTTTTTACAATTAGCTATTTACAAAGCATATTGAGTGCTCAAAACATGCACCATATCAAAACATACTCAATTCAAATTCTTACAATAATTCAAATTCTTACTATTTTAATCCTCCATCACCCCTACACCAACTGCATATGAACCCAAAATAATAAATTTTGTATTCATCACAAGTGATTGCGGCTTATCGTAGCCTTGCCTCAAAAGCCGATGGAAATACATTGTCATTAAAACTGGAGCCAGCACCGAATTTAAATATTTAATAAGCGCTGTATGCAGAATTCTCTTGTAGGTGTGAATGCGAGAGGAGAGCCGCATATATTTATACTGATTTTCCATTGCCCCCTATCACCACAAAGCCCAAGCTCGTTACTGAACGAAAGGCGGTAAGTTAGTGGTATAGTGGCGTAAGTGGTGAAAAGTTACTGGTAGAGAATGATGGAAAGGTATAGAAGAGAGGGTCAGTCCTATAGAGCTAATGCATTAGTTTTGAAATAGCAACATCTGTGAAAGTATTGTTTTGCCATTTAAGCATATTTTTTAACCAAGTTTGAGAATCGTCACAACATCTAAATAAAACAAATTTGAAGTGAAATTATCATCCGGTTATTAAATTATTAATTTTTAGTTTTAATTACCATAACATATCCTTAAGAAGGCGACACTATTTTTTTATATTTTATCAATCATTTATTAAACAACTGAATGGTATTTTCCTTTAAAAATAGTTTTATTTAGCTTTTATAAAGATTTTCATATCTGGCGAAAAATGCTTACATGGCAAATTCGATACTTTTTATGGTGTTGAGATTACAAAATTAATGAATTATCTCTATGGGACTGAACAAAGTCTGAACACTCATCTTAATGGTGTGGTTAGGATTGTGTAGAAATGTTTTGAAATAAACTTATAAGTTTTTCGAATGATATTACATTTTAAAAGATTTCAAATTTTTAATATTTTTTTTAACGGTACTTTTTAAATTTTTATATATTTGCATGCATTTAAAAGAATTGTTTTACTCTTATTTCGATTATATAAATAATTAGGGTATATTTTTAGGGTATGGGGAGACCTTCTCCTGGTACCGCCTCCCCCAATTTCAGGCTGATTCCCATCTCATTACTGAAGTGCCTATGGCATTACATTCGATGAATCGGAATGGGACCTGAGGCCCTTTCCGAGTTGTATATTATATCAGATTTATCTATCCTATTTACGCTATTTGTTTTACAACTTGCAGGTTTAATGTTTATTAAATTAATCTTTGAGCATGATTTAATTTCAATAAATTCGATGTGTCCCCTCTTTGTATCTCTTATCTTTGAATCCCAAAGTGTCCATTATAAATCCATTAAAATGTTTTTTTCCGTTTGTATAGATTAATAACTTTTTCAGATTTTGCTTCATATAATCTGTTTTTTAAAAAAAAAATTTATATCGAACGCAATTCTGAAATCTAAAATAAAAACCTTTAAAATCTCGAAATATTAAATACACATGACCTTTTAAACAAGAACAACTGCTGAATATGTCAGTAGTAGATATGTAGACTCATTGACCTTAGCGATATCATTAATTTGGTGGTCAATATATTAAAGTGTCGTGCAAACTAAAAAAAAATCTAAATTATTTTCTTATAACTGATGCTGGTTTACGTCACATATGTTAGTCCAATGTAATACCCTCTATGTCCAATTAAAAATTTGCCCTCGATATCATCAAACTGTGGTTCTAATATAAGAGTCATTATACTCGGATCTTTCCCCCAGCATACTCCGCTAAAAATAATTAATTATCTAAGTGGAACTAACAGCAACGTGGTCTGTAAACAAATCAAACTAAATAACCACAACAGGTTTTTTTTATGAAATCCACGACCTATACACCACTGTGACTAAGAACCCATCGCTGTTTACCCCGGCTGTCCGTTGAGAAAAGCCACTCTGCCCGATGGTGGTCAAAGCCTCTCTGGCTGACACTCCATTATAATATATGCAAAGGCTGGTTTCTCAGTTCGCTTCAGTTTAATTAGACGACGCCCCAAACTAGGATCAATAGCGCACCGATGGAAATCATCGGCTTCATTTATGTCCCAATCAGCAAGGGAGCCTGACGCAATCAAGAAACGCGCTGGACAGGGGTATATCTATAGCGGGTAGAGTTATGAGGCATGTGTTCTGGTGGACAGAATAGTTGTGGTTTGTAAGTGTTCCTTTTTGAAAAATATTTTGTTGAGGTTGCTGCTATTCTTATCAAAATTTTTATTAATTATTCTAATCAAAACACATGCCTCACTTCGCTGAGGCATGTGTTCTGGGGGACAGAGTAGTTGCGATTTGTTGGTATTCCATTTTGAACACAAAATTGTTGAGCTTGCTGCTATTCTAAGCCAAATTGTCGAAGAACAACTTTTCGAAAGTTCAGGGACAAAATAATTAAATTTTCACGTTAAAGCGTCCAAACAAAAGGGAAATACTGGTCAGAATTATGTTCATATACCATGTTCCCTTCTTGCATTTATATAATTTTATTTTTGGGAAAAGCAACGTAGAAAAAGAAAACATGGAGTAATAGAGCATGTACTTAATAATATTCGTTGCAAATTTACAGATAGATAGCTCCATGATCCTACCTGGGCAATTCATACACATATGAATCCATATAAGGGACTTGATTCCTGAAATGACCTGCACATTTTGGTATTTTATTGCTCAATTGCTCTTAAAATTCCTTTTACCCACGAGGGCTCTTATACAATTTGTACAACATCATTCAGATGTATTCTCACTTCAGCTATTTTAAAACACAATTGTAATTATTACCAGTTTGTTTTATACAACTATAAAAAAAGCATTTTTCTGTACCATAATGCCTGTTGTAACACTTGCCTGTTGAAACATCTGGCACCAGTGGAGCAGACAGGAAGAATTCCATTTTTGAGTGAAAAGTTTTTACAATTTTTAGATAAAAGTTGTAGGATTAATAACTTATTGGACGATAATAAAGTTCATTCAATATAGAATAAAGATTTGATAGTCATATTTTGCGGAAATTTTTTGTTTTTATGTAATGTTATTTTAAGTTAGATTTGAAAAAATAGCGAAACTTCTCCGTTGAGTTCACGATTTGGTTCTTAGCCTGGCTTTTACAATGTTGTAATGTTGTTTTCTGTTTATGACGAAATATATTCAGATTTTCCTGGGAAAGCAATTCAGAGACAACTTTTCAGTTGACAGATATTCAAGGTAATACTGGCTATATGACAAATATTTTTTAAATAGAAGCTGCAAATATGTTAGCGTTACTAAATACCTCAAAGAACAATAGATAGCCATGAGCCTGTCGTTCCTATCTTTCTCACCTTGACTAGTGTGTGTATTGTCCTGGGGATTCCCTAATACCTCGACATCATATTTCTGCTGAAGGCTTATGTTGGCAGAGTGGACCCCCTCTTTTCTGTGCTGTTGTTGACATTGTCGGTTGGTAAAGCGACTTTGAAAACCGGCCTGTTTAAAAGCTGGGGTTTGATGAGACCTTTGGTGTGTGTTTGGCCATGGGAAGATTTGGTTTAATGGACGCGTTTTAATGGAGGGTGGCTGTTGTTTGAGGGATTAGAGGGATGGCTTGGTTGTTGTCGAAGGTGGACTGAAAAGAATGCGAGTCATTCATTAGCAAACGACTAATCTCAATTAATGGACTTGGACGCTGAAGTAGATAGAATAGTGTGGTTCTATGGTTTGTTACTTCCTGCTTCAGTCGCCCAAAAAAATTTAATCTATTGTTAATAACCGATTTTAGACATAAGTATTTAATTTCATTGCATTTTAAACGCTATTCGTTTTTTTGCGCAGATTTGTGCGCATTGTTAACTTTTATCTTGAGTGCCTTTGAAGTTCTAAAAAGTTTTTTTTGTGCTGCGTATTTTTGAATTTTACAACGTAGAAATTGTAAGGAAAAATACTTTGGTTTTGATATTTGAAGCTTTATGATAAAAATCCGGTTATCTCTATAAAATGTATTTTAATAGCCCATGATTGATACAAAAAAATATATTTGCAAAATTTAAACAAACTTAGGGAATAAAGTTATCCACAAATTTTTTACTTAGTACATTATTCATAAGTCTTCAATGGTTTTATTATCTGTAATTTTTAAAAAATTGACAGATTATTTATGAGCAAAAATGTATAACGAAGTTTATAAAAATGAATCGAAATAACGAATCTTGGCGAATACAAATCAAATTACTGTTGAAAACCCTTCAAAAGTAAAACCCATTCTCCTAAAGCCAATCTTCTTCACCATCTGTCCCCAACAAGAAGATAAAAAAATCTTCGTTTAATTTCCATCACCTTGTTCTTGCAATTCCTTTTAAAACTCAAAACTTGTCACTTGTTATGCTTTTTTGACAAAGTTGTATGTAATATTTTAGTCTAAAAGTAGTGTTATGCTTTTGATTTCATTAAAAGGTGGTATTAAAATATAAAAGAAATTGGTAGATTTGGGTGTAAGAAAAGTAGGATACTGAAGATATTTACTACTTTAAAAACTCAAACTAGTATCATAATTATGTCGTTTCTATTAATTTTACTTAAATTTAGTTTTGTAAGTTACAATATTGTTAACCCACTGCAACGAACTGTTTATAGCTGTAGCTCAGAGCCATAATAGCGTAACTTTAAGAAAAATTGTATCCCGTAACTTTGTAATTTTGAATATATTATCTGAATTCCCATCCAGCCTAAAAAAATCCATATTTGTAAATCTAAAAATGACACTACAATTCATTTCAAACAAATTATTTGCATCGACAAGACTGTGATCGTTAACAAATTTCATTTTATTTAATGGAAAGTTAAGAACCATTGACTTACGCCAATCTAGTTCTTTGGTACAGTTATAAAGCAAAACTCATCATTGGTCCATTGTTTGCAATTCTTCCTGACGAACATGAATGCACAAAAAGTTCTTCCCCTCGCTTTGGAATATTTCGTTTTTGACAACTTTTCGTGGGTGCTCGCAATAAGCAGCCGCTGAATGTGACAGCTCTCCCCTGTTCTGTAGGCAGAAATGTGACAAGTCGGGCTTGTTGCAGGAGGGGACCCACACTGACTGTCGAAAATGTCATTAATTCTTAAAAGTGTGTTGTCGTTTTATCACCTTTATCACTCTTCCAGACAACATTGGATGTTGAAGAATTGAAATGGTTCTGTACTGATTATCTGCTACTTTTCCGGGATGATGTGTTTAAGATAATGTGCATTTATATCCCTTTAAGACGGAGCTATCACGATCGTGCGGGTATAAAAGAGAATGTTCAAGCTTTTCAAAAATATCGATACCAAAGCAGCTGAATTGTACCATTCGTTATTTGTATGGAAAATGACTGTTTTTAAGGAGTTGCTGGCATTTATGCTGTTTAATTCAGTGTTTCGATAAAACTAAAATTTAGTCGCATAAACTTAAATCAGCGCTACCTGATCGCCGGTCTTAAAGGGTTAAGGCTCCGAAGTTGTTGAAGACACATTTTGCAACCTTGACAGCTCTATCAGTATAAAGTAAAGTCGCCCCGTAGTGTAACGGTTATAGCTCTGGACTGCAAAGCTGGGGGTCTGGGTTCGATCATTGTGTAAGGCGCGGCTGCAGATTGTACCTTTCTCAAGTCTTGTAATACGATGAAAACATCTTAGGTTGTGTGTCATAATAAAATTATTGCAAAAAAGTTAGGACCACTTGGTCTTCAAATCCATTGTTAAATAGTTCGGCCTTGATTTCTGGGTAGCTGAAGATGGGTTGGAGAGACGGTGGGATGCTATCTGGGCAATGAGGACAAATGTTGGTGTAATTACGCTGTTCGTCCGCAGCAATCCTCATCTCCTTGGAGTGATTTGTCCCAAGTCGGTGATAATTGACGATATGGCACTGCCTCAATTCGGGAATAGTTTCCATTAACTTATTGACCGATTAGTCTTCGTCTTGCAACTGCATTTACCGGTAATTAATTCTTATAAGATGATTATTTGCCTGGAAACTTCAATACCATATCAACATAAAGAGAAAATCTTGGAACTTAACCTTCTTACATCACATTCGAGAATAATGAAGTAATATAATAAATTCAAAAGATCATGATTGAGTGGTCTTCTGACTTAACTACCATGTCTCATGTACTTTTAAATGGTACATTATTTATCCTAACTTGAAAATAAAATATATATTTCGGTAATTTGACCACATTCCAACGCTCCATTATTGCGACCCATTTAAACATATTTTCAACACTATGACTATAAGTATGTCAAATCCATTTAAAAAGCAAAACAAATGTAATTGTAAAATCTGAATATTAATGACCGAGTAACTGAGTTGGTTAGAGCGCTAAAATCAAAGTTTTAGGCCATCAGAAACAAAGTTCTTATTCAAATTTGCATGAATGTTCGTAGCTTTTCAATCGGCATTTATGAGTAGACTCCAGTGTACATACCACTTGTGTAGCAAATAATAACCATTAACAATCGCATATAAACCAAATCAAAATAATTAATCTGTGTACAAAAAATAACATATAGAATATAAATAAGCTTTATTTGAAGGTTTTATTTTTCTGAAGAAACTACTAGAAAAATCGTCAGTTATATTTGTGTTAGTCTGAAAAATGAAGCATTTGTCATTATACAATCTTTATTTTTCATAGTACTGTTATACATAAAAGAATCTATCAATCCACAAATAACTGTTCCTCAAATAAAAGTATTAAATTCCTCTCGCCTTCTATATCTTACCTTAAGGATGTCAGGAGAAGGGGTTTATTAATAGGGGCATTGTGGCAACAAGCGACTTGTTTGAATCGTTTTTCTTTTACCGCTTGTTGGGGGTGAAATCGTATTGAAATACAAATTTAGAAAATAAAAATAAAATTAAATAATAAATTTATTTGAAATATTTGGATAGGAAGTTTAAAGAATTTCTGTAGCCAAATATGGATATTGTTATAACTATCTTGAATTTTCCTTAAGGTATTTCAATTAGAAATTTTATATTTCCTTACGGTATTTTAGTCTACGGGGCACTTATTTTAGTATATACTAGTTTTAGTTTGTATAAAGATTTTATGCTTAAGTTAAAAGATTGTTTTACCACGCTTATGATCCTTATTATTATACCGTTAAATGAACTATTCCTAATTGAAAATTTACGTAAGTTCAAAATATTTTGATGTATATTAACTAATGAATAAGTTAAAATGACTTTTAAAAAATGATACTTCCAGTAAATTTAAAACTAAGTAAATTTAAAACTAATGAATAGTATTATGCTTGTTTTGTGATAAAAATACTTAATTTTGACATGCGGATGTATTTAAATTCGGAACCTTTCGAACATCAAATTTTCTACTGATAAAACAACATACTTTCTGCCTTCAAGAACTTCAAAATAGAAGTCCCTTTCAATCGTTCTCCTAGAGTAAGATTTATTCAGTCAGGGGATCAGTATTTAAAACGCGAGAAACAAAAAAGCTGCTGCGGCTGTACGAATAAAAAAAAGGTTAAATTAAATTAGCAAAAAAAAAGTTTATAAAAACTTACTAACATATTTTTTACTCTTTCTGAGTCCCATGGAATGAATAAAAACCATTATCACCTCATCGTTTTACAGTAATTAGGCCTTCTGTTAATAGATGATAAAAGTTATCCAGCAAAAATAAAGCAAATGAACTAAATGCTTTAGAATGAAAATATTGCAACAAACTCTGTCTAATTTGGGATAAAATGCAATATTTAAAATGATTTTTTGAAATGAGGAAAATTTTGTTCAGATATTTTGCATTGTTTTAGCATCGTAAATCATTGGACTTCACTTTCATGCAATTTTACTTAAACTATTTTTTATGTATATTATTGTACTTTATTGTAGATGTTAGAAGTACCTTACCTAAACTTTATAATTGTGGCTCTTAGTTAAATTAACCAATCAACTCTCCGTATTTAACTCGGTTAAGGCGTCCGCCTTGCATGCAGAAGGTCCCAGGTTTGGGTCCAGGCATCTCTAAAATAACTTCCGACCTATAAACGGCCCGTGCAGTCAAAATGTCCGAAGAATAATACCCCGTGTAGAAGAAGTACACGCTAAATATGCCTTAACATCCGACGCTGCGTACGATGTCGCATCTAACGGTTCCGTTGGGTGCCTACTCAGCTGTCGGCTGGTCACTTGACTGTGGTTCTAAATTATGACGCCCGTCGCCAATAGCCCTCGTGTAGCTCTAGTGGGATGATAATTCAAACTAACCTTTAACTCGGTAATAATCATTTTCCGGATTCCGGGTGCAAGAGATAGTTGTGTTCCCTCTTTCGAAAATCCGGCAAATGGTATATAGGACACAGAAATTGAGAAAGTAGTTAAAAAACCGGGAATGCCGGGTTAAATCAGGAGAGAGTTAGGGAGAGAGAAATCCGGTCTGCAAATAATAAAAGTAAGGCAGGATTGTATATTAGTAATAATAAAAGAACTAATTATATTTTGACAAAAATGTTAGTTGCATTTTTATATTTCCAACAGATGAAACTGGCGAGAGGCGTTAAATGCAGTGGCTTAATTTTTTTTGTTCTTTTAAACTATTCAAGTTCCGAGTGTGGGACTTTTTTTTATGGATGTTCTTAAGAAAAAGAAAATATTTTTTAACTGTGTAATTGCGGTGTAGGGTATTTAGTAGTCTCTAATTTATGCACTAGAAATCAGTGTTTAGGTTTTTTCCACCCTCTGTTTTAAAGAAAAATTATCTTAAATTGTGTTTTTTTCCTAAGAGTAGGACTTTTTGTTAGAGTTTTTAAGTAACTGTGTTTTGTGTTTAGGAACAGTAGTAAAGTCGATTAGGGAGACCCACAAATAGAAAATAAAAAAATACGACTCTAAAAAAATAGAAATTAACTGTTTTTTATCCTTTCTAAGATTTTTTTTTAACTAAGTGTTTTTCTTAGTTAGCTGCGGATAATGAATCTAAGAGTTTTCGGTAGTCATTAATGTAATTTGTTTAATGACACAGCTATAGTTTTTCATTATTTTCATTGCAGATTAAATATTATTAGAACCCTGGAGAAAAAAATACAACGCTATACTTTAATTAATTTGCAAGGTAAAAATGAAAAAGTCACACAAAGTACCATAATATTATGTATTTTTATTTATAACTAGTTTTGGGCTTTCATGCCATTTTCTAACAAGCCATAATTAAAGAAAACTTTGATATTCTTTTAGTTGTTTGGAAATAAATCTGAATGAAGACGAGTAAAAGTAGTTCAGCTTTATATGGAGATTGACTGCCATATTTAGTATTTTCATAACGCATGCAATAAAACTTTAGCAGAATCTTGAGCAGAAATGCCATAAAGAGTTCATAAATTGTAGATTATATCGTAACACTAAACTTGTATGTTTGGACGGCACACGAGATATAAAAATAATTTTTACTATTTTTACCAAGAATATCACCGAACTTAACCAATAATACGTCAAATATTAGAAAATTCATAATAAATAAAACTTAAACCTTTAACTTCATTAATACCGATTTTATAAAATAAAAGTTTAAGGATATGTTTTAAAATAGTTTTCGAAAGTTCCAGCCAACGATTTTAGCTCAATAGCATCCCATCGGCTGATTGTGGGGTCTGATGCGACGAAATTCTTAACGAAAACAGAAGACCCCATTTTAAATTATGATCCTTTAACTGTTGCAGTGAAAGGGTTAAACGCCTGAATAAATCCAGAAGCGAACATACATATCCCTAATCACCATTCAAGCAAAATTAACTTCATGGGCTACAAAAGCGTTTTCCACTGGAACGAACCCAAATTCATCAGTGACTCAGTCCGGTCAGTCATCCCAATCTCTAAAAAAAAGGGAAGAGGGGGGGGGGGTATAATTTAGACTTCTACGCCTAAAAAGACGGGGAAATAATTTGGACTTCTACGCCTTGTGGCACGGGTTCGGTTAAAGTAGACGCGTCTATGGTTGGCGCTGAAAATCGACGGGATAATTAATTTTGACACCCTTTTCCTAATTTCGTCGCCGTCCCGAACTAAACATTGTTGAACTCTTCGTGGTCCAGCGAGCAAGCCTTTTCTTTACAGCGAATTGGTACAATGGTTAGCTGTCATACTGTGATGGGTTTTTTTTTAGCGTAGATCTATATTATTGAAGATCGTAAGGAGGATTGGAAAAGTTATAAAATGATTAGAAAACCACATACACGCGACTTAAATGTTAGTGAATTTGTGTCTAGATTCACAGATTTATCAGAAATTACTACCGTGTCATTTCTAAATGCGTTCTTTGTTTTCTTTTGGTTCATTGTTTCTTGTAGATATTCATTCCATTCAATTAAAATGTGATCTTTTTATAAGAGTGTAGCTTCATTTAAATTTTGGCAACTCTAACGGTGCGGAAAGATATTTATACTTGAAATAATTAAAATAACTAGGTGACAAAAGCTTTTTAAATCATCCCCTTAACGCTAATAACCTAACAGGACTTAGTTAAAAATTTAACTAATGATTCTAGAAATCTTGTAGTAAAAGAACGATGTTAGCAGCTGTAATCAACACCCATTTGGTATGTAACATTTTGAGAAATATCTCTGGAACAACCATTAAAATATTTTATGATTCTTAGTTTAACGTTGGTTTTATTTATATATTAATTTATCAGAGAGAGAGAGAGAGAGAGCATTAAGAATAAATTAGAACCTTAAATTAGTGATGTTAACTTAATTAGTTTTAATCATGATGCATTATGTAATCTGAGTACTAACCTCTACATTATATATTCAATACTATACGATCACAATCAAGAGAAGTAAAGCCATGAAATATTACACCTAGTAGCCGACGTTATTTAAACACAATCGGCACAGTTTAAACTACCGTGAGACAGAATTGCGATAGTCACTTGCGACAAAAGCATAGTCACTAACTAAATTAAAAGATTTATTTATGACCTAATAGTCTCTTCGACATCAGTCTGGAATCTTATTAACAATTAATTTTGTGTGTTCAATAATTTCATATTTAACAACGAAGCTGTCGACTGTCAAATAATTGAAATGATTAGAAAGTTATTTTTACATGAAAAACATGGAAAACCTTGATTAAAATTACATTAATTTATTATCCAACATAGTTTTCAGGTATATTGACGATTGTATTGTTTTTAACTACACAACTTTAAAATTTTTCTCACCGATATTTATTCAGAGAAGTTAATTCTAAGACTCACTCCACACAGTTCCTCAAACTAAGATTTTTACTTTTTCGAAAATGAAGAAAAGTTAGTTAATATGTATTTTAACAAACTGGTTTAAAATGTATTATGTTCAACTTTGTCACATCATCCTTCTATCGATGGCAATTTTATATCGATAGCCTGGCACAAATGCGTTAATTTCCATGTTTTTCTATAACTTTACATTTCTTCCCAGTTCCTGACAGGAACCGAAAAAAATACTTTACTGATAATGTTCTTTTACCAGCTATAACAATTTTCCTCGAAAAGAGTGATAAGATTTCGTTGTAACCATTTCTTTGTTAAAAAAAATAACAAGCAACTCATATTAAAAATAGCACTCGCCAGGTCTGGTATTTTAGACTGCCAAATACAAGGCATGGCATACAGCACTGCGTAAACAGGCACAGATTCCCAATTCGATTATACTTGATTGGGCTCGCACCCAGAGGGAAGACCGGCAATCAGTGAAGAAAGATTAAAATTAGCGGGAGGCACTCTGATGCGATTGCGTAGGTGACGGTTTGTTTGGAAATCCAATGGTATATCCATTGGTGTGTAGTATTCTGCAAACTGACAACATGCTGATTTGTTGGAGATACAAAGTTATTTTGGAAACCAGGAAGTCTTTTTTTTAGGTCTTTAAATTGTGTTTTCACAGAAGATTGTTTCAGTTTGTTTTGTATGAATGGTAGTAGTGTTGGTTGAAGTTTAAGCTATAAATTGTAAAGTTTCCAAATGGTTGTTTTGTGCCTAATTAAGTATACGAAATGGGTTTAATATGAATAAATGTTATGTAAAAAAGGGCATATCAAATAATATATCGGGGATAATAATTTCTGGGATATTACAATAACTATTTTTGTAATCGGCTGATATTTTAATTAACTAAAATATAAGTATATCAAGTAAATTTACTGTACTGCATAAAAATATTGCACATTTTTTTAAAGATTACCGCAAACATTTTAAAGATTCTTTATTTTGAAGCCATTTAATCAATCTGCATAATGGATTACATTGCATAAAATATACATTAGAATATAAAAACGTTTCCCTTCATGTACTATACACACACTGAATACTGTATACTATTTATCGTATATGTATGTATTATATATATGCAATGAACAGAGTACGTGTGCATTGTATATGCAATATATATTCAGCGATAATAATCAGATTAATAATATTTAGTGATTTGATAGTGAGATTTGTGAATAATCTCGATGAAAATCAAAATTGTTTTGATATAAGTAATTTCATTTCGATAAATTACAAAGAAAATGTTTAAATATCTCTGTGTAACTTAAAACAATGTTAAGCACCAGGTGTTTGGATCCCAACAGATTATCAGTAGGAAATACACAAAAACCTTTCTTCAAAACAAACGTACTTCCTGTCTTTTTTAAAAACTGTCAATCAGCAGGCCATCCTTCTGAATCTCTACCTCTGCTTCCTGCTTCAACAAGATGGTTTGAAGACTTGACAGCTTCAATATTACCTGCACCTCTTTTCCAACAATGCGGTGATTCGCGAATTTGCCAATTCCGCCCCCCCCCCCTTGCCAACTGATTCAATTGGGAAATTTGCGGTTCTGTCCCGGTGAACAATGTAATAACTCCCTATACCGGCGTGGTGCTTTGTTGTTGCTGGACTGTAATTTGCAGATTTGCATCACCAACCCTTTGTGGTCGAAGGCACGTGCAAATTGCTGCTGTTTCGATGTCTGTGGACGGGCCATGGACAAAGGAATTACCATAGGAAATACACATTGTTTTCGATTTCTTTATTTTTTTTGCAAAAGTTTGTCTATTTCTCTTATTTAACAAGGATTGATGCACAGTGTTATAATTTTATCACATCGTCCTTTTTTCTACAAGTTTAATTGTAGATTTATAGCTGTGAAAAATAACTCATTATTTAACATTTATAATTATTTTATACAGCAATTTCGATGATTTATGGCAATGGTTAGCAATTTTGAAATAATTTGATTGATATATTCGAATTTTCTTCATAAATCGATGTTATGTCTTAAACTATTTAGCTTGCACATTAATTTACATCTTTCATAGTACCATATACAATGTTTTACTTACGTAGAATATTTATGCATCTCGCACATCGAAATTAAATAAAAGGCCAATTTAACTACCACAAAACTAGCCTTCAATAGTTTCTATAAGGAATAAAAATTGTATGTATGAAGATTTTCTTAAATAAACTCTTATTTATAAATGAATGTAAGCTTGACTCTAATATTGGTGTTTCCTTAAGCCAATTCGGTATAATGGAAATATCAATATTAAGGTAAAGTTTACCTTAATTTATATAAATAAGAGTTTATTATTTAAGAAAGTCCACATACATATAATTACTTTTAATTCCTTAGAAGCTTTTAATTCCATCTCTTTTAAGGGGTCAAGACAATCCTCAAGGTTCCTCAGTACCAAACCGCAAACTTTGCAAATTGCAAATCTTTTAATCCTATTATCGAAATATACACTACGGAGCCACAATAAATTTCTCATTCAGAAACGGAATTTCAAGAGAGCTTACGAAGTTGCGGCGGCTCTCTTCAATGACCAGGGTTTAGTTCTGTGGATCCCCCAAAATGGACATTTCATTCAAGTCTAATTCCGTCTAAGCTGTGATTGGGAGGAGTAAAACTTAAATTTCCACATTATGGGCTTTACTTGGCTTGTATTGCAGAGAGACCACTGTTCGCCCTTGGCCCCAAAGAGATGTATTTATAATCTGTTGTGTTTATTTTGAAGTGGGAGTTGATATTAAAATTTTAAAGTTAAGCAACCTATTTATAATTTATCCAAGTGATGTTTTAAATTTATTTTGGTTTTAAGAAAAGTTTGATAAATAACAATCTTTTAAAAGTACGTTAAATTTAATAACTTTTTAAAATATCAATTGTTATTGTTGTAGGTTACTATGAATTTACCTACGTAAAACTGACACAATTTTATAGACATCGGAGCACGTTTTACTTTTTTTTTCTCTGAAATAAATCGTTTACTTTAAAAAATAGATATTTATCATCCGCTAAAAACTTTACTTTTTGTAATTTCGAATCGAGTAATTAAGAAAGATATAATACATGAAAGAAGTTGAGAAATAAACTTTGAAGTATTGTATCACACTAATCCACAGAACCACTCATAAACTGTAATCACCGTTTGGTATTTACAACGAAAGACTTTTTCTTAATCTAGAGGCATGAGCCTTAACAGCATCGCCTTATCTGTTGAGGCTTGCACTAAGTTCTCTAATTGTCTGACCAATTGTTAGGAAGTGGAAGGGATTAGTCAAGCGCAAAAGGGCCAAAGCTTGATGAGAAGATCAAGTATTTTCAGTCACAATGTGTGGCTGAACATAAGCCGAAGATTTTTTTTTAAAGACAGAAAAAGTTTAAGAACACGGTGATTAGAAGTTTGCTGATGGTCTTCCACAAACCGTAAGAGATTAATAGGTTGAAAAAACGTTTCCTTAGTTGTTTCCATGCAATTATCTTAACCAAGTAAAAAAAATAACGGCTGTTGAAAATTAACCAATCATCGAGATTTATTTTGTCCATGATTGTTTTTTTCCTTATGTAATCCATCTTCATTTAAATATTTATTATCAACGTTTTTATAACTAGTTACAACTTAAAAAACAACAACAATTGTATTAGAAAACTGTCATTCGATACTGATAGCCTTCTATTAGTGAACATCTTTAGATTTTTATAAAACTTCCTTTAATCTTATAACAAATTTTTTGTAAATTAAGAACGACTAAATTACTAGCGCAAATCAACGTCATTCATGCTCCACTAAATTTTCGGTCAAAAAATTGTACATCTACTCTAACGTAACCATTTTTTTAAAACAATTTCTCCACAGAGTAACTTTCGTTTATTTCTTATTCTGTAAATGACCTAACAAAACTAAAATCATAAAGCAATGTATACCCAATCACACATCCCCAATAATCACGCGTCCAGAAACACAGGATGATATCCCACCTCCCAAAACACCCCTTCCCCCTAATACGCAAGTGGGGAGCCAAACGCTTCCGGCCCTTAAAGACATCATTAATATCACCTGCTCAGATAATCCCGTCTCCCTAAGGTCATCCGACCTTTTTTCCTCCCTCTCTCTGGGAGGATAGAGATGAAAAGGGATCAATAGGTGCTCCCTCACCCTCTAAAATCCTCATCCCCATCCTCCCACTAGAGAAATGGTCTGATTTTGATGTGATATGGCGGGGGATGGAAGGCTAGGTTTGATGTGGTGTGGGGAATGTGAATTGTGAAGGTTGATGACGTTGAGTAAAAATTCGGTTAGGCTTGAGTAATGGACTGGTCTTATCACCAAGTTAAAATAAGAGATATTACTTATATCATTCTAATTAGTTTTTATTAAGTAATATATATTTTTGCCATAACGGTTGGGATATTTCTACACTGTTTTGCGTCTATTCATAATAATTTTAATAGGTAAGGTAAGGTAATCGTTCGCTTTTATTTCTAGCCTCTTCAGGAGCTTTAACACAGCCAATAACGCCTCGTATTTAGAACCCTGGTCAAGTGACGAGGTCGACACCTGAGCGAATTTTAATAGTACGTTATAATGGAACTGATATACTTTAATTAGAAATTAATTTTAAAATTAAATTTTCCATTTCTAAATTTGATGAGGTTTTCATGCAACTTTCACTTGACATATTTTAACACACGTGTTCATGTGTTCTGAAGTCAATTGTTTCCATGAAGTGGAAATGCCATTTTTTCAGTAGATAAAACTAAAGTGAATTAAGTAGTCTTTGAATCTACAGAGAGTTGAAAATACTAAAGATGAGTTTTTATGTTACGTTTACATGCAAGATTATCTCAGTTTTTCAATTCTTAATTCTTAATGAAGGGATTTTACTATCACAATATAGTGAAAGTATACATCTACTTCAACAAATCGGTTAATTTCCTAGTAACGCAAAGTATAATAACTGATAATTGTTTTGACCATTGTTTATTTAAATTGCACATATTATAATAATTTTGTTAAATCTAAGAATTTTTTCCCCATAGTCATTTACAAAAAAGCAACCTTTATATCAGAAACCGAATCATACATTTTCTACCCTCCCTTTATCCAAAGAGGATTTCAGACGCGAGACCCAACATCTCTAATCTGCTTCTAATTGTCCCCCCAAGGGGCAAAGACAGAACATTCTCCCCTGTAACACATCGGAATAGCAGTTCCTTTCATTCTTCTGACCCTTTTTCAATGTCCTTTTGTTTTGGAACAGTTCAGTTTCCCGCCCATTCGCCCCCACTCTATCCGCTGTATTCTTGATTTTCGTTGAACATGTCTCTTCAGTGAAGTTTTAGATTGCAAACCTAGTAATAGGACGAAGTGATCGAGGACCCAAATAGAAAAAAGTCACACTTTTAATGAGATTTTAAAAATTAGTTTTTTAATAGTTGTAAATAAATAAAATATTTTTCTGAGTATATTGTATGTTCGAAAAGACATGTTTACTAATTATTCTTCTGATCCTTTTCGAACATATTTTTGTCTTTTAAAACAGTTCAGTTTCCTAACGATTCGCCCCACTCCACTTTAGTTCTGATTTTTCTTTTCTATGGAAGTCTCTAGGACTATCTCTTTAGGGAAGTGTTAGATTGCAACGCTAGTATTAGGACATGAGGATCAAGTTTCCATGGATTAAATCACATTTGTTAAGAGTTTTTTAAAAAATGTTTTGTAATAGTTGTAAACAAATGAAATATATTTCGGCGTATGTTGTGTGCTCTAAACCTAAAGGAGTTTGATAATTTTAAGAGTTTAGACTTTCAATTAGGGGATGGTAAAAGGGCATAACGGCGAACCTTGCATGCCGGAGAAACCCTTTTTCGTTTTCTGTTGTCAATATTCTTATTTAAAAAAACTATCTTCAATTAATTAGCAATTGTTATTTGGTGTCTGTGACAGTAGTATAACTCAGTATCAAAACCAATCGATATTAATTCCGAATTGGAATGCCTGTAATTTATTCAAATTTGTGCAGCAAGGTATTACTGCCTTAAAAAAATAGTGCAGCAAAATTTATATACTTCAATCTTTATCCTTTGTATTTTTTTGTTATTTTCTTGGTAGTATTACAACCGTCAACTAATAACAATGATGGAAGCTGCCATTTTAATGATGTTTAGAAGATGTGCAGTTTAAGTGTGTGTTGTGTATGTATGATGTATGTTTTATGTTTTCAAGAAAACCGATTACGATATTGCATGTAATGTGTTTTTCAAAATATTTGGCTGTAATTAATTTTGATTGGTTACATATTGATAATGCTTTCTATAATTGTTATAAAATGGTCCTCAAGGAAATGGCTTCCATTGATTATTACATATCATTTCATTATTAAGTATGATATGTATGAGAATGTAAAGTTTACAGTTGTTTGTCCCTATTAAAAGCTGTTACAATTTATATTGCCATTGAAATAAATTTAACCACAACTCTACAAATATAATATTCATATCTACATTTTAAATCGGATTCCAAATTCGTAATGTGAAAGAACTGAAAATCGTTATTCATGTACTTGCATCACCTCTCTGACTTAGTCTTAAAAAAAATCACATAAAACTACACATCTTCTAAACATCATTAAAATGGCAGCTTTCATCATTGTTATTAGTTGACGGTTGTAATACTACCAAGAAAAGAACAAAAAATACAACGGATAAAGATTGATTATTAATATTACTAATATCCATAATAAAAAATATATCTAAGAAATTGTTTTAAGGAGTGATTATTGAAGACTGCACCCAGGCGTTAAAAAGAGGGCTTAAGGGGGAATTAAAAATGGTATTCACATTTTTTTATCGTTCTAATAGTGCGAAGAAATTCCACCTTTCCCCCAGGCGGTGCGATTCTTAGATTTAATACATGCTTTTTTGTGTGATTTTTTCTCCCCCTCCCCCCCCATTTTTTGCATTTTTTTTCTTTTCTCTCCTCTTTTAATCTTTGCTCGGGTATTTTAATTAAGCTTGCAATCCATAATTATGAGTCTATAGATTTGCGGGCTCGGTTGCTAGAAGTATTATCATTGCTGTTTATGGTTTGATAGGGCTTTAAAAAAAATAACGTTTTTATTTCTCCCCTTTTTTACCTTTCTTCATTAAATATCTTTTTATTTTCTCATCGGCATTTTTTTCTTTATCTTGCTAAATTTAAGTGATGAGATTTTTTTCCATCTTTTTTATCACAATAAGGAGAAAAAAATATTTCCTTTAGGTTTAGGGTAATTAAAGCAAAGCCCTCTATAGCCGCAAAATGAACAGTTTAAATGTGTTACTTGTTTAATGAGCAAAGACAAAGAATTCTTTATAATAAGATTTTTTTTATATCTTTTCAGTGTAATGCGACGCTTTTTTTTAAGATATTTTTTTAATATTGCGTTTTTTAGTGTTTTTATCGTGTCTTGCATTAAGGTAAGGATTTTTTTAATGTTAACACAAAAAATGACTTTAATGATTGTTTTTTAAGGTATGAGCTTTTCACGCCCAATAAATTCCTTTTAAAACAAAGCGGGTTATTAAGAATATTTCTATTATAAAATAAACTGAGAGGTACAAAAAATTAATTCAAACTACATCATTCGTTTAATTTCCTTTGTTCAATAGAAATAAAGGGAGATTAATATTTTCTGTGTGCTTAGAATATGTGCATTTTTTACGATCTATTTATGTTTAAATAAGGGTATTTAATAATTGTAAAAAATAAAGACTTTTTATTAACATTTTACACTTTACATCTTGTTACAATACTAGCACCCAATTTACTTGCATTTTTTTAATTCTAATAAGAACACTATGAAAATGCATATTAATCTTATTTATTTCTAAGAGTCTGACAGGTAACTATGATATATTTAAAAAAAATATGTATTGCAATGATTTTAAAGATTTGTGATTAATTTTGCCTGTTTCTTGTAGTTTGTGTTTTTGAAAATTGTAATCAATAAAAATTGACCGCTGGTTTTTTTTAAGGTTAAAACTAAGAAAAACCTGTCCAATTAGCTTTCTGGGCCACATACATTGATCAAACCAAAGATAAAATAACTATAAAAATGTTACGTTTTCTATTAAAACCGTTGCATAAGATGCCAAAAGTAGCAACATTTTCATGGAAATGGTAATTAATCTATAATCCTTTCTCAACTTCCTTTTTATACTGTTAGAACGGTGTCGGCTTTAAATATTATGTTTAAGTTGTTTTGAAAAATCAAAGGGCAAAACACGGAACTTGGGACCAAGTCACGTGGGAATGCGAGGTTCGCTTTTAGGTTTACCAATGCGCAGTCATCTCTAATGTCTCTATAGTTATTACGCTATAAATCTGTATAATAGGCATTAAAATGGTACTCATTTTTATCGCCAAATGTATTCCAGAGATCGTCAAAAACATGCCAAATGGGCGAATCGAGATTTTTTTTGCCTCATAGTTAATATTTGGACTTAGGTAATACACATAATCTACCCTTCTCTCCAAGTATGTCACCAAGCCTGCTAAATTACCGCCAAAAACGTGAAAAGGGAACGAAATTTGTTTTTTTTGTCTTGTAAATGACATGAACCTTCAATTATATCCCTTTTTTTTTATTAAGGGGTTCTTTCAGGGTGGGGAGGGAGGGGGGGGGGGTCATTAAGGGGATAGACATAACATCAATTTAAAACAAAATTGAAAATAAAATAAAATCCGGTTATTTAATTATTATACATAAAGTTTAAAATATCATCATCTATTGTATATTGTCATTTGCTGTATATTTTTGGCATTTCAAAACTTAAAATATATAATTAAATAACTATATAACATTTTCTTTTCAAATTCGTTTCATTTAGATGTTATGTTGATTCCCATACCTGTAAAAGGGATAACATGGCAAATCAGTACTTCTGATGAAGTTGTGATTCCAAAACTTGTTAATGACAATATATAAAGACATGACAATATATATATGACAATACTTGTTAATGACATAATATAAAGTTATTGTTAATGACAGGGCGCATTAGCTCTATGGGACTGAAAATCCTTCTTGAATACCGTCGCCAAGATCATTAAAGTTGAAATAAATGAAATATGCATATTTTTTTTTGTATAATTTAAATAATGCTTGCTTGGATTCAACTGCGTTATAGAGCTCTAAAATAGGTGACACTCTCAATGTTCTTTTTCTTTGTATGTTGACAAGCTCACCAAATTATCGCCATAAACACGTCAAATGTAGGAAATCTGTTTTCACCTCAAAATTGAAATTTTTACTAACTTTTTGTGATCTCAATTTTCTAGCCAAATATGTCGCCAATGTCGTTGAAGGTGCCAAATGTGCAAAGTATTTTCTAATTTTTTATACTAGTGGATTGCTTGGCAGCCATTGTACTAGACTGCTGTATTCTGGGCCTTTTGTTTAGATCTCAATTTTTTTGCCAAACTTAACGCCAATCTATCCAAATTATCATAATATAAATAGCCAATTTTGTGCCTCATAATTGAGATTCTGACTTAAAATAACATTATTTTACAATTATTGTACAACAGGAGGTTATGATGAGATTACGATGACCGTTCAAAGATGATATTGACGAAGCTTTTTGTTTCCTAAAAGTGTGCATACTACACTGGGTTTCGCCCGAATTGACATTAACCAATGCTGGAAAACAAATTTTGGAATTTAAAGTTAATGTTAAGTACAGATTAAAATTATGGTTTCACTCAGTTTTATGAGCTAATTCCTATGAACGTTTGAAATTTTAAGTTATTGTTAATGACAGGGCGAGACATTACGAAGGCGTTAGCCTGTAGCAGAATAAATAGTATGTATGCTGCTTAGATGTAGTTTGATTCTATCTTTTAAATCAGTGTGAAGAACGCGTATATTCATTTGCCAGTATTGAATGAGAAATAAAATTAAAAAAAATAAACACAATCCCCTAAAATTTAGCATACTTTAATAATAAAGCAATGAAATGTCTTATTTCCAAATAAACTCTTCGGTGAATTGGCAATTGAATACGGCAAAAGAAAATTAACTTTGCAAACTAGTCATTTGTATAGTATATATTTAAAAAGATCCGCTCTATCAGCATTTTAACAAGGCAAATCTAATAAGAAATATATATTTAAAATGAAATTTTAAAAAATGCAACTTTATAATTCTGTGAGATAACAATCTACCCTATAATTGGGCAAAAGGGGTTACATACACTCTGCCATTAAGGATTGCATCAACGATTTTTAGGGAAAACAAACTAAACAATGGAGGGCTAGTATACGAAAATAAAAACCAGTATAAGCTCTTTCACATGAGTGTCAGAGTAACACTTTCAATTAAATTTAAGCACTTTCAGGAGCTGAAATTCAGCAGAATATTGAAATAATTGGGGATTGAGGGGCAGCGCCGTTGTGTTATATAATCCCCACTACTTGTTACACTGCTTACCAGTGAAGGTTCTTTTGCACACGCAGTTTTAATCCGATGACCCCAGTGTGAAATAAAAAAAAAGTAACAAGTTGGTTATATAAGGATTTATATAGCATTATATCTTCTTTCTCGCCTATTTGCCTATGTATTAGATGCCATATAACATTACACTTACAATTTACGAAAAGAGTTTTTCATGTGTTTAAAAGTTTATAAAGTGTATTTTTCATTTAAAAAGGGGTTCATATTTCTTGGTGTAGTATTCACAGTAGTATTTTTAGGATAACAAAATTCATCGTTGTACTCTGTTGTTCTTAGAATTATACCGTATTGGTTAAATTGATTTATTTCATATGAAAAACTAAGGCTTTGATTTAATAAGGAAAGAAAAAAATCCAGCGGAAAATCAGTTTAACAGCTGAAAGCATTGCTTTAATTTCTATGTGAATATTTCTTTGATAAATTGCTGTATATTTTCGTTGTTAAAATAATGATAATTTTATAACTTTTAATTACCTCATGTCTTTCAACAATTTTATGAGAACTTTTATGAAAATTATAATTTTTTTTACATAAATTGTAAACAGTTTAAGTTTAATTTCGATTATTTTCTTTTCTTTATATGAATTGTAGTAGTTTATTCTATTCTTATTAAATAACGCAATATTGTGTAAACCATTCATTAATTCATATAAAAAAACTATTCTTAAACATTCAACCAAGTAACTATCCTAGATTTTAACAACACTTGTTAAAGAGTTGCAAAACTTTTATTAGTTAACAGATATGTACTTTTAAAAGTTTTATTAATCCTGCACCAACTATCACTTGACTTCACGACCCTCGAAATTCCAAAAAACTAACATTCTCCAATAAAAGTATTCTTTCCTCAACTTTTCCGTCTGTATAGGAAAAAAAATCACAATCCAAGATCAAAATCAAACTTTTACCATCGGCTAAAAACCAGCTTAAAAATCAACGCAACTTGCCCAAATGTTTATCCTTGTGTTAGATCTAACTTCTCTAATAAATTCTACTCACGTACCATGTGAAAATGTGATAAAAAAGATCTGGCAGCATAGAAAAAGTAAATAAAAACATGGGTTGAATTTAGAAACTGCGGAATGGCATCAATAGCTAGCCTATTAGCAGCATTGATCCATCCTCTTCCGAAGGACTTGGCGCGGGAAGTACTAACAAGACGAATTAGAGAAGCTCCAGATACTTCCTGGTGTTATTCGGTCGTGGGTAGTAATTTAAACTCGGCCTGGAGTTTACCAAACAAGCCTACCTTGGAGAAAGACAACTTTGGGTTCAGTGTTAGATTTGTTAGCCTGCAACTATATTTTTTGAGGAAAATAGATTAAGAAACTACACGTTTGAAACAGTAAGACTTTGTAACATGTTAATTTTATCGAATCCTTCAGTTTAGTATCACGGCAGGATATTAAAAATTAATAACGATAAAATAATATTAGTTGAATTTTTTCAAAACTTATTTTATATTAAATATTAACTATGTATTTGCCAATGCACATCTATTTCGTTTTTGTTTAATAAAATAATGGCAGAAATAGAGTACCATTGTCGATTCAAGGGTAAAATTTATATATATATTTTTTAAAAGTGTGTACTAGTTTTATCTGCACATTCTATATTTTTCGACAGTCATGTAACTTTATTTACGTTTTGTTGAAAATGTACTATTTCATTTTAAAATTGTGATAAAATATAATTTAATTACATTAAATTAAATTTAAGGACTAAAAGTAAGAAAAAGTTACATGATACATGCAATCACAAAATATTTACCGTTAAAACTTCGAGGCAAAACATCCATTTATCGCTATCCCCAATTTGACAAAAACTTATCAGAAAGAATTGAAAAAGTCAGTATTTTTTTTGTGTGTGGGGGGGGGGGGGCTTTTATGTACCCTCTTGCCTAGCGGTAGACCTGGAAGGTATACCTTTTTATGAGAGGCCACCTCTTGCCGCCAATGAGGATCAGGTTGCTTTGTTAAGTTCGGAAAACTATAAGAGACATCAAGGGCGAGATTTTATCTTGTGTGTGGCAAGTATGGACGATATAACATATTCTTTTTAAATAACAGTTATAATTGAATTTTCAAGATTAAAAAACAGTTTCAAAGGAAAAAACAATTAAGTTGGGTAAACATTTTAGATTCTGAATAAAAGAACACAATAGTTAAACTTAGTTAATATACATAGTTACTTAATGAAAAAGCACTTTAATCATCAAATAAAAAAAATCAGGGCAAGAAAAAAAACTGTAACGTACCACTTAAACTCTAAACTTCCAAACCTTCGCTATTAAATCTGTTCTCTTAACCAAGACTTTCAAAAAATAGTCTTGGTTATGTTTTTAAGAATTTAGTGATGATAGTATAGTATTACTCAGATTATATTTTGCTATTAACGCTCGTAAAGTTTGAATCCAGAGAAAATAAAGGGTTATATACAAATTTCGATAAATTAGAGCGGTAAAATTTAAAAAATTTATTATTGAGCAACAGAAAATTATTTTATTTCGGGAAATAGTAATTTAAAATTGTTTGAAAGGGGCTATCTTAGGCTTTTTAAATGGATAGAAAATTTTTGCACTATTTTAATAATTGAAGTTCTTCAATGAGTGAATTGAGATTTTCAATTACTTCTAGTTTCGATGCGTTGAATTTTTTTTTTACTCATCACGCTTTTGTCTGTAGCATTTGTAGTTTGAACTATGAAAGTAGGGGACAGACAGACGGACGGACGTGGCTTTATTAAATGCTTTCATTCCTTAAGTTATAAACGCATTGTAAAAACTAAAAAGTGTCAACGTATAATTGAAAAAAAAGCAAAAAAAGTAATTTTTAGAACTTAATGTTCTAGGACAAAGTTAACAAAATGCAAATTCGATAGTCCAGCAGACTGATTTATATATTACTATTTAACTTCCACATCATCATGTTAAGTTTCATACTTGCTGTAGCATAGCACTTCATCAACGTAACCAATATTTTAACCAAATTTTTACCACCCAACAAAACTCTAACACTGAAATACCCCTCCCAATCTCTCTCGCCCCCATCCACATTTCTCAAATTATTTGAGCCCCCTTATCATCCATTCCATCAAACTACCCCCCCCCCCCCTCCTCTTCACCACACACCCGACAATCAAACCCGAGTGGACTGTCAACTTCCAAGTAGAGGTCCCTTTTCCGATTGTCACCAATAACTACAAAGAGACCACCCACCACACTCTCTTATATTGATCCTACGCGACTCGGAGCTAGATTGGCGTAACTCTATCCCTCTGATGGATACAGACGTATAAACCCGTCAACTGAATGTCAAGTTTTTCATCAACATACATAAAATTTGAAAATTTATAAATGTTATAATTTTAAAATAAAGTTAATTTCAAATTTCTTCTCCTTATTTTAAATTTTTATCTGATACAGAAATATAGTTTTAAAATTTTTTAAAGGCTACTTTAATTAAGTTTACGCTTGAAAATTTCAAATATTAATCTCTCGCAGTGAAAATAAATTTACACTTCAGCCAATTTGTTTATCTCTCAGAAGGCTATTTGGCCCAAAACTAACTTTTAGTAGCACAAAATTATGAGGGTTCGATTCCCGCTTCCGGCGTGGATTTTTGCATTTGTTGGAAATATTCTGTAAGAACTAGGTCCAGATCAAAGTTTACTTCCGTGCTGCTCAAACCTTTAAGTTTTTTAATTGAACTTACTTGACAGGATCGAGATAAGAACCCAAAGGCTTTGTTACCTATGCAATGTTAATAATCAAATAGTCATAACTCTATTTTTTAATTCCACATGTATCAAGAGAGGAAAGACTGTGTGAAACGTCCAGTTACCAGGTTTTTTTTAAAATTAAAACAAGTATTGAATTTGTTACTGTGGCTTTTCTTTCAGTTCTTTGTCAAATTATGCTTTTGGGGAAAATTCCAAATCAAAATTTCGGGATAAAACGAAACTTCCTTGGATTCATAGTAAAGAAATTCGACTTAATTTGTGAAGGAAAGGCATTCGTTGAAATCTGATAATAAATTATAAACGAGTCGCGTCATTCAAAGGAGAGAACACATTAAATATTAACTAGATTCATTGTCCGGACCAGTTTTAAAAGTTCCATTAGGCACAAGTTCTGGGGACAAATTCATTAATTTACGATACATGTAATGACTGTGGTAAACAATATGTAGGCTGGAACCTGAAAATACTAATAATTTACTAGGGCAGATAGGACTTACTAAATCCTTCTCAAATGACATCTAAATTAAAAATTAAACTTCCAATCTTCAAACAGGCGTTTCTATAATGCGCCGTTTTTTCCAGCAATAGCAATAAATAATAATTTTTATTGATATTCCAATTTTTCAATTTGAAATATTTTAAGATAATCTCTTCAGAAAAAAACATAATTCAGAATTTTTAAACTACTGTTTTTTCAAATTTGAAATTTATACAGATAAAACAACCATACATTTTTGCCCATTTCCATGCCGCTCAAGAAGCTTTACAATTTTACACTTAGGCCACTCTTCTTCTGGAACACAGAACTGTTGGAAAGAAAAAAAATACAAAATAAAGAACGCTAAAAAGTTCCACAAGACCCCCAAGTCTTCCTTTCTTGCGGTTCGCCGGCCGTAATAACTCGGCCCATGAAATTGCTCCTGGGATCTGGGTTCTGTGGCCCCTTCTGATTTTAAAGATCTCATTTCCTTTCAGAATCACGTCTTTGCCACCACTCTTCTGGCCTCACGCAGAGATTTTCTACTTCCTGGACCCTAGGGATCTCATAGGGAGGACAGAGTTTGGTGGCCATTTTCTTGATGCAACGCTTCGTAATTTTTTTTCGGTTGATTATAACTATCTTTTAGATTTAATATTAGATCTTTTAGATTTAAGAAGTAGAGTAAAAAAATACATTTATTTTCTTAGTGGTTATTTTTTTGGTGATGAAACATATTTTTTTTGGTTGATTATAACTATTTATATGTTTGAGAAGTGGAATAAAGGCATATGTATATTTTTTGATGAAGATTTCTTTGTAATACTTTTTAACTTTCTTGCTGATTATAACGGTTACCAGTATTAAAGAGAGAATAACACTGTAGCCTTAAAAAAACATGCAATTTTTTTTTATCTGCATGATAATCTTTTTGGCTAAAATACAAATTCAGTGCATCCTATTTAAGTTGAAAATTTTTAATGTATTATTTCAATTCTGAAAAAAAACTTACTACATAAAAAAAATTAAGTTTTCCTAAAGTTGTCCAATGCTGTAATTTTTAAATTTAATTAAATTAAAAAATATACGTTGCTTGAAAAAAAAGAGATATTCCGTTGACGGGTATATACGTCAATATCCCTCTTATCTCCTCATTATACGTCAGTTAATTAAAAAAGTTCGTAAAGTTCGTCACAAATAAAATTGGTTGCAACTCGTAATTTTATTTTTCAAATTTGTTAGTTAGGGAACGTATATTCAATGTATAGATGTACAGTGAGTTGGATATTTTAAATAGATCTTTAGTATCTACTAATATTAAGTAAATTTATTTTGTATTAAAACATCAATTGTTAGCATTTTGCACCTTATATATTTTAGTCATTTTTTCTATATGGAGAAATATTACTTTTCTAGTCAACAAACTCCAATTAATTCTCTGTTAGAATAAGGACTTCATTGGGGATATTTTCTTAAAGATATCGGTGAGCTTACTTTTAGAAAAACCCTTTCATATTTTACTAACACATTTCTTGCTTTGAGCTATACAGCTGTGATTGTAAAAATATCATTCGAAGTCCGTTTTTCTTTGATGCATAACAGAGCTATATTACTCCCAACGCCAATAAAACAGTGACGAGACCCCCAAATCAATACAGAGTTCGAATCAGGACTTTAGTGTGCAGTATCTATCAGAACCTTCCCCCTTATTTCTTTAATACTTCTCCCCCGCCATCTGATATAGTGGGGGGTCATGTACTTGCCTTCCCTTGAGGAAGGGGAAAGAGCGCGTTTGGTTGACTTTATGGTCTGTGCACGAGGTTGATTTATTCCGGTCCCAGGACCAAGAAGAGATGGAAAAGGGTGCTGGAATTGGCGAGGATTTACCTGGTTGGGGTATTTTTTTGTTGGTTTCTTTGGTGTTGAGGTGTATGTGCTAAAATTAATAAAACGCATGTATCTGTAATTGTGTGTATTTTTTATATAAAAATTTAATTTTTGCGTAACATTGGCGTTTGTCTCCAGGACATAGCCTAGAGGGCAGGAGATGTGCGCTAGCTCTGGCATAAGGCCAGAAGTCCCGTGAGGATGGAAGTCTGACTTCTTACTCCAGTACTGCAAGGGTCAAAAACACCATACCGGTGAACACTTTGTTCAAGTATCTGTTTTTATGCTTCTAAATGGATTCTGTTAGAGTTAGTTGCAGTTGTTGCAGTGCCGATAGTTAGTGTAGCAAGTGTGCATAAAAAAAGTTCGTATTAAGTGAGTTACAGTAAATAAATGACTGGTATAGAAACCTTCACGTCTGAAAAAATAGTTTTAGGGTACTAGTATTTAATTTGTTTCGACTTTTCATGTAAGGAATTAAAGATTTCAAAAAAAAGTCTACGTAGAAATAGTTATTTGCAAGCAAACTCTCCAGTTATAAAAGTTGTTTATTTATGAAAAGAAGCTTAGTCAAACAGTTCTATGCTTTCAAACTCTTACAGCTGTCTATTTCTAGCTGAGAATCTTTAACCAACTAAAACAATATAAGAAACTTTGTAATTATTGGTGCACCGGTATGGAAAAATAAGTCTTCATACTGCTTCATCCAAGACAATGTTAGGAGTGCGTTTCTGATAATCTCTGACCTAAGTGTTTGGAAGTTTTAGCATAAAATATTGACGATAGGTTTATCCTGCTGGATAGGTAAGTCAAAGGAGGCAACATTGGGGGGTAGTCCTTGGGTAATTTTTGTGCAGCTTTTGGGACATATGTAAATTTCAAAGACATGGTAATTAAAACGGGGTGTTATAGCTTAGATGCAAAGAATGCATCAAGTTGTCTAGCTGATATAGCCATTGTTTTAATTCTTGGTCATGTACTATGAAGTATTATCTTTAACGGAAGTCGAAGCAAAGAGTATCTTTTATAGCTTGTAAACTATATAAATTATAAATATATGCCGTAGAAATATTATTTCAGGGATAAGACTATGAAAAAGTATGTATTTTTATTTAAAGCAATTACACACTCGATAGTTAACTTAATTTCAGTGAATGTCTATAAGACCTTCATTATAACCTACCATAGACTGTTTTGCAGACCAAAGGTCCCAGGTATGGACCCGAGCATAGCCAAAATAACTGCCGACCTATATGGTATATGCATTTAAAAAGTCCGAAGAATAATAAATACCCCGTGTAGAGGGAGTGCACGTTAAATATACTCCAAAGTTCCGACGTTGCGTACGATGTCGCCCTTAATACTCTCATTGTATGCCTACTCAGGTGTCGGCACGTCACTTGACTGTGGTTCTAAATTATGACGCTCATCCCTAATAGACCTTGAGTAGCTCTAGTACTACAATAATTCAACTTAATATAAGACTTCTTTAACGAGAGTCAAAGGAAAAAGTAACCTTTATACCTCGTAAATTATTTTAAAAACCACAAATATCTGCTATAGTAATTTTGTTGCAGTGATAACATTATTAAATGTATTTATGTTTATTTTAAGCAATAACACACTCCATATTTACCTTTTTTCAATAAATGCTAATAGGCACAGTTCAACTTGCCAAACATTCAACTCCAGGTCTGTTCCCCTTGGCGCCAACCCTAGTCCAGCAACCCTTGTCTTGAGTGTCGCGGCATAAATTTTATGGCCAATAAAAGGGATGAAGAGGGCTAACCGCTTCCATAGGTTGACCCTTGCCGCAACATTAACCTTAATAGGAACCTCAGCTGCCAGGGCCCAAAGACTGTGGTTGAGGGAACCCGCCAGCTGGGCTTGATTCAAGCCACCGAAGAGATTTGATAAGGGAAAAAATACTCTCTTTTCTTAAGATGGATATGGGGCATAATTTAAATTGCTTTTCAGGGAATGCTTTAGGTTGGGGGCTGGAAACATTGTATTGATTGGGATTTTTTAAAAAGTGGAATTGTGGGGTGTTAGTTTTAGTGGTTTATGCTTCAAGAGCTTGGTTAGGTGCTTTTATTAGAATGTTTAGTTTTTGTAATCTAACGAAAAATCTCGTGGCTGTTATCGCTGGATTGGAAGGTGTATTTGGTGGGAGTTTTACTGAAGATTATTTATCCGCATGCACTTCTAAAAGTAAAAAAAATATTTAATAGGTTCTCATTAAATATTTTTTGAATAAAAGTCCCAAATAAAGGCAATCATAGTCAATGTTCATGTTTTAAATACCGCATCAATCGTCATGTTTTAAATACCGCAGTAATGTTTTGCATCAATTGAATTTCTATGGATAGTTTTATTTTACAAATTAAGGAGGTCCAGTTCCTTGAAATTGGCAAAATCGCACTTTTTCGTTTTATTGTATGATTGCATGAAAACATAATATAGCCAGTACTCTACAATTCACAGAAAATCGGGTAACAAAATTCATATTACCAAAAGAGTTATGACGAATTTGATTCAATAATTTTACGACGTTAAATGAAACCTAAGAAGCTAAAATCACCGGACGAGATTTTCATATTTTGTGCTATTTTAAAATACTAAGGCTTTTTGGCTATTGTACTTTAAACTGCTTCCTTAATTTTTAGCTTACACGCTATGTTTATTATAACATAAAAAGTGGAAGGTATTATAATCGTTCAGTCCGTCTGTCTGCCCGCCTGTCTGTCCGCCACCCACTTTCATAGCTCAAACTACAAATGCTGCGGACAAGTGTGATACGTCAGAAAATTCAGCTCATCGAAATTAGAATACATTGACAATTTCAGAAAAGAATTCGAATTCGAAGTACTTTAATTATTTAAAAAACTGCAAAATTTATTGCTCATTTAAAAAGCATTGGAAGCCATTTTTTTAGAATTAAATCACCATTGCCATTCGCAACAATCGCTCGAGAAACTTTAATTGTTTTAGATAATAAATGAAAATAAATTTATTTTTGCGACATCGATCAGTTTGAATTGACGTCAAATATATTTCACTAAGAGATTCTTTGTATGTTGATATGAAATATTTTCATTCTATTTAAAAGCAGGGAATATTATATATTTATTCTTTGAAATATAAATTAATTTTTGCAAACGATAAGTAATAATTATTGAATTTTCGAAATAAAATAAATGAAACTAGCCAATTTTTTATTTTATTTTTACAGCATCATTTTACTAATTATTTATTTTTCGAACTGTAAATTAATTTAACAAACGATAAATAATAACTGAATTTTCGGAAGAAAGTTAATGTAAATGGGAAATTGTGGAGACTCAAAGATATTTATTAAAAATATATCATTATTCTTCGAACTTCAAACAAATTTAGCAAACGATAAAGACTAAAAATGTTAAATCTGAGACTAACTCTGAAAGACTAAAGACTTTTTAAATCTGAGAAAGAAGATTAATGAAAATCGTTAATTTTGGCGTTTAAAAATGTGAATTAAACTAGCTAAAAGCCCTGTTTGGCGAATTTCTTTCTGAGGTGTATAAATAATTTGCTTCCTGTTGAGCACAATTGTTGTGTGGTTTAAGTGACAGATTCTGTAACAAACCTACTTGTTTAAATACAAAATAAGATTTTTAGTAAAAGTATGAATTCCTTTTATTTATTTTTGTCTGATTTTTTTTGTAAACAATTTTCAAAATTGAAAATTCTTTTTTCCCCCCATAAATTTCGGTGATTTTTCGTTAATGTTTTTTTTTCAAAGAAATAGTGTATGTTAACTAAATTTGGAATGTATAGTTCTATTAAGATATCAATAAAGAACCTCTTATAAATGTTTGATTACACAAAATTAAAAAAAACGAAGAGGAGTAGGAATTTGAAAAAAAGTAAACATTTTATGAAAAATTTAAATTTTGCCAAATTTTGAACACAATTTAAAGATTTTTTTTGCTAAAAAGTAGTGCTTAGAGATGTTGCGTACGTAGAAAAAAATTGGTTCAGAAAGTGCAAAATTAAAGAAAATTGTGCAAGGTTCCGGACCCCCTTAAACCTTTGTTTAATCGAACAATCTTCCATATTTTAACTTATTTATGATTTGGTTTACCAATAAAGCCATTACAACAAACAAATAAATTGATTGTAAAATTAAAGTATTTATATAAACAATGGCGTTCATTCGAATATGAGAATAAAAAATGTATAAAATTGTTCCGTTAAAACTCTTTTCACTGCTAACAGCGACTTGTACACGCCAAACCAACTTTAAGGATGACTTTAAACAGAGAGGAAAGATGCAAAATATTCGCTCACCTCTTTTTTCGTAATTTGTAATACTTTCTCATTTGGACTTCAATTGAGAAAGTATTCAATATTTTATCTATGAAACTCAGTTTTTTGTATTTGATTCCAAAATATATTTTTCATTTATGCCTGTAATTACGTATCTCTTATCTTGATTTGATATTCTGTTTAGAAACAAAGGAAGTTATTCGTTTATGTTCAGGACATAGAATTGAAGTATCGTGATTTAAATCCAAAATGGTTTTTAGTTAATTTTTAATGAAATTTAAAGCTTAATAACGACTTAACGAATTACTAATAAGTTTAACTTTTCAATCTGTTTGCTCTAGGTAGAAATAAGATTTTTTTATTTAGGTATGTTTTAATGAGTATTTTTTCAATTATTTTATAACTTTAGGTAACAAAACATTCTCTTCGAAAACAGTTTATGAACAGTTATGAATGAAAGTCCCGACAAGTGTGTCACTGAAAAATTCCAATACATTTAGTAAAAACGTAAATACTTAACGTTGATGAAGAGTAAATAATTGAATGCGAAATTGCGAAATATTAACTGCAAAATTGGGAATTCATAATCCCTATATAAATCATGCTATGCACATTTTTGAAACAAATTGTTCAGATAAAAGTGATGTTTATAGACGTTATTATATGGATATCCGGGCCACCATATTATTTAAGAAACAGTCTATTTACTTTTTTAGCTTCATTTATAACTTTGCTTACTAAAATCAAGACAGTTATTTGGTGCAAAAAAAGTTTATAGTTTCAAATAATTCCCGTGTGGCTGTCGTTAAATCTAGCCTATATAGTATATATGCTATAAATATAACTTAGCTGTAACTTATTTTATCTCAGCAACATATATTGTTATTTACTTGATATTTTATGTGCCATTTCCCGTTTACATTTGAATCTGAAACCATTTCCACCTAAATAAAAACAAACCATATTCCCCCCTAAACATATCTTTTATTTCCGGTGCCTATATGACTGTAAATATGAAAACAATCTCAAGTTTTCATAGCACTCCTCATAAACTGTGCCATCTTCCGTCTCGACCAAATTGGTATCCGAAGACACGGCCTACTGTCTTCCGTGCACAGTAAAACTTTTTGAAGGATCCCCTGCAGCGGAGGCAAGAAGGGGGGTCACGTTAAAATGTGCATACGTAATCATTATTTCGCGTTCTATCTCTGCTTGATGAGATACAGATGAGACGACGGGGTGGAAGGCGGGGGTATTATCATAAGATGCCTTCTAAATGAGCTACGGCGGAAGAAGCTCTTTTGCTTGTATAAACAAGAACATACTACAAGTGGGGATACTCAAGATTAGAAAGTGGGGGGATTTTTACTTGTTGTTTAAAGTAACGTTAACGGAATGAGGCTGTCATTATAATCCAAAAATGACAGTTGAAAACAGTATTCCATGTGAAGCTCTATAGAGAAGTTAATGCAAACCAAACAAAAATTAAAAAAAGGAATTTTAAATTTTTTTTAGCGATATGAACCCATTGAAGTAGAGTGAATTAGTTTTTACTGTAAAACGTATTTTTTTACAATGCATAAATTGGTTATATGCATCGAAAATAATATACTGTTTATTTTTGCCTACCTGAATAAATGTCGTTGGATAGTATATAAATTTAAACTTTTTAACAACTTCCAGCCTCAATTGTAAAATTTAGTGTAACGCGGCACCTTCATTTAAAAAAGTTATTTGTATTCAAAGAAAATCTTTGTTTCAATTTATTTTTATATTTAGATACATCAAAAAGTTTGTAAGTGAAGAATTTTAGTTTAGAAGCAGTAAGAATTACTAAAAGAATTGATAATTTGCAAAAATTTAACTATTTCCTTAAACCATTTTCAGCGGAAATAGAATTTAATTTCCTTTATACAGATGCCATTCTTTTTGACAAAAGTCCTATGGCAAAAAATAACGCCCACATATCACGGCCGTTCCTTGCATAAAACTTGTTTTTTCGCGTCTCTGAACTCGAAGCAAAAGATATGGGAAGAAGTCTGGAGCGCGCGGGCACTTGCTTGTTAAGACGGTGTGTGTCAATTTAAAAGTCCTGCCTCTCCCGATCCCGCACTCCATCCCCGAAGGATGCGGAAGATGAAAATGCAGAAGGAATAAATGACAGCATGCTGATGAGGATGCTGCTAGGGAGGAAGAAGAGAAATAGCTTGCCTAAAATCTAATGCGACAGACGCTTTTTAGAAACGGAGTACAAGTTGTAGCTAACGAGAGCGGACTGTGCATCTAAATTATTCATCAAAAAGTGGCGGGATCGGGAAAGGTGCCTTACAGCATCCGGGATCGTGATCCTCAGAAGAGGAGAGAGGATGCTGATGATAACTCGTTGAGGTTTGTCTCCGGGAGATGTTGTAATTATTCCGAGTACGGGTGTTTAGGGAAAGTTGTTAATAAACTCGGGCGATGTTTTATTTTTAGGGGCTTCGTTTTGTGATTGCCGGAGGTCATGTTTTAAATATGCATGGGAATGGGATAAAAAGGGGTTCTTAATGAATTTGAGGGGAATGCGGAAAGGGTAGATAAAAAGAGTCATTAAGGAAGCTGTTAAAGTGCCTTGATTTGGACATTATTTGAATCTTAGTTTTGTTTTATTGTCTATGTTTAGGGGCGTTTTCGTTAATTTGTTTTATATTTTCGAAGAAAATGAGATTGAATTTTTAAATAATGTATGTTTGTAAAAATAGCTAAAGAAAAGGCTTTATTTAATTTTTTGTACTTTAAAAAAATATATATACTGTTTGTATTAGTAAATAATCGATAGTATTGCAAGGAGTACTTTTTGTAAGATTTTTTAATAAGCTAAAAGTATTGAAATGTATAAGTGATGTAATATAAGAATTTTATAGTTATTACAGATGTGTTTTATAGTTATTACAGATGTACACTTATGAATGATTTAAATGATGAATTATTATTTACCTAATACTTTTCTTTATTGAAATGAATAGAAATTGTTTTAAATATCGAAATTTTGTTTCTGCTATTTTTTAGAAACAACTTGTAAAACTATTTTTTGTAAAAGTCAAGCTTCTTCAATTTACCCTTAATATTTTACACTTCACATCCATAACATTAAAAAAGATTAAAACATACATCAAACTAATAATCACCACTAATAAAAAAATATAACATTTGTCATTTTTTTTCTTCATCTCCACGCCCCAAGGAAAAAAACCCATTCACACCCAGGACTAACGTTGTTTTAAAAACAAGCATAAATAAATTCATATTATCGCCCACCCTCCCCCTGGGGCATCGATTATCCAAAGTACGGATAACAAGCCAACGGATAAAAAAAATACAATCCTATCATCCGAATTATAAATGACTCTCTTCAGAAACACCGCTTTGGTTGGAGGCATTGATTTCCGTTCAGGGGTAGGGCTGCACTCAAAAACTCGATTTTTTTTTCTCATGGAAAAAATTTATTAATAAAAAAAATCATGGAATATGCGTGAAATTGGAAAAGCATACATAATAACACGCATCTTGGTCGTGAAGCTGCCCCTGTTTTTAAATGAAAAAAAGTATTTTTTTTTTAAAGTGGGAATTGTCATATTTGAATAATTGCTCCTACGCTCGAGGGGAGGTGACAATAATCTGAGTTATAATTTTCACTGTTTCACAACACTAGTGACAAATCACCATTATGGATAGAAAAAGTTGTAAAATACTCTATCATTTCGAAATAAAATGTTTTTTTTCAAAGTGGGAATTACAATAAAAACATAACACTGTAATTATTGTAACTTTGTCTAGTGAACGTTGTTTTGTTCCAAATACAACAACCAAGCATAATTTAATTAAAAAAGATTATACTATTGCTGAAAGAAACACAAAACTAACTTTTCACTAAATTGTTAGTTAAACTGTTATCAAATTAAGAGAAATCAATTCGAAGAAATAGCAGAAATAAAAACAGGTAAATTCCAGCACTTCTTGGTGTTAATACATTCATCATTTGCTGATGATACAAAAGAAGCAGGGTAGGAAAAGATTTTTTTTTAGACCCGATTTTTCAATAAGCTAATGATATTTCTCTGGGGTGGTGTTTCTATTTTTTCGTTTATTTAAAATTTTGTTTTGTAGTGGATTATTGTTTTTGTGACGCCCTTGTATCGTGTCGATTGGCGTTGTCAAAAGATTTGTAATATTTTATGTGTCGAGATTGAAATGTGCTTGAGTTTATGGATGAAAATGAGGGTTATTACGTCTGAGTTTTGTGACTGAATATGGTGTTTATCCACTTCTTTTGCCAGGGATTGTTTTTGTAAAAAACATTTTTTAAATATAAGTGGGCAATATTTTAAGTCTATTATATTTAAATGTTTATTTACGCTTCTCCGACTGCATATGTCTAGCCTTTATAATGCATCTCTTCAACAAATTCAATGTGTTATAATCGTAATTTTCAACTTTGATAAAGTGAAGAAATTTGCACCTGAGGTGACAACGGTGTGAACCTGAAGAGAATAAGAGTAAGGAATGTGGAATTAATTTCATTAAACCAAATGCTGCTAAATTTTAGTGCTTTTTATCAGTCAACACTTATTAATGGCCTTTTGAAACGAGTTGTTTTACCTTGGTATGACTAAAATATCTATAGGATTTATAAAATTTTATTAATTCCTTAATTTTTCTTAAAGTTGAAATTTAGCGAATAAGTCTGATTACGCGAGATACCAGTTCAGTTTTAGTAGTATTCTTACTGCTACATTTTGCAGACATTTTTATCTAAACTTTGAAATAATATTAAATATGTATCAATTTAGGAATCAAATATTAATTCAAAATTTATATCAAATTACTTTTTTGTATTCAATTCTTTCACAATGAGTATGGAATTATTAGTCATAAATGGAAAATATTTATTCGTAAATTTGTTCAGTACAATATAGGCATTGTCTAAATTGAATATATTTTAATATTTGGTGCATTTCAACTGCACTTGATTTTTTTTAAAAATGGTATATTATCAAAGATGTATCAATAAATAATATCTAACTCCCAATGTTATTTTTCCCTTATATATTATTTTATTCCTCAAAGACAATTCAATTATGAAAGCCAATAACCCTCGTGGAGATGTGGTATGACGTCATTTAACCATAACCATGACAAAAGCTGACTATTCAAGTGAATGAATAATTTAAATGATACATTTCAACTTTTGCGTTTCATTCGTAGCATGTGACCTATTACGAATACATTTCAGAAATACAAAAACGTTTCGACACTCTTTTTTTTGTGCTGTTACCGAAGTTAAGGAATTGTATTTAGTTACACTAATAAAATAAATATTGCGTCAAATACTACAGACAAAAAGCCATTTTTCTTTAAGCCAAATGTGATCTTCTAGAGCTTATAACTTCAAACACTTAAAAAAATCCAAGCAAAAACACCGCGTTCTTAATCATAATAATCAAACATTAATTACTAAGTCGAGTAACAAAAACTGCTCAGAACAAACAAATCCAAACAAAAGATTTTTTGAAAAAAAAAAATTATCGCATCTATCAAACCATTAAAAAAAAGAAAATTAAAATCAAGAGTTTAGCTTCTTTTGCCTGCGAACTGTCCGTCGAACGAACGAAACCCAAATCAGCAACGGATTTGTGCTGGATTTGCAAAATAATTCCCTGGTTATTAATTATTTATGGCAGCCGTTTCTATGATAGGTCTCTTTCCATTAAATATTAAAGCATTACTTCGAGGAGTATTGTGAAGAAGATGAGGAAATTTTTTTTGTCAATAGTCGAACAAAAGTACGAAGGATTAGGGAAGGCCCCTCGAATACTTAGAAAAGAGCTTTTCCGTTATTACGCTCAGTTACTTTGACTAAAGTGTAACAGTTAGTTTGCTAATTTCAGGTGAAATGGGCTTTAAAAGTAATTGTTACAATTATTATTATAAATTACCAGGGGGTAATAGTTTTAAGTTCAAGTGTCAGGTGATAATTACTGATATTTAACTCACTGATTAATCACTTCAAAATGGTTTAAAATTGACCACACAAATGTTCGTGACGTTACGGAACAGTTTAAGTGTAAATAAATGAAGTAGAAGAATAAATGAAGTTTTAGTAACGTGATAAAAAAAATACCTGAACAAAAATAGCATAACGCAACATGTCAATAGGATTTATATGAAATATTGCATCATTTGCTTTGGCACTTATTTTTGGTCCCACTCCATTAATGACTCTGTAAACAATTTCCAAATAAAATTTTAATGTCGTGTAATTTTCTTGACATAATTTTTGTCATTTTTCTTTGGATCTCATAATTTTTAATGCCTCTTATTTCTCACATTAACTAACTTTTTACATATATCTTTCGAAGTACATTTGTTTTTTACAACAAAGCAAGTTGAAAAATTGTTAGAACAATGTAAAACTCACAATTGACAAAATAACAGTTAGGGTTTTGTCAAGACAGTATGATATTACTTGGGGGCTTAATGTGAGGAGAAAAAGGGGTGAAGAAGTGGCAGAAGAAGCCGTAAAAAAAGCGTTTTCTTAATTATTGTTAATGAACAAATACTATGTGCTAAGAAGATGAAGATGCAACTTTAATTACTCGACATCAGCAAAAAGAAAGCTCTCGTTAAGGAATGGATGGAATTAAAAGGACGTTTTCTTGACTCAAAGTTTGTAAAAAATGTTTTTCAATCTTCAATCATCTTCTTTTAAAAAACACAACGAAAAATTGCTTTTGAATATTTGAAATTAAGGGAATCGGTTAAACTCTTCAAATTGAGTCCATGTTCAGAGCTAATCTGCGATGGTAGAAAAATTAGTTTATTCTTAAGAAATACAGGGTACCCGAAAAAAAAATCAAGAATTTAAAATGCAGATTATGTGTTAAACTTTAATTATATATTAGTAACATCTTTTTAACATACGTTGTAAGATGCGAAAAAGGTTACTAGTGCACTAATGTTCTTTTATAGCATGTAATCGTTACTTTGATCGAAGAATTTAATTTTATAGTCATTGTTTAAAAAACACACACACACACATTTGTCTTAGAAATTGCCTTCATTAAGAAATTTATTAGCAAGCTATCATTGTCTAAAATACCCTTAATGGTCATTATTTCTCTAATCGATATCAATAATGAATTTTTAAATATCCAAACCTTCGTGGAACTACATTTACATTTGAACATTCCCAAAACATAAATAACAACTAAAAACACCGCAGCTCAAACTCATCCGAACGTGCCTTGTTATTCTCAACTTCTATTTTACAGAAAAAAATATAAATCCAAGTGTGCGTATGCATTTCGATGCGGGACTTATGGCAGGCTCTTTTATTGGCTTGATTAGTGAAACGGGGAGACGAGGTTTCTACATGAAAGCGAGCTGGATTCTCTTAACATCAAAGCGGAATATACGCCTGATTGGAATCATCAATATGATCACCCAACTCGAATGGCTGTGTTTGCTTTTCTTGTTTTTTTCCCTGTGTGTTTTGGGTTAGTGAAACCTATCTGAATTTTAAAGATGATTAGGGTATTTTATTCAGATAATATAATCGTTAGTGTACATCGTTTTCTAGTTCATCGTGGGGGAAATCATCGTTGAACTAGCCGCATAGACAATAGCTTGCACGTCGGACCCAAAAGACTCCTGAAACCTCATGGTCCAGCAGGCATACTTTAAATTAACTATGCTACAACATTACACGCGTTGAAATCATATCATTAAAATCAATGAAACTGTTTAATGGTTTACTTCTAACATGTAATATAAGTTAATAATATTAGTAAAATGTCATATTACTCAATGAAGCGAGAGGGAGAAAATGTAGAACGAATGACTGCCTTGAAACAATAATAATGAGGTTGATTCTTGCGAAGAGAAGTATAAATTAACTATTTAAGCAAGGTAATAATTAAAACGAAAAATATTGTAGAAAAACTTTCTGTTAAATACATATTTTATATCGTTTTTTGCTTACCAAAAACTAATGCAACAATACTCCACTTATTTCTTTGCAAGTCGCTTTTGTTTTGCAAAATAATAGTTAATTTAATGTCGTATTAATCTATGAAGCAAGAGGGAGAAAGTCTCATGTGTTATGGGATTCTAATTGCAATTGAAAGTCCCATTAAACGATGTTTTAACAAAAACTTTTGATAATTGACCAGGAAATAATGAGTGATAGTTTGAACTTTTAGTTTGTATGCATTCTCGCTCTTCGTTTAGTTTATTTGAATGATATTTCCTTATTTCTGAGATATGAACTTAATTTTGGGTAAAAAGATAATCATTCTTGTAAACTACCTATATTGACCTACAGAATGATACTCTAAGCTTATTTTATGACGATACAAAAACTTATAAAAAAGGGCTCCGATTTTTTTTTCCTATTACACCTTTATTTTTATTTATACAAAAATCTATGTACAGATGAAAAAAAGGGAAACCCTAGGAAGAAAGGGGTTCTCATCAACCCTATCTCATCAATTTTCGAAATTCATTTGTAAGAAAATATTTTTACTTTGCATTTGCAATTCACTTCGGCATACGACTCTAATATTTTGACAAAATTATAAGTAAAGTTTTAGTCAAATATGTATCGGCACAGTAAAATATACTTTTCTTTTACTAATAATTTTTTTATTTATTTGTATAAGAAAATGGCATTCTTAGATAAGAAATAAGCATAATTTAAACAACAAAAATTATATTTCAATTTAAATGTATACACCAGAATTTGAATTTTTTTTCAGAAGCTTTAAATTTATTTAAACACATTGTTACATAATCAATTATCGTAAAATTAAATATTATAATTTATTAAATTAAGCATTATTTTATATTAAACCCTTTACTCAGTCTTAATTTCTCGAGTGCCCATATACCAAGCTAGCAAAGCTGCTTCTGCAGCTGTTTACTGTAGAGTGGACGACTTACGCTGCGTATGTCCTAGTATTGAAGGTGTTTAAGGGAAAATGGAGCCCAAATGACCTCGGGTTTCCAAACCAAACTGCCTCTGTGTTAATCAAATGGAGAAAAATTCTTTTCTAAGCCACATTTCTCCGCCTGTATTGAATATTTTTGCAAACGGATTTTTTACATTATAAATGTAGCTGACTTGCATGTCTTTACAATCCAACTTTTTGAAATTGGTTCAAATATTTTGTGTAAAATCATTTGTTGAAGATTTAAAAAAAATATTCGAACCAATTTTAAAAAAAAGGAGAATTCTGGAGACTTGAAAGTCGGGTGAATTTATCATATAAAAAGACCGTTTTTAAATATATTCAATACATCCGGAGAAATGCGGCTTAGAAAATATTTTTTCTATTGGTTAAACAAAGAGGCACTTTGGTTTGAAGACCCACGGTCGTTTGGGCTCATTCTACCTACAAGACTTATTACTCACACAAAACTTTTAGACACATTTATGAATAGAATTCTATCCAACTATTGCATCGGTGTGATCAAGACCCGTTCCCTCTGCCATCAGACGGAAACCTTTCATTCCCTACTCTCTTTTTAATACAACCCATTTCTAAATATGCTAATTTTCTGGAAAACAAGAAAGTAAGCAAATGAGTGAAAAAAAGGGATACCGGAAGAAAAAAAAACCGGAGTCGGTCTTCATCAGAATTGCTTTCTTATGAAACCCCTTTGTTTTCTGAGATAACTATCGTCCCGTTTCTCATCAAAAACGAAGAGTGACACATTTTATGATTTGAAAATATGTACTTTAATGGAAAAAGAGCGTATGCTCTATTTAAAAACAATGAATGTAAGTCATTTTTCTACTGCCCTGCAGAAATCAAAGTGCAGCTATGAAATTAAAAAAAAATGCATGTTTACTACTTCCAGGAGAAAGAAATGAGTGTCTTTGAAAAATATTTTTAACGAGAAGATTGCAAAAAAAGATTTGTTGTTGCTGTACTGACGTCCTGTAAAGTACATTAATGAGTATCGCAGAAGTTCTTGGATATGAATTCCGTATGTTCGGAGCTTGAGCTTCAAAGAATTATGCTTAATGCGAAGACAAAGGAAATTTTTCAAAACTAGAGATAAAAGTTGAGTAGAGAAAATTATATGCTGGAGAGAGATTTTGTACTTAAAATTCAATTTTGTCTGGACTGCATAGTATCAAAGAAAATTTGAATAATTGGCTTTTCTTTATTTAAAAATAAGTTTTATGAAAAAAATTGCAATTATATTTCTCACAACAACTACAAATTTTTGCTATTATATAAATGTTTAAAAATTCTTAATATTAAAAAAAATTCAGTTTAATTACAAAAACTAAGTTTAATATCGGTGAAACAGCGATACATGTAAAAATTAAAGCAGTGTATTCCAAACCTAATAGTTAGAACCAAAAATATAGACAGTTTCAATACAAGACACAGTATAGCACTACACATTGTGATTCAAATGAAAACATGTCGAAAAAAATTCAGGCCATATATACCGAAATAAGAAATACAAATGGGATATTTCGGAATATATGTGTAACAATGCCGTTGTCTTTTTCGGTGAGCCCACAGAAAAGCCTTTTTCGCTGAGTGGTAACCCCTGAAAACGTGCTCCTATGTAAATCCAGCCAATAACAAGACATGGGATGATTTGAATCCCTAGACGAAAGGTCCGTTAATATTGCACGTAAAATGGGATTGTTATTGGTTTCCTAGTGTTCGTTTGTACAATCTGTTAAAGGAAAAAATTCTATTGAAGATAAAACTATAGAAACTTCAAGATTTTTTAAAAGATGGAGCTAATGTACTAGTTGTATGAGACACATAATTATTAAGTAATGTCATCAGTGAACTAAGTTTATGCATAATATATAATAGGAATGGCTTTTAGTGTTAATGTATATTTTCAAAGTTGTTAATTCTTAAGTAATATGTTTAATATTTATCACAATTTCAATATTCACCCACCCACCCAAAAAAATATTCCATAAACGAATCAGAATTTTTTTTTAGTGTTGTAAAATATTCATAAAAATATCAAAATACTAGGATTAGTATTGCTTGCAACGACTCTTTGAAATAAATTTGGATTTCTTTCTGTTTACTTAATGCATCAGCAGGGAAAGGTGGGTTAAGGCGACAGGAGTTTACTTTTCAGGTTTCGTACGCGTCTTGGCATCCTATCAACTGATCTTGCTGAACAACAACAACAAAAATCTAATACGTAAACAACGCTGGGCTGATTTTATTTAAATAATATTGCGGCTCGAAGTACTGACATCACGTCAGATGAATTTGTAAGACTTAATTGGGTGCCAGGTCATGTGTCAGCCTCGTCACTTGATCGCGGTTCTAAACCTTGTGTAGCTCTAGTGCCTTGTTAATTCAACAAAATCAAAACAAATATGTTCACTTTTAAAAAAATCTTTACTATTATAATAATTAACCAAATTTGTTTAGAATGCATATTAGACAGTTCCAAAAACAAATTTGAAATGTGTCACGCATATACCAATTAATATTGTGAAAAATTATCAATTAAATATGTGTTGAAATTTTTAGAATTTCTCTTTTAAAAAAAAGATAAGACAGATCAAGAGCTTAAATATTCATTAAAAAAATAGCTGCGTCTTTGAAGGTCTTTTTCCGCTCAAACGATCCAGCCAATGGACAATTCGTTAAATGACATATTACTAGTGGCAGTGATTAACCAATCGAGGCTTGAAAAGCAAACTATATTAATTTAGCATTTCTTTTTCCACTCAAAACCTGAAACATGTCCATCGCCACAGATTACGAAATCAAGTATTATGGTGTCGAAGAAACATTGGCCATGTTAGAGATCTGCTTGTCATCCGGCTACATTCCTTCTATTTCACGGGACACAGATTCATTTCTGCTTTTGTTCCAGAACTTCATAGTGGATTTCGGTGATTGGTGGTATGACATGGTAGGCTTAGCCCACCACATTGATTAATCAGTTGAGACCTTATTTTCATTCTTTGGAACTGTTGCCACTCAAGACATGAAGCATACTTAATGGGTAGTCGGAAGCGTTCGTTAAAATATTCATAATAATTTTTAGCATTATTAAGTCATTTTTTATTTCGGTTTTAAATTCTGTAATTTCCGGAAGTCAAAAAAAAGTTCAATGTTGTTTGAATTAAAATGTCTTTTTGGCAGTCCAGGATTGTTGCACTTGAACCGTGTCTCACTCTCCAAATAATCCCTATTTGAACCAAAAACGTTATTTAATTATTATGAGTTGTCTGTTAACATGATTTATTTTTTTACAGATACGCTTTTTGATCTACTGTCATAATATGGCAGAGTATGCGTGACGAAATTCCAAAATAATTTAAATTAGAGTTTTGGAACATTCTAATGTATATTTTCTGAAATTTATTTAACAATTTATTTGGTGAAAAAGTTACGGCTATAACTAATTAGTATAACTAAGTTACAGTTTCTACTCTATACAGAGCGGGACTACCGCAGAAATGAATTGAAGCGGTCAACCCAACAAGCTGCTGTCCAGCGTATCACATTTCCTAAATTGCTTTAAAACAGGACTCCCGAAACATTCTCAAGCAAAAGAAAAAACATTCAGATCTATTTCATCGGTTTTACAGGATATACAAGAATATTTTAATTATTACCACAGACAATGCTGTTTTAAATAGCTTTGTTAACCGGTTTGTCAGTGATTTAATCTAGCGGAATCGCTTGTAGGTTTGTATTAAGTTTTTAATTGTATGTAATCGCCGCTTACCAATAAATGCCTTTTTAATTGTGATAACAAGGCTAAAACTCAATGTTGGAATCTTTTACGTTTCTTGAATCAATGGTTTTAAACAGCTTTATGGGTGTATACCAATAAAAAAAACTATTAAAATAAAATCTCACTGAGAAAAAAATACTTAAACATACAAAAATGTTTTGTGTAACGTTACAGAATAACAATTTTACAAAAAGTTTTTGTAATTCTGAACAGAAATCTCATTTCGTACAGTTACAGGAAATGTTCTAGTATTCGATTTTTTCTAACCAATCATCTTCGACTTGAAGTTGCGCGCGCATCGACATTCTAAGTTTGTTTGTGATTGGATTAATTCACGCCATTTAAAAAGATACGTTTTAAATTTGGATACAGGTATAAAATATATGTGAGAACTTTTAATTTCTCTTTTTATACTATTTATATTCTTATTTTTGTATTCGGAATTGTTCCGATTGTTTAATGTTTATGTTTATGAACATTTCGTTAACACGTACATGAAGCCGACCGGTTTTTGCAACGTTAGGGAGCTAGTCTTTGAGCTTCTGGGTTCGGGTTCGAACCCTGATAAGGCATGGATGTTTGTGTTTGTAAAAATGGTTGAATTTGTCTGGTTTGTGGTTTCTTGTGGCCTGTGTCATTTCTGGGTTGAGTACAACACACCTGAGGTCGCATGCTCGCGATTCCCCCGACCAAAGAAGTCATAAGTCATAACATTAATGAAATTGTTCGTTTGGCTAGAAAAAAGTAATAATAATAATATACATAACAAAGTTTTGTAAATTGCACAAAAACACTTCAGCGTAAGCATACATAAAAAGTCTTATATACAAGATATATAGGAAATGTTACACAAATATATTAAGGTTTTCAGTACAATTTTTAGTAGTTATTACTAGAAATTTTTAGGAAAAGTTTTTTACTAAAAATTTTTTTGTTATGGTTACAGATTTTTTTTCACAGTGTACCCATAATATATAAAACAATAAATTCCTATTACACACTATGTCGAGATATACAAGTTTGTGCTAGTTAATGAAGAATTTCTTTCATCAAACAAGTAGGTTTGTAACAGAATCTGCACAACATTTGTGTTCAACAGGAAAAAAGTCGCCAAACACAACATTAATTCTATCATAAACATTTACACGCTAAATTTGGCTAGTTTCATTTTCTTTATTTCGAAAATTCAATAACTATTACTTCAATAATTATTCAATATTAAATTATGCAATATTAAAATAATTATATTATGCAAAAATTAATTTATATTTCAAAGAATAAATATGTAATATTTCCTCTCTTTTAAATAGAACCAAAACATTTCATATCAACATACAAAGAATCTCTTAGTGAAATATATTTGACGTTTTTTCAAACTGATTGATGTCGTAAGAATAAATTTCTTTTAATTTATTATTTAAAAGAATTAAAGTTTCTCGAGTGATTGTTGCGAATAGCAATGGTGATTTAATTCTAATAAAAATGGCTTCTTATGCTTTTTAAATGAGCAGTTTTTTAAAGAATTAAAGTACTTTGAATTCGAATTTTTTTCTGAAATTTTCAGTCTTCTAATTTCGATGAGTTAAATTTTTTTTACATATCACACTTGTCTGTAGCATTTGTAGTTTAGGCTATGAAAGTGGGTGACAGATGGATGGATAAACAGACGGACTGAACGATTATAATACCTTCCCCTTTTTACGTTATAAACGTAGTGTGGAAGCTACTATGGGACAATAACGTCAAATATAAGATAATCGTCGAATACGGAATATTTATCTGAAAATCACGATTCCGCGCCAAAATTATAAACAAAATTAAAAAAATTTATTCAACTCTCAATAAGTTTTTTTGTAGACTTGTACAGAAAACCCCCACCAACAGCTTTTCAAATAGAACAACTACCACTAATTCCTGGTTCTCAGGTGGTGGAAGCAATTTCTCGGGGCTGGAGCAATTCATTGTCCACTCTATCAGCGGACATCCAATTTAAAGGGCTGTCCGCGGCGGACAGTGCGTGTCCGCGGCCGCAATTAAGGGCCGCCCCTAAATCATTTCGATTTGCTGTAATTAAGGTTGAGCCCGGCAACAATTGAGAAGGGGGGAGTATTGCGGTTCGCTGGGTATGGACTATTCAACCGCGTTCTATGTAAGGTAGATGATCTGTGTACTGGGCGTTTTGTTGTTGGTAAATGAGTGTGGTATACGGATTTTAAGGATTTGATAAATTATATGGTTTCTTTTAATTTTTGAGTTTACTGATTCTTTAAGAAATAACGACGCCCATCGCCAATAGCCCTCGTGTAGCTCTAGTGCGACGATATTTTAAAGTAACTTATACATGAAGTTGTGTGTGGTTGGTTTATAAAATTATAAAATGTCCATAGCAAGATGGAACTTTATACCCTCTTTTAAGTAATAGATTGCTGATTTTAAAATAGAACAGTAGTTTTGTGAATTTTTAATTCTATGATTTTTTATGTAATATATAAAAAAAGTTTCAATAAGATTCAGTAAAAAGATTGAATTTAGGATTTTTTTAGATAAATAATAAATAGTTTACAAATATTAAATTCCTTTTAATATTGAGCTTAGAAATTGTTTCATCTGTAAAATAAACACGAACTATATGGCTGACAACATTTGGAAAACTATAAGAAAATACGAAAAGATTATTTTTTTTTATCAAATTGAACTCTTTGACAAAAACTATTAATTCTAAGGACACGTAATTTTAAGAAAATGAAGAAACAAAATTTTTGTTTATTTTTTAGCGAATTAAAAAGTCAAATATTTCTAAAATCAAATATAAAGAATTACCTCTAACATTCATTTCTCGCATTCAAAGGTAGATGCCACTTTGCGCATTTATTACCCGTGTTTATTCTTCAAAATTGTTCCCCGGAACCTTATTACAAATGTTTTCGACTTCAAGTCATAGTTCTCAAAAACATCAGCGGTACTCCTTTAGTCAAATATTTACCAATCTTTAAGAAGACACCTTTGAACATTTCCCCAACAAAACACAACTTTTAAAAAAAGAAGACAACATTCTACGAGAAAACTTCCACAGTTGCGCCAAACAAGTGGCATAAATTGCTTATTAGAAAAGTATCATTCAGCCATGTCGATGCCATTCAATAGTTGTGTCAGACGGTATTTCTACTTGTTCTTCTATTTCTTTTCTGTTGGGAGGGGGGAGGAGGGGGTCCTCTGCTTTGATCGTGTAATCTCGGCGATACAAGATGAACGGATAGCAGTCTATTGAGACACTCTTTTAGTAACTCTGACACGATGGTTTTGCGTGAAAATGGTTTGAGGTTTTGCTTTTCTTTTTGGTTATTCGTTAGAAGGTGAAACACAAAAATCATCCCGGTTTTTGTTTTTTAATCTCCGGCGATCCATCAAATGTAATAATGAGTACTGGAGTTGTTTTATACTAAGGTTACCAGTTAATAAAGAGGAACGATGTTTACATTTGCGAAATGAACATTGAGAATAAAATATATCAAAAGTCAATACCACAAAGAAAGTGCAAAATAACCATTTTTGATTTATATCCTAAAATGGTAATTTTCGATAGCCCTAATTGTATTAATTTTTTTCGTTGCTTTAGCTAATAATTAAATAGTAAAACATTTTTGCTTTTGACTCTTAATTCCAGCAAATATACAATACGCTACGTAAGCGAAATTGGAAAAATATATATATAAGGGTTATTTATATATTCGTTATTTATAAATTGTTTTGTAAAGCTTTTTAGAAGACTATGAATTGATGGTTATTTATTGGTTATCAAAATTGAGAACCTCTTATGAATCAATTTGAATTTTTCTTTAAAACGTCATTATTTTTATCTGAATTCTTTTCCTGCGAAACTCTGACAAAAAGGTTAGGGTTTCATTTCTTACAAAGTTAGGAACATAAAGATTAGTTATTTATAAAATAAAGATTAAGGTCTCTTTAATCTCTTTAGTATCCTGCTTCACACTTTATTCATTCGTATTTTAAATAAATTTAAATACAAATTTAAAACAAAGGAAGACGTAGTATATCAATATCTTCCATCATTTTTAATCCCTTTTACACCACTTGTACCTACACCAACTCCATATATCTATCCATGTATGTACACATATGTATATATATCCTCCCTGGGAGGACGGGGGGTGTATGTGTGGCGTGTCTTTATCCCTCAACCGGGCACACATCCATGCACCCACCCCCATATAAAAGCATAGCAAGACAGAAGAAATGATTGGTTTGCGTTCCTATGGTGGCCGGATCCAGCAATACAGTGGGAATAGCGGCAAGGATCGGCAAATATTTGCACTAGGCGATGGGAAGGAGCTCTTCTGTTGTACTATGTAGTAGATGATGGGGGGGGGGGGGTCTTCATACTTTTCCTAGGGGTAGGTACCGGGACGCTTTTCTAGGACAAACACGCCAAGCAAAAGATATATGTGGAGGCTTATACGGGGATTCCTATTTTTGGCAGGGTAGCAAGGGGATCTTGGCGAATAAGATGGTTTGGGTTATGTTGGGTCAGATATGTTAAGGCATAAAAAGTATTGTGCTTAAATGTATGAATTACGAAAGGGTGTTGGAACTAAAACTGTTTGAGTATGTAAGGTTAGGTGCAGTCCTTCATAACTACTGCAATTATCCTGGAAATGAAACAAAACAATGTCTACGCTTATGTTAGGAATCAACATAAGTATTTTTTTTAAATTAAGAAGAATTGTGAAAAACCAAAGCAACGTCTACTGTGTCAAATTTGTAACTTTAATCTCTGCTATTACTCTTGAAGTACCGGTACCTGTGTTAAGTTATCAATAATCAACATGGATGGATGGCAACACCCACTAACAGTTCATGTTTCCATGCACTGGCAAAAAGACCAAGAAAAAAAGTCAATGGTTAAAAGTCACCAAGAGTAATGTAATCATCATTATCAACATGGGTAGTTTCATCCGATTTTATCAAAGTTAATAATATATGCCTTTTATACACATACTTTAAAGTTTCTGTATTTAAAAAACATTAATAATGAAAATTTATTACATTTTATTAACTTAAATTTTTTTTACTTATTTTATTCACCTTTTTATTGCTCAAACAGAGCATTTACACATTTACACTGTTACAAACAGTTCGTTTAAAACATTAAAAGTTCTACGTTAAATTTCTAAACCTTGGCGATGTAATTTGACATGACTTAACGAAAACAAATTTCAGTAACCCTTGATATCCCCACTTGTGGTATGAAAAAACTGCACTATCTCGCCAACTCAAAGGAACACGGCAAACTGTGTAATGTTGGGTTTTTGCGGAGTCGGGGGCTTTCATGACTTGAAGCAGAGAGAAAATATTGACTGCGTATAACTTCGGGATTCAACTTTTCCACTTCTCCTGGTTCTTCTGAGAAAATACCTTATCTAGGGATTTATTGGAATTTATTTCTTGCAGAAAAAGGGTCTTTTACTAGAATATTACTTTGATGCAGTGGAGCTTTGGTTCAATTGAGTTGTAACTGAATATACATGTGATCACATTGAAAAACGTTAAGAGTGAATTTACTTTATCTTTGTATAGTGTTTAGTGTGTGTTGAAATAGAATATGATTATAAAAAGATATGTATTTAATTTTCTATAAATCAAGAAGTGATTTTCGTATTATTTTGGTACATAAAATCCCCGATATGAGGCATTAAATTGAAGTTTCGTGCGAATTCTTCTGCAGGTAATTTAATATTCTAAAATATAAAATGACAATAAATCAACGAAATTTTCCATTTTCTCTTAATTCCAAAGCTTAGTCTTGAAAAAGGTTAATATTCAACCTATTTTCGGAATCTATTGTTGAAAACCATTGGAGAACTTCACATTTAAAACTAATGCGTGTCCTTAAAAGTCCCAGTGATAATTTAAACATGAAGTACTTCTGTTTAAAAATTGCTTACACTTCCTCATCCAAAAGAAGGAAGCCGAGCATGTTTCCAATGACCCAACGCGTTATTCCCATACCTAATTAGCTCCAAGTAATGTATGAGGTATTTAGCGATAAAATTGCTAATGTCTTCCGCAATCGAACATTTATTTACTCAAAGACGATTGGGTTTACAACAATATAATTTCATTCCAGTGAAATTTCTGAATCTTTTCGGGCTTTTGTGATCATCTATCTTGGATGCTAATTAACCATGGAAGGACTCTTTGGGACCTTCATTACCATCGGGGATATTTCCAGAAGTGTTGTTGGGTCTTTTGTTTTGTGTTCCATCATCTAATGCGGAATCGATATTAAAGCGTCATTAGCTCAAATCTCCAGTCATTGAATTTCACATTGATAAGATTTGGGTTGTTGTGAAACGCTAACTTTTTTAATTAACATATGAGACTAAAATATCATATGAAGGTTCTAGTTTTACAACTCACATTTTCTAGCGTATAACTAAGATATAGAGTCTGGCCCGTTCATTGGCGACTTTGTTCAATTGAGTTTACGATTGTCAAAAGTTGGCAATGAATGGACCGAACCCTCTTATAGTTATACTTTGGAGAATGTGAGTTCGCTACTAGACCTACAATAATTGTCTAAAAGTATAGTATTCTCTAAAATAATGATGTGGCTTACAGAGTATTGCTCGTTTAAACCTATATACATTTAGATAAGTCAATAAGTTGAAGTAAGCGAGATTCTGTACTAGTCGAACCGTGGGTTGAGGTTTGTTGAGTTTTTTTACACGCATTGTGTCGTTTCTGGAATTGATTTTAAAACATCATACAATGGAATCTCTAGTGACGCTCATATTTATACGATTTAGATGTAAAACGTTTTGGTTTTTCGATTGACATGGGAATAAAAGATCATTAAATGTACAAAAAATTTTCAAAACGTTATGTAAAATTAATACTGTTAATTTTAATAATGTCGCCGGTTGTAATAAGAAAAACAGTACAATTTCAACGAAAATTACTGCACATGAATTGTGATTAATTTTTAAAAATAATATTTAGTTATATATGTAATAGACGAAAAAAGCATTTATAAACAAAAGTGTTTTCAAGTAATTTTTTTCAAAAGAGACGTTCTGAAATCTGCATGGATAAAATTTTGCTGTTAACCTTCTAATATTTTCATCTTGTTTGGATATTAAAAAAAGTGTTAATCTCGAAAACTATTTCTGTGAATAAAAATATAATCATTTTTACTGTAATGTGCATTTTTATAGAAATGCAACAAAACTTTAGTTTACTGATTATGCTAGGTGAAATTTATTAAGCTCCGTATTCCGATATTTCTAATGTATTTTTGATTTCCTTCGGTTTAATTTACGGAAGTTATGTCACTAAGGACCCTAAAAAACTCATTCCGTGGACAAACCTATATCTGCAAGCCAATTCCCCAACTAGTGAACATTTAATACAACTTGAAAATTTCGACAACCGTCGCCAATAGCCCTCGTGTAGCTCTGTCAAACTAACCAATAAAACTTGTCTAAAAACACAAGTACTAAATAGTTTAAGCAATCCCATGCCATTCATTTTCAAATTTTACTTCAAAGTCATAAACTAAATCAATACCTACAACCTGGCCCGCCACAAAAGGAACAAACGAAGGAGGGAGGGGGGTACAGCTGTCAACGGGATAGAACGAACACCCCTGGGGACTAATATCGTCTGGACCCCCCACCCACACTCCAAATCGTTCGATACGCCAACTCCTCTTAATGAAGGCCGACATCTTAAGTACGATCCCACTAATACCCAAATAACATAAGGCGTGGGTAGTTCGGTGGGTTGAGGTATCATGTCAAAATCAGAATTATATGTTTGTTTAAACAATTTTTGGTGATTTGGCAATTGCAGAAGTACATTCTGCCTATTTTCTTTTTTAATTTTTGTTTTTATTAGCTTGGAATGTAAGTTAAAGGGTAAAACAAACAAATATCAGTGATAATCAAAATTGCATAATACACTTTTCGAATGTCAACAATTGTGGTGAAATATAATCTTGAACTAAATATTTGTATCCCTTAATATTCCTTATTTCTAAAGTAAAAATACTCCTCTCTTGACTTCAATTCGATATTATGGTAGGATAGGAAATTGTAATGACCCTCTCCCCCCTTTTCCCCTTTTTCGAGGGTTAGCACGCCTGAACTGCCGTGGGCTAATAAACTGCAGTATCTAGACAAATGACTTGGACCTTTGTTGCAAGCACCCAATAACTCTAACCTATTAAAAAGTATACTGAAAGACTGATTATTTTAGACTAAAAATGGTACAATTCATTATGGTGGTTGCTGCAGTTTACCTGCCCAAGGCAGTGAAATTCCAGCAGCTTTAGAGCTTCAATTTTACGGTTTTAATAGGGGATAGCACATAGTGGTTATTCTCTTATTCGCAGATTCCAATGGGTGAATTGATTAATTTGATGGTAGTTTAAAGACAATAAAAAAAGTTTGGAAAATTATTTTTTATCGTTTCGAATTTTTTTTTTAGTTTGGTGACGATAGTTTTTGTTATTATTCGGTTTTTAATTGAGTGCAGATTTAAATTGGATTGTTCGATAAGTAAAAAATAAATGAATTCGCATTTTTCTGTCTTTTTATTGTATGAAAATCTCCCTGAGGAAAATGAATTTTAAATTATTCAATCATATTTTCGAGGTTTTAAAGGGTGGTTGGGAAAATAGAAAACATAATAAAACAAGCACAATATTTATTCTCTTATATATTTCCACAAATCACCATTACTACTTTTAAAATAGATTGTTTTCAATTGACGATGCTATTGTTTCGAAGGAATATGTGTGGTGCAAAATTTAATTCAATTTAATTTATTCGGTTTCCAAAAACAATAAATTTAATTTCATATACATTGTATTGTTAGAGAATTTGGAATTGGTTCTTAGTACTTTATTAGTTTTGTGTACTTGGAATCTCTTTAATGCTTCAAGATTGAATAGTGATTTATTTGGATTGAGAAATAATTTTTGAAATGCTGAAATTCAAGCGAAATATACAAATAATTTATTTTGTATAATTTCATTTTGTGTAATTTATAAAATAATTTTAAATTAATTCTTCTTTCCCTTATTTTATTCGTTATAAAGATTTAACTATTTTTTAAAAACATTTAATAAAAACATTTTTAGATGTGCTAAATCCTACATCAAAGTATATATATTCACAAAAACAAAAATAGCTCGATATTTTTAGAGTAGTACAATTATTATTCTTTTGATTGATGTTACGAAACGATATAATATGCAAACATTTTATTGTGAATACTAATAAATTAAAATTATTTTTTCACAAGTGAAACTATTCCTTTCAACAATATTTTTCATCATAACCAAATTTATTAAATCTATATCTAATGTATCGCACAAATCTATAATGTTATAATATTCTTTAATAATTATAATTCTTTGATAATTTTCGGTTAATATCTTTACGTTGCTTCGAACAATTCCCTGGATCTAAAGGCGCATGATCGAATCCTTTCTTAAAGCAATTGTAAACGCAGCAGAATACCTTAAACTTCCACTCCTCTATCAACCATTGAAAATATATTCACTTTCTATTTGGACCTCGACATGTGAGGTTGTGCGCTGTGTCAGGTCTTCAAAACCTTTCTTTCACATATTTAAAAAATCATTTATTTATAATGAAATATTTTTGGACGTCCAATCTCGCAAATTTTAGGAATTAAATTTAAGAAAAAGTATATTCTTTGTTTGTCCCTTGTATATTGATTGGAAAACGCATTTTAAAAACTTCTATATGTGCTCGGTCACCGAAAGTGACCGTAAAACGAAATGTTTGTTGTCCAATAGAAAATTTACACAATTTAAAAACCTGATATTTCGCTTAATTTAATCAAAATTGTAAATATGAATCATAATTTTTATTACATAAAAATGTTTAAACACTTTTAACATTATTGAAATTAGCTTAAGCAGAACAATTTCTTCCTGATGTTTTTCTCCCACTTCACCGTATGAGAGCCTTAAAGTTGTTTTCACGTGTACAGGACGCCCATAGTAGAGAAACGAGTTTTAACGGTACACTTTTAGGACTAAAACTTGTTATTGTTGTTGTCGTCGTGTCCATGATATGTGCAAAAATTAGATTGGTCCGAAGCAGATTTATAGATTCCGATAGACAGATTTTGCTACTTCAAATGCTTTGTAAGAGAAAATTAAAACTTATTATTGGTATTCAATGCTTATCTTGAAAAGCCCAGCTTAAATTGCTGAGCAGCTAAAGATATGCTGCGGGGACAGTTGGACACCAGGACAGTTAGGGCAGTGTGTTGAGTAGCTTCTTTGTCTTTCAGTTGAGATTATCATTCCTTTTAAATGCTTTATTTGCAGTCTGGCTATTATTGAAGTTATTGTGCGGTTACAATTTTGAGAAGGGATAGGATATTTGAAACTATTTTTTGATAAAACTTAGCAGGTTAAAAAAATATCAATATATTCAGTTACAATATTATCATAATTCTCAAGTCGCAACGTTTAAGTTAGTTAAACGCAATGAAAGTCAACCGAAACTTATTTCAACTACTAAGTATTAGTCTTAATTATACTTATAATTTATTATATAAGCTTTTTAACCCTTTCAGTCCTAATGACAATTTGGCATCATCATTATAGAAATTTTTTTTCTGATCGTCTATAGCCATTTATGATATCAAAAAGCACATCCTCCGATTCTTCAAATTTTTTTCGATTAGAAAATATTTTTTATTGATCCCAATAGATGTCAGCCCTATTATTTTTTAAAATTATGATTAGAAACATTATGATGCCAAATGCCATCACTGGGAAAAGTTTAATTCCTAGAATTCTAAACGGATTGGACTTAACTGCTTCTAGGTATTATAGTGATACAATGAGATTTTTCATTTGATATGAAGAGACATTACTATTTGACATGGAAGAGAATAGGTTGAAAAAAATCTCAATCGTATCCTGAGAAGTTCAAATAAATACCTGGTAAACTAACCTCATAAGTAAAAAATAAATAAACGAAATAATACGACTTTTAGATTTTCTATAAGCTTTTTATTGTCTCTCAAGCTTTTAAAAGCAATGCACACATTGAGTCACTTTCTTAAATTGAAACGCAATCGCATCCTATAAAAGAAACCTCCTCCAGAAATCAACAAAAACAGTACCTTTTTTTCTTTTGTGGTCTGAGTGCAATTTCAACCGTACCATAGTTCGGAAATGCTAGGCAGCCACGTCCATCTTGGTTAAGCTGAGGAACAAAATATTTGGTATTTTGTCACTTGTTTTGGATGTTTTTGGCTCCTTTGGATGTTTTTGGCTCCTGTTGCTTATTTTAATCCTAATTTGTGTATATTAATTGTTATTGCAAGTTTAAATGTTAAGCCCAAGAAATTTAGGGTTTTCTAAAATTAAAATATAACTATTTAGCTGGTTAAGTACAATTCAAAATTACTATTCCCGGTAAAAATTGCTCCACATTAGCTCCAGTATGGCATTCTCCACCCCTCTCCTACACTAAAACAATGCCTTTTAGTAAGAAAACTAATTCATTTTTTGCTTTAATATAAGCATTTACAACGAAATCTTGAATTCATAAATTAAATATCTTTAGCTTTATATAGATATAATGGCTTTAAACATATTTCCCTACAAACGCAAAAATTTATGTATCATATTAAGGCTACTGTGGAATATTTTCATGTTCATACTTTAGTAAATTTATGTCCTAGTTCTTGTAAAATATTTTAAAACTAAGCCGTAACATCATCGATCGATAATAAACTAGTTTTAAAAGTGTTTAACGTTTGAAATAGGAGGATTTGTCCAAGTTATTCATTGTGTCAATAGGCATTACAGCACACAAACCTTGCTTGGCATTTGACCTGTTGGTGGTCCTCAATGTCTCCAAAACAAATGTTCCTTAAAAGGAACAAGTTTTACGTCCTACCACCCTAATTCCTGGCTTAAGAAAGAAATAGAAGAAAAGGGTTTGAAAAAATCCACTTTCCTCTGGTTGCCATCAACCTCTGGCGCAGTTTTACGACAATGACCAGGAGGATTCGTGCCCTGCTTAGAGCCGCGAGAAGACAAGGGGGGTGGGGGCATTGAAAAGGGACAGTCGAAATAAAAACTAGAATGGGTTTCCATCAAAAAGAATTCAAACATCAAATGGTGTTTTATTTGGATTAATTAATTGATCTAATTTTAAAAAATCTTATTACAAGCAACAAGTAATTACTTTAAATGTTAACCCTTTAACTTTCAATGAAGCCTTTTGGTTTTATTCTATTTTCACTTTTTTCTGTTTTACAATAGATTAAAGGCTTTAAATTGTATAAAGATTGCGATTGAATGGTTAGTTAAACTAGATAAGTGGGAATGGTTGTTTAGAATCGTTAGAACCTTGACTCTTTTAAATAGTTTTAAAAAGTTTTATTAAACCTTTTCTACTTAGAAAATACTCTTAAGACTCAGAGTTATAAAAAATATTTAGAAATATAGGATAACAAATTTAAAAAATTATGAAACGAATTTCAAAAGAAGTATTTATCTCTCATTGACCATAAAATGGGGATCCGCTGGATTTCATTGTATTATATTTCTAGGTCAGAGGGCGCTTATCAAGAAAGTCGTTGGTCTGATTTCCCGCTTTTCCTGATTTCTGATAAGATCGAATAAATAGAGTCGAATTTCTCACGCTGGAGCCGCTTTTACAGACATAAGTTTATATGCTTTCTGCTAAACATAAGTCTCCAAGTGTGACACTTGTTTCATGCACGTGGTTTATCTTTGTTACCTTTTTGGAGGGGTTTGAATGGGATTTCACACTCCACTTTACCGCTGTTCTATGATTAATAATAGCCAATATTGAGTGAATCTGCTTTAAAAAAACAGACTAGGCTGAAAAACATTTTTGTATCTTAGCTTCTTTCCGACAAAACCCACCAAATTCCGAATACCATCAAGATACCAACTCTTAACTTTCGCTTTAAACAACAAAGCTGACGAATACCACCACTTAAAAATTGTTCCACTACACATCGAACGTAATCAACAACAGAACAATAATCATTCACACAATAAGAACAATCGGGGGGCGAGAAGATATGAGTAATTTGGTTTGTTCTACAACTTACTTTCGATCCTCATCAATCTTTTAAGCGACAAGAGTCGGGAGACATCAGAACCTGCTACTTAATTGGGGCGACTCCTCTTACCCCTCCTCTGTGCTCTCTGCAACCCGTCTTTAAAAGAGAGCGGCAGCGGAGTCATTAGCAAGAATCTATCACGACAAACGAGAACTGTCAGAGACTTCGTATACAGCCATGGTGGAGGTCCTGGCGACAGTGGTGCAGTGGTTTTTTTACTAGAGTGACTAAATATTGATTATACTCAAGTAGTAGAGTCTTGACAGTTTTGGTGGTATGCAAACCATGTTCACCCAGATCATTAGCTTGGAACCCAGATCATTAGCTAATGCTATTAGCTGAAAGGTCTTCGAATTCGCACTCAATTGCCTTGAACGTGAAAAGAATGCATTCGCCAACTCGATAAAACTAATAGTTGCCGTGACTCTGTACGTACTTGTACGAGGCGGTATTTTGGGTCGCTATTTCTCACTAACCTCAATTTTGCGAACATTCTAATATAGAACTAGAATTTACTATCCTAAATTTATATTTTCAATTGATTGCAATTTTACTTAGTATTTTATTATTTTCCGCGGTTCGGAAGACGCAGTTTTCTTTGTAAATTTTATTTTGCTGAAATAAAATTCACAGAGAAGATTAATACGTAGTTTAAAAATTAAATTTCACATTAATATGAAATAAATAGTATTTTGCTATTCTATAACGTAGTAATTAATTGTAAAATCTCATTTTGAAATTAAATATTTCCTTTCAAGCAAAATTTGTTTTATAACTGTTTTCAATTATTTCGAATAAGCTTCAATGAATTATTCAACTAAAAAAGTATTTCTGTCTTTTCTCCAATTTATTTCTTACAATTAAAAATTCGTTGATTTTGAAAATTCTTCTTTTCCTATTTTGTTTATTTCCCAACTGTGCCGCCATATGTTTTAAAATAGATCTTTGACTAGTATATAAATCACCTATCTTCTTGGATGCGTAATAATTCAATATTTAATTGAAATTTAATTAAAGTTAAATATTTTTTTAAACAATAAATAAACCATGATCATATTTTATAAATTATAATTTTTACAGAAATCATAAATTAACTGAAATGATTTTAAATGCTTTTAGGTTACTATAAATCTAGAACTTTCTTAATATTTCTATTGTAATGTTTTTTAAATGTTAATTTTTGAAAACACAAACATCTTGGGATCATGAAAAAAAGTCGATTTCTAATACAAAAAGTTTTTTTTCTAACCTTTATTTAAAAGTAAAACTATTTTAATAACAATTTTAAAGTCCATACTCACCCATTACTATCAGCGAAAAACACACTCTACACCACTCGTCCTCTCTCAAACTCGACGAATCCGGCTCGAACTTCAGAAAAGATATTGTTAAAAGATAGAACAAAGGGGGAAAGGGACGGAACTTTCAGAAGGAGACTCGTGATTTCTTAATGTTCGAATATTGATGTTCGAACTTACTGCAGCCCCCCTTCCCTCTGTAATGGATAGTTTAAAAATTACACCCGGGCAGAGCTATATTTCAATCGGATTTATAACGCGATGGTGTACCTCACTCGTAGTGGCGGGCACATTTCTTAATTACGATTTCGCTGAATGCTTTTCGAGATATTTTGCCCCAAATTGCTTCTTTTGAATGGGAATTAGAGTAAGATATTTGTTTTGGTTTGAGAGTGTTTGTGTGAAAAGGGGTGGGGATGGAAATATGGTTTTGTTTTAAATAATTTAGGTAATTAGTCGAGTTTGTAAAACTCTTATATTCGGATAAGGATATGAAAGAATCAAATAGTCAAGCCAAATTATGCCACCGATCATGATTAAAGTATTAACAAAAGTAAAAATCTGTCCAAACCTAAAAGCATATTCCTATTTTTTAGACGATATACTTAAGCAACCATAGAACCATTTTTTTTAATAAAAAATCTTACTAAATGTAAGTTTTACGAATTCATTTATAATGATATAATTAATTACCATAATGTTCGTGTTTGTATTTAATTTGTGAAGCAGTTGATTTGATAAGTAATTTTCTGTTTTTCGATTCTATTTTAGTTTTAAAAAATTCAAAAGATTATCCGACTAAAACAGTTAAATTTTACAAAAATCACATTATTTGTTGTAGTTTTAATTAAAAAAATTGATTATAATCTTTAAAAAATAATTTTGTTGAGCACAGTTCAATACTGTTTTATACCTGTTGGTCTCTCCACGTAAAATTCAACACCTAAGCAATGCCTATATATAAAATGAAAAGAAAGGTTTTAAGAACGAACAGAAAAAATAATGAAAAAATCGAACCAAAAAAATCGAACATTCCTGTGGATCCATTGTCTGAGTATGCCCTTCCATTAAAGGTAGGGTCTCTTATAAGCGGGAAAATGCTGAAGAATTAATATCACGAACCATGCGTTGTGTAAGGGCATTTTTCTATGGCCCTCCCCTCCCCTACCTACTTTCAAATGATGAAAGGACAAAAAAAAACCTGGGGGAAAAAATTAAATGCCGAGCTAGGTATGGAAAAAATTCAATCAAGTTGTTTTCGGGCATTTTTGCTGGAGATTTTCGGCAAAAAATGTTTCTAGGAAAAAAAAGTTTTTGCCTTATTTATATCCTGCATTATTTTCAGGTGGTGAACTTGTGGGAAAAGTATTTTGTTTTTGGATTTCGAATGTTTGACCGATGGAATTAAGGAAAGAAATATTTAGATATGAATTGATGAGAATTTTTTTATGGTAGTGTTAAGCATTAGATTATAAACAAGTAGGTTTATTACAGAATCTGTCACTTAAACCGCATCCACACAATATTTGTGCTCAACAAAAAAAAAACCGCGCTATTTATACACCTCAGAAAGAAATTCGCCAAACGCCTTTGGCTAATAATTTATTACTAATTCAAATTTTGAAACGCCAAAATGAACTATTTTCATTAATCTTCTTTCGAAAATTAATTACTCATTATCGTTTGCTAAACTTGTTTGAAATTCGAAGAATAATGATGCAATTTATTTTTTAATAAATATCTTTAGTCACCACAATTGTCCCATTGATTTCGAAAAAGAGAAGAATAAATAATTAGTAAAATTGATGCTTTAAAAACAAAAGCGAACTTTTGCATATTTTTTATTCAAAGTTAGAATTCGATATGCATCTTTCCTCATACATATATAATGAACAATCAAAAGAACTCTATTGTGATATGACATCGATCCAAACTGAATCGTATCACATAAATATATTTCAAGAGTTTTATTTTTATTTTAAATATAGTTTCTCGTACGTTTGACGAAATGGCAACAGTGAAAATATTGAATGAAAGTGGAATTTGCATGTTAAATGTGATTAAATTTTTAGTTTCTTCATTTAAACGATACTTTTAATATAATTTTTTTAAATTAAATTTGGGATACGGCCTTGCCTGATTTTTTTTTTTGCTTCAACACGTATCTCACTTGTCTGTGAGACTTGTGTTTCATTCTGTGAAAGTACGGACAGACAGACGGAATGAATTAATACCTTACACTTTTTACGTTACAAACGTAATGTGGAAGACAAAACAATTTTTAGTTATTTAAATTTTAAATTGACTTGTAATTTAAATTTTTTAATGAAATTTGGGATGTAACCTTGCCTGATGTGTTTCTTCAAAATGACGTATCCCACTTGTTTATGCAACTTTCGGTTCGTTCTGTGAAAGTGGGTGATGGATGGATAGACGGACGGACTGAAAGATTATAATACCTTCCACTTTTTACGTTATAAGCGTAGTGTGGAAGCTAAAAGTAGATGGACGATTTCAATTGATTTATATAAATGCTATTGTACTTTTTGTTGCATTATACTTTTGTTATCTTTTTTTCTTTTTCTACTGTACTTATTATATTTTAGTGAAATTATTTAATTGTTGCAATAAGCCTAATAAAATTAAAACTCTGTTTACAGATCCATACAAGTTCAAAAAAAAATTGAATTCATTTTTGATTTTCACAAAAATTTAATGTATATATTTTTGCTTTCAATGTGCCCCGATGGTTAAAAGAATTCATTAAATTAAAAAACCAAGCAAGTAAAAGTTTAACATTTTAATATCGATTGGCTTGTTGTCACGAAGCCTAATCAGTATCGTCGATTGGGGTAATTTTGGCCCAAGCATAAAACCCAAACATTGACTTTCTGATTGATTTCTTGTTACTCGTGTGTCAAAGCAGAGTTACCACCAATTGAAAAAAACAAGCACATTTTTAAAAAGTATATTTAATGAGAAGCGTTTGGCTTCAAAAAGCTTGGACTAAAGTTACCCCATTTGATGGTACCTAAACTTTTCTTTTCGGATTCATTTTTCGGGACATATTCTATGCTCAAACATAAAAAAAATCGATAATTATCTAATGTTTTTATACCCGTTGACCTTTCCTACCCTCACTAAAAACAAAATAACAAACACTTCCAAGAGTCAAGAACGCATATAAAAATCGAAACCACTCGCCAGGAGACAATCGATGGGGCCCTGGGCGTTAAAAGACTCCAACATAAAAATAAAAGAATGCCCCATAGCAAAAACACCGAAGGAAACGAAAAACCAAAAGCTAAAGAATGGAAAAAATGCTGGCTGGACAGTGTCGCAATAGATGGGGTCTCGCTGTCAGCGGCGGTCACACAACACTTTATTATCGGCCGAGAACAGTTATTGTGGTTCTCTGAAAAGCTATTTTTCCCAGCCCTAGCCCCAAGAAAAAAGTTTTTTTTACCCTGACGCTTTCGCTTTTTGTCTTGATGCGCTCACTTGCCCAAAACGTTAGAAACGTGTTTTTTTTATAGGACTACGTCTTTGTTTTTGGGGTGAGGAATGGCAGATCGCACTAGGGTATTGTTTTTAGAGTTTTCGACGGAAGATAGGGGTAAAATGGTTTTTGTGTTTTGAACTTGAAAGCTGAACTAGGATAGGTCTGATAAGTATTGGGCTAAGTATAATGAATGTTAAACTCGAAAGCAAGCACACCCAAAGAATTTTTCTTTTGTTATAATTCGGTAGAAGGTAATCTAATTTGGAATTTCAATCAATTAAATTTCCTGCATTATTACTCTTTTTTTTTTCAACCATTTATCAAGCTTTAATTAATCATTTACAAAATGTATGACTATTAGCCCGATCGTTACTCTGTAAAGTTGTTACCAGATCTTTCATGAGTTTTCTTGGTGTTTCTTTTTTTAGCTAATGACGATTTCTCCCCAAATTTATCTTTTTTTGGACTTATTTATTGTATGAATAGAATATATAGAGTTGTGAAGATTTGAAAACATTTTTTTTTTTTTAAAATAGAACGAATATTTTTATTGTGTTCAAAAGTCAAATCTAGTAGTCTTACCTATGTGAAAAACATATATGCAAAACAACATTACATTTATCTACATATTTTTTTCTCACAGCCGAAAACACTCAAAATAACGTAAAAATGCTTAAAACTATTTGAAACAGATTTAAAACTCTTAAGAATGCAAGCATTATTTACCTTCAATAGTAAATTAATGAACAAAAAAAACAGTAAAAATTTTAATGATTACTCAAAAAGAGTAAAAATTTACAAATAATTGAAGTTCAAAGCTAAGTAACATGAACGCTCTTTATAAGTGGAATACTAAATTGCAATCTTTATTAAGTTATCAATATTTCTTAATGTAGATTCTAATTACTTTGTATATCAATAAAACGTCAATTTAATAAAAGTTAAAACGAATAACTAGGAAGTAGCTTTTTATAAAATGAAAAACATGCATATAATAAATATACTAAACACGCGTAAAATCACCTTTTCACTCATATTTTCCAAGTAAAAAAAATTTGCTGAAAAAAAACGGAATAATTCGTCGTAAGAAAGCATGCACAAAAACTTGTACTGAAAGATATTTTAATAGAATACCTAATTTCAATCTTGAAACATTTCTTCGAAGAATACCAACCTTATTAAAATACAAGTGACTACTTACAGTGGTACGAAAATAATAACAGTCGAAATACGCAGTTTTTGTTTGGGTAAAAACCACTTTTCGTAGGGGCACCACAACTTTTTTCCCCTTTATTTACCAACTTTGAGGAGCCGTGTCTATTTTAGATTGTTATAATGAATTCAGGAACTTATTACAGGTTTCAATTTATAGACGGAGCAATAACAAAGATAATTGAGTACATTCTTCAATTTTGATTTGTTTTCTATACAGGAAAATGAGGAGTTCTTAAGAATTTCTCTGAAGCAATCAGTTCGTTGATTGAGCTTTTTACTTTGTTTTGTGAGTAAAATTTTATGTGCGTATGCTTTAGGAAGTTTTTTTAGAGTTTGTTGAAAAGAACTTATTAATAATTTTTCTTGTAAAATATAAAGTTACCTGATTGTTTTCTATCTCGAGTATCTGTACCGTCTATCATCGTAAAACACTCTGAAAAAGTTGGAGTAAATTTTTATTCCATTTATTTTAGTGTTAAAATTCAATTTATTATAAGTTTTTTTTTTTAAAAATCATCAAGAAACTGCGTGATGGTTTGAGTTAATATTTGAACTTAATTTTTTGCATTTAAATTAAAAATTGGAAATAGAATAAATTATTCTTATTCTAAAGTTCTATTAATTTTGTTTTCTTAAATCTTGGAAACTTTATATAAATTGTAAAGAAATTACATTCGATTTTTTTAAATGAAAAAATAAAATGAATTAACAGAATATATTTGAAACACAATACTTATTACAATGATAGTATAAAGATTAAAATAATTACCTATAATTAATTTTCTTGATAAAAGATCCTAATGGAATGAATTAATGGTATGTTAGAGAATTACAATATATATATATTTCTTAAAGTAGTGAAATTTTTTTAAAACCCAAATTACCCATTTATTTATGATCTTCAATACAAGTTAAAAATTAATTGTTCTAAAATTACAAAACTGAAAGCTTAAACACGTTATTGTATAAATAACATAAATTTAAGACTTAATTTTAAATCGTACATTAAACTAGTATTTAGAAGGAAAAGAACATATCATAACATGTTTTTAATTTACTGTGTTATTTAGTTTCACTGTGTGTGTGTTATTTATAGTAGATTATGTATATCTGTATTTTTAAACAATAGATAAGTTGATATTAAAATAATTTAACAAAAATAAGCTAAAAAATATTGCACAAAATTTGTATGCGACAAACAAATCAAACTTTTACGCACACTGCATTGTAGATAAAGCAAATATACTCAATATTCCCAACCCACCTCACGATAAACATACTCTCGATAAAATACAAAAAGAAACTGATACTGAAATTCAGCAAACCGCCATTCAAACTCCCTAATCAATATATTGTATTTATGCACAAACCTTGAATCTCACACACAGTGTGTTACTCTAATAAAATCTCCCTGAAAAATCCAATCTCAAAAAGTTTCCGCAATCGTATCCTAGCACTTCCCAATCCTTTCACATTCAATGTTTAGTTTTGTGGCATCAGATCAATTTCAATTTAATAGATACAAAAAATAATAAAGTTATGTTCCACTTGTTAATTTAAACGATTAAAATCCTAATGGTCTTGACCTATTTTAGCGTGTCTGTGCAAGTTATATTTTTTTTCGTAGCTATGATTTGTCATTGTTATTAAAAGTTAATTTCTGTTATTTTTTTTATAAATTATGCAATTAGGTAAAAAAAACAATATTTATTATTTCTGTATCTCTTTTTTTTTGTCAACTTATTTTAAATCGCAAACATTTTTGTGGGGATAAAAAACTATGTTTTTAAAATGATTTTTTTAACATTTGAACAGGAAATATCAACATCTAATTATAAATATTTTTGTTTAATAAAAGTTTGTTTAGATAATATTTTTAGATTATACACAAATTTATCTCTAAATACTTTTAAAGTAAACGTAAATCCAAGCATATTTTTAAAAAAAAAACTAATTTATCCTCAAATATTTAGTAAAAATAATCAAATCTCCATATACTTAATAGAAAAAAACGTTTACCCAAGTATTTAACTAAAATAAACCTATCCTCAAGTGTTACTATTCTAAAAACCAGGAAGCTTGCATCTACATATTTTGCTTTGATGTAGCGGTCGCTTTACATTGATAAAAAATAGGATATACCAAAAAAAAGGTAGAGCGAACAATTAAAGAAAATGCAATTCCCATCCAGACGATCGATGTACCAAACATTTGGTTTGTAAACGGTTTTTGGCATGACTGTTTGGCCACTTATAATCGGTTCTTAGCTGTGGTCTAACTATTCCTCGTGTACCAAAGCCCCCGATTTCTTAACTTTTCCCTTTCCAATGCAAGGCTGTAATTGGATCTCATTTGAGTCAAGAATTTATCAAGAATTTATCAAGAATATATAAAATCAATAAATCATGATTTGCAACTGTACCAGAGAAATATTTTCCATAAATCCAACAGAAATTTATGACTCCAGTTTGATAAAATCAAGAAAAACCATGAAAATCTTTGTGGCAATTTGAAATACAGAGCTTGTTGTAAGAGTAACGTAATTCTATATGGGGATACACATAAATGAAAAAGTAAATAGAACAGAAACAAAATATAGAAAAATGGGAAACGAATCGATTATATTTTTTACAGCGCAAATTTTTAGCCTACTTTTCTTTTTTTAATTCGAAAGAATTAAAAAAATGAAAAAGTAGGTATTGACATGCGGTCGATGTCCGTCTGTCCGTCTGTCTGTCTGTCTGTCTGTCTGTCTGTTGTCCGTCTGTCCGTCCGTACCCCCCTTCCAAAATCGGTTCTAATCATCGGATCTTAAAAATTCTTTTTTTGTTAGAAAGCTATAACCTCAGATACCCAACTTTCATACTTTTTGTCCGTCTGTCTGTACGTCCGGACGGACATAAATCTACTATCTGTCGGCGAATTTCCCATTGAATTAGCATTGAAATTCAATTTTGAGTCATTTAAATCACTGTAGGTATTGAAATGCGGTTGATGTCCAACTGTCTGTCTGTCCATCTGTCTGTCTGTTCGTATGTCTGTGTGTTCGTATGTCTGTCCGTCTGTCTGTCCGCCTGTCTGTCCGTTTGTCTGTCTGTCTGTACCCCCCTTCCAAAATCGGTTCTAATCATCGGATCTTAAAAATTCTTTTTTTGTTAGAAAGCTATGATCTCAGATACCCAACTTTCATACTTTTTGTCCGTCTGTCTGTACGTCCGGACGGACATAAATCTACTATCTGTCGGCGAATTTCCCATTGAATTAGCATTGAAATTCAATTTTGAGTCATTTAAATCACTGTAGGTATTGAAATGCGGTTGATGTCCATCTGTCTGTCTGTCCATCTGTCTGTCTGTTCGTATGTCTGTTCGTATGTCTGTCCGCCTGTCTGTCCGTTTGTCTGTCGGTCTGTACCCCCTTCCAAAATCGGTTCTAATCATCGGATCTTAAAAATTATTTTTTTGTTAGAAAGCTATGACCTCAGATACCCAACTTTCATACTTTTTGTCCGTCTGTCTGTACGTCCGGACGGACATAAATTTACTATCTGTCGGCGAATTTCCCATTGAATAAGCATTGAAATTCAATTTTGAGTCATTTAAATCACTGTTGCCAAATCAACAATGGCATGAGAAACTGAAGCAAAATAATATTTTCATGAATCAGTTTGGAATGACGTCATAAAATGTAGAACAATTTGATTCTTTGATTATTCATTAATTATCTACCAAGAAAGCGACAAGGCATACTTTTGCATGCAATTATGCTTAGTTTTAATTTACATTTCTTGTTTTTTAATGCAGTTCGGAGTAGTTTCATTACTTTTGTAATTAATAAATATTTATTCTTCGAACTACAAATAAATCACGAGCAGATAATAAATAATATTTAATTAATTTGCGAACGAATATTAAGGAAAATAGTTGATTTTGGCTTTTAGAAGTTTAAATTATAGCTGGGTGCTGTGTTTCGATTTTTTTCTAATGTGTGTAAATCTAGTGTAGAAACGGCTGTTGATGATATTTACTTTAGGAACCTAGTTTTTTTCCCGATTAGAACTTCAGTAAGTATTTAAGTAACAGGAAAGTAGGCTATTTTAGTTCTTTATGAACTTCTTGTTTAAAGTGGTGGGTAAATAAACATAAGTGGGAAGAATTTGATTTGTCGTGAAATTTTTAAATGTGTGGTCCTTTTAGTTTGTGGGATGCTTTATAACATTGTGACTAAATTTTTTTAAAACGAATTTTGCACAAAATTACGAATTTTATGCGAAATAACTTATTCAGATGTTTGAATCAAAAAATATATATTTAAAAAATGCATTTTTTAACACTTTTTTTTGTATTCGAATAATATTTTTATTAATTTTAGAGTATTTTATGAGCATTTGTGTTTCTGTTTCAATTAGCACCTTAAATTAAATTTTAATTACCGCTTTCTTGCGTTTTATCGTATTATTGCAAGATTTTCTTACTTGTATATTGCACCAATTTTTTTAAACGATCCGAAGTATGTATTCTGAAACTTTTCTTTTATTCCGTTGATATTAGAAAATATTTGACTTTTTACGTCTATTTGCGTCTTTTGAAGTTTTAAGTTATATGGTTTCTACAAATTAATAGTACTCTTAAATTTTGAAAATTTACCAGAAAGTACCTAAAGCAGACTGCTCAAAAGTATAGCAGGCAAAATACTGTAACACTCAACGTTTAAACAAAAATATGTAAGAAATTATTAATTTATACGTTTCTAGGAATACTTTAAGTTATGTTATCTCATTTTAAAAAAACTTTCAACTTTTAGAAGCAAAATTATTTCTCGATATTATTTCAAACTTATATCAAATTTAGTTTTTATACAAATAATAAAATACACATACGGAGAAATCTATGCGTACGCTAACACACTTACCCAGCGAGCAGCCTAACAAACCAAACAGCACTATGGTCCTCTTTTAAACAAAGTTGTAACTCACAGTTTGTTAAGAATTTGTTCTATGAAAGTATCGTAACTATGACAGATGTTATTTAAATTAAACAAGGTTTTTTTAGTTGTGCGTTAAACAAGAAAAAACTTAATGTCCATTGATTAAACGAAATATGTTTGACCTATGGACGTTTTTTTCTTGTGTTCATTTAAAAAGACTACAACACATTATAGATATATTTCATATATCTCAAAATCCGCATCAATAGCCTATTGAACAAGAAAAGAACGTTTTTAAGGAAAAATAGTCTATACATAAAATTTTAATAATAAGTAATTTACAATTACCATAGAAAAAATTAATGTGTATTTCGATTAAATTTTAAAAGTACACATTTTGAATGACTAAAAGGGTTCATCAAAATTGTTGCTCTGATTTTAGATTTTTGCCAAGACGATTTCTAGTCGTCTTTAGAAGTCACCAACTACATGCACACTGATCTTCATGCATCTGTTTAAATTAAAATATCATAATTAAGCTTAAATCATAAGTAATTTCTTTATTTTTTCAAACATCTTTTTCTCATAATAAGAGAAATACGAGTTAAAACTTTCTCAAATACGAGTTACGACAAGGGAAATACACACATATCGGCACTCATATCTATCCCTCCAATATTCACACAACGGTAAAGAATAAAAGAAAAAAAAACAGGTTCTATACATGTGTTATAGACTCTTAAGTAGCCTTAGTAGTTTAAATGTCGATTCCACTATACAATATATTGGAAATTTGTTTTTTTGATGCTGAATCAAGTGCGTTTACGTATAAAGACTCTGGATCGTCGTGTTGAATTTTAGTTTTCATAGAACCAAATTTTGAAATTTGTATTGAAACTTATTTATTTAAGGTAAAATTACTAAAGGTTCTACTGCTATTACAATAGGTAAAACAACTTACTAAATAAATTGAATGCACAAAATGAGCCAAGTAAGCAAAAATATCAGATTGCTAAGCTTTGTTCTCAAAGGAGGGTCCATCTATCAAGAACAACGGCCAGACAAACAAAACATGATATTTTAGATAAATGATACTATCAGTAGAGCGAGTTGGTACACTCACACACTTATTGAATGTAATGTTTAGAGCCATTGATAGTTTTTCAAGTTAAAGTTTCAGTAATTTTACAAGTAATGAATATTGACGGTGCTTTTAATTGGTAACCATTTTTTAGCCTACTTTTCTTTTTTTAATTCGAAAGAATTAAAAAAAATGAAAAAGTAGGTATTGACATGCGGTCGATGTCCGTCTGTCTCTCCGTCTGTCCGTCCGTACACCCCTTCCAAAATCGGTTCTATCAATCGGATCTTAAAAATTCTTTTTTTGTTAGAAAGCTATGACCTCAGAGACCTAACTTTCATACTTTTTGTCCGCCTGTCTGTACGTCCGGACGGACATAAATCTACTATCTGTTGGCGAATTTCACATTGAATTAGCATTGAAATTCAATTTTGAGTCATTTAAATCACTGTTGCCAAATCAACAATGGCATGAGAAACTTTATTTATTTAAAAATATTTGAAGCAAAATAATTTTTTTATGAATCAGTTTGGAATGACGTTATAAAATGTAGCACAATGTGATTCTTTGATTGTTCATTAATTGTTTACCAAGAAAGAGGCAAAGCATTTTTTTTGCATACAATTATGCTTAGTTTTAATTTACATTTCGTATTTTTTTTAATGCAGTTTGGAGTAGTTTCATTACATTGCTATTAATAAATATTTAATTATTCTTCGAACTACAAATAAATCAAGCAGACGATAAATAATATTAAGATATTTGTGAAAGAATATTAAGGAAAATAGTTGATTTTGGCTTTTAGAAGTTTAAATTATAGCTGGATGCTGTGCTTAGCGATTTTTTTCTAATGTGTATAAATCTAGTGTAGAAACGGTTGTTGATAATATTTACTGTTGAGAACCTAGTTGTTTCCCGATTAGAATTTCCGTAAGTATTTAGGTAACAGAAAAGTAGGCTATTTTAGTTCTTTAAGAACTTCTTGTTTAATATTCAAACCCAGATGGTTACTTGTTGTTAGATTAATGAACAAGCAAGTTGTTGGAGACAAGTCCCATCATTATACATCGTCATACTATGCTGTCATTACACGCATTAAATTTTATAAAAATTCAATTAATTTTACAATTTAATTTGTTGGAAGAACTGACGGCATTGGCAAATATGTGCTTTTATGACACAATATATTTCACAAATATGAAGGATAAAAATCAGTTCATAAATGGTGTTTAAGTAACTACATATGAAATCTTAATTATATGAATGTACCGCTTAGGGTTGGTGATGAAATATAACAAGTAGGTTTGTAACAGAATCTGTCACTTAACTCGCTTCCACATATTTGTCTTTAACAGGAAAAAACGCGCCAAACACAACATTAATTCTATATTTAACATTTACAAGCTAAATTTGGCTAGTTTCATTTATTTTATTTCGAAAATTCAATAATTATTACTTATCGTTTGCAAAAATCAATTTATATTTTAAAGAATAAATATGTCATATTCCTCGCTTTTAAATAGAATGAAAACATTTCATATCAACATAAAAGGATTCCGTAGTGAAATATATTTGACGTCATTTCAAACTGACCGATGTCGCAAAAATAAATTTATTTTAATTTATTGTCTAAAAGAATTAAAGTTTCTCGAGCGATTGTTGCGAATGGCAAATGTGATTTAATTCTAATAAAAACATGGCCTTTAGCTATTTGTAATTCAAAGTTTTAAACGCCAAAATTAACTATTTTCATTAATCTTCTTTCTCAGATTTAATAATTAGACTTTATCGTTTGCTAAATTTGTTTGAAGTTCGAAGAATAATGATGTAATCTTTTTTAATAAATATTTTTGTCGCCACAATTTCCCATTTACATTTCTTTCGAAAATTCACTTATTTATAGTTTGTTAAATTAATTTACAGTTCAAAAAATATATAATTTGTACAATTGATGCTTTAAAAATAAAAGCGAAACTTAGCATATTTTTTTTTTATGCCAAGTTAGAATTCTCTATGCATCTTTCTTCATACATATATATATAGAACCATTAAAAGAACTCTATTGTGATAATACAACAATCCAAACCGAATTATATCACATAAATAAATATTTTTTCAAGTGTGTTTATTTTTATTTTAACAAAAGTTTCTCGTACGTTTAACGAAATGGCAACAGTGAAAATATTGAATAAAAATGGAATTTGCATGTTATTTCAATGTAGATAAAAAAAATTTAGTAATTTAAATTTTAAATAAACTTCTAATTTAAATTTTTTAATGAAATTTGGAATGTAGCCTAATCTGATTTTTTGCTTTAAAATGACGTATCCCACTTGTCTGTGGGACTTGTGGTTCTTTCTGTGAAAGTGGGTGACAGACAGACAGACGGACTGAACGATTATAAAACCTTCCACTTTTTACGTTATAAACGTAGTGTGGAAGCTAAAAGTAGTGATAAATCCATTTTACATTTTCCTTTGCTATATGCCTCTGCGAAATGTTCGTATTTTTTTTTAAACTACATCTCCCAAATGAAACAAAATACATATAAAGTTGATTTTATCAGCATTATTAGATGATTCGTGGTAAAAACTATAAGAAAATAGTAAAATATGGTCATTTTTTTTACAAAAGAGTAATATGTATCGTTCTTGGTGTACAATGAATTTAAACGATCTCTGTACCATGAATTCAAATGGTGGGATCGCACTTCAAGTGCCCCGCCAAGAAATAGAGGAGCTTTTAATAATTGAAGCTTCCATCGTCGAACTTAAGAAGCTCTGGCCATGTATAATGCAGCCTTCAAGTGACGGGATACCTTTTCGCACAAATAGATTAAAGACACATCGAACTATGCTGAATAATTGAAGCAAGTGCGAGCTCAAACTTAAGGAGATGCTTTGATGAGGGAGTAAAAAAAACTTGTAGGAGGCTTTGGTGTAAAATGTAGGACGCGCCATATCATATCGTCTCCCTGTGCGCTTTTTAACGAAAATAGCGATCGCTTTTACACCTTTGTAAATTCCTCTCTTCCAAACCAACTTCGTAGGAGGCTGTAATTGGTGAGATGTGGCGCCAGGTTTGGCGATATTCTTTAATTTGGTTAGTTCGCATGCTTGGAAATCTTTTGTTTAGGTACTTACTACATTGAGAGCATTGTACAATACCCTCTGATACAGACGTATATAAAATCGACATCAAACAGTCATGTTTTCCAGCAACGCACATTTTTTAAATTTTATAAATTTTACAGTATTAATAAATTTAAAATTTGAAGTATGTGGAGGAGTTATTTATAATCATCTGCTAAAAATAAAATAAAAAAATTTAAAAAGCTTAAATATTCAGTAAAAATTTAAATTTTTAAATCATATGCGAAATCTTTTAAAATCATGTGTGAAAACAACAAATTTGCTTATCCTTATTTACTGGATGCGGCATGTTTGCATATCAAGCTGCTATGCAATGGATACTTTTAATAATGTCTCCATTGGGTGCTGCTATGTTAATGGATAACTTTTTAATGTATTTTTCTTTAAAATCATTTCATTGTTTTATTCATAGGACTTCTCATCGGGTCCTTCTTATTCATTGTATCTTGCTTATTCATTGGATTATGCTTATGGTGTTTTGTAAATGACTATAAAAACTTAACTGGAACATTTGGAAATATTTTTTATCCAGTAATATACGACATATTGGTCAAAACTTCAATAGTCGTACTTTACGATTCCAAGTAAATTTCGCGTATCATGAATTCAACAGTCTAAAAGCAATCGTGTGATGCATTTTCTTTTTATTTGGCGACATTTTGAGTTATTGCAAACCTCCTTTTGCATTTTTAACGGTACTCCCTCTTCTCCTCTCTCTCCATCGAGGTTCCCTAAAGGTTTTGTAAAGTTGCGAGACTGTTAATTGGCGAGAATGTAGGTTTCGATTTGAGTTAATTTTTGTCGCGATGTTTCGAAAAGTGATTGGAGAAAATGAGAGGATTGCCTCAAAGATTGCCGTCTATTATTTATTGCAAAGTGTATTGTGATTTTAGGTTTTGCTTTTTTTTTGGAATTCAATTTTAATGGAAGCGGGAGAACAAAAATATAGATGCATGTTAGAATTGATATCGTATCTCAGATAGGATTTATTACTGAAAACCTTCAGGGAATATATTTCAGTTTCAAACATTACTGTCGTTCATCTATAATTGAAAGGAAATATTTAGAATATTACTTTCTCTTATTTGACAAGGAATGTTAGGAATTAAAGGTACGCTTTTCTGACAAAACTATATGCTTCAATGTAAAAGTTTTTACCCATAAATACATTTTGAATTTATTCAATGTATATCCTTGAAAGAATTTTGTTTGTGTACGTTATACTATGAATGTATGTAGAATCATTTGACTTGGCTTAGAGTAAATTTTTAACGATCATCTCCCAACAGAACTAGCCAATCTCCGTCATGGCTTTAATCCAATAAAGCCGCATGCTTGTTTACAATGCTATAAAATTATATAATTGTTCTAATAGTATACTTTTACACAGAATAGTTTCATTATACATAAAAAAAACTCGTGCAATTTTGAGTGTGTCGCAAAAACTTAATTTTGTTGTTTGATTAACTTCCCAATCACGTGAATAACGATTAAATATCACATGAATAACGATTAAATATCACATGAATAACGATTAAATATCACATGAATAACGATTAAATATCACATGAAATTATCTTGTAGAATAACAAAAAAAAGGAATCACTGTATTTGATTTCAAGAAACACCCTTGTTAAACAACGCGGGTGCGCCCCATATACAAAGTACTTTAAAACAACAACAGTAACTCACTAATGCCAAAACAAATTTCAAAAAGTTTCCAAATAGAAACTCACTCAATCCCAATTGAAATTAAGGAGCTGGCGACGCATCCAATTGCTTCATTACTCGGGGCAGCCACTCGAAACCCTCCTTTTGCAGAACAAGCAAATCCAGGAACTTAAAAAATAATTCACCGGTAGGAACTTTTTTTTTCAAAAACGAACTAAGGAAAAAATGTATAATGGATTCAAAGCTAAGAGAACCGAGCGGGACTGAACGAAATTATTGGAAATCTACTGCGAATCCTGTCTCGAGTTATTTCATTTTTTAAAACTTATATTTTATTTCATATTCGACAATTCGTCTTAAGTACTCCTTTTCTGGAACTTAACACGCATCTCCAATGGTTGGAGAAATGTTCAGAGAACAAAAAAACTGCTATTTTTGGCGGGATAAAAAGGGTTGATGGGGGAGGGGTCGTTGCCAACACGCTCTAGTAATTCCTCCTCGCATCATCATGTACGGATTTAACACACCTTCCTGTGCAAAAATGTTCCGTTTTTGGCCCGAAAAAGGTAGGGGTGGGGGGTCTTCGAGAAGAGATCAAGTGACGATATTCTCTTCAAGTATGATTGTGCATTTCGGAATGATGAACTCTCGGGAAGTATCAGTGGGAACAAAAAAAATGACAATAAAAATTTTCCAGAAAGAAAAGGAGCATATTCTTCCAGAAATTTTTCCCGTAGTTATTGTCTGCTAGGCGGTCTGTTCGGAACCCGAAAAGTGACTTATGAAGATGCATGGCGCGTTTCCACGTAAGGAATTCGCACCTTAATGATTCCATGGGCACTGATTTTTCCTGCTCCCTTTCCACTTTCCGAGTATATACTTCTTTTTCTTATAAAGATATCATTTTTTTTAACCTATGGCGGAGGCGATTTGTATAACTCTCACTCTCCTTTTATTATTTGATTTTTTTAAAGCCTATGTCACCTCCATTGTCTTTTTTGAACAGTCATCTAGGTTTATGACATTTGTTATTTTTAAGAAATAGGTATTGCTGCAAATTCATGATCTCGTTTCAATAAATGTTTTTTACGAATTTTACATATGAACTTATTTTTCTAATTTTTAATAAATTAAAACCCACAAGTTGATTTACATTCTAGTATGTTAATTAGATGAAGAACGAAATACAAGAACAGGGATCTCGGCAGTTTGAAAGTTAAAAGTCAGGGAGAAAAACTTAGGGACATACACAATTCTAAGTATTGGGAAATAAATACTATCTAAATGATATTCGCAACTGTTTTGCATTAGGAAATAAAAGCTCATATGAAACAAGAGATTTGTATACATATATTTTAATGTACAAATCCAACAAAATTGAGATTCAGAACTAGAAATAAAATGTATATGAAAGATCTGGTTGTAAAGATGTTAGAATTCAGGATACTCGAAATAAATACGATCTTTGAAACTGCCATATTATAAACGGTTTGTGCAGCTTATAAGTTTAAATATCCGTATAGAGAGGGGATGGTGTACGTTATACTCACCGTTGTTCAGTGCCCTCTGGCATTGCGTTCGTGCCCTGGTACTAATCGAATGTTGGGTTGTCTCATCATTTTACCTTAAAATATGCATTGCGTGCCTTGGGTAACGTCTCGTCACTTGACTGTGGTTCTAAATTACGACGCCCGTCGCTAATAGCCCTCATGTAGCTCTAGTGCGAAGATATTCAACCTAACCTAACCTCATAATTTTACCATAGTTAGCTTGAAATCACTCGACTAAGTTCCAGTTCCCAAATTTTTAGTTCTAGTATAACCTTAGTACAATCACAGTAAAGCACTAAAATAAAAATATTATATAAAAGTATTATACTTTGTATCTGGGCTAATACAAAATAGATTTTTTTTAAAAAAGAGCCATGTTAAAAGTCAAACCTAATCCCTTTGAAGAACATCATTTAAATAGATGAGGAAAAGAATAACACATTGTTGTGTCCTTAACGTTCCATAAGTCATCAGCTGTAACTCCCCTTTTGTCGTTTAGACATTACACCCCTTTGTACGGAGCAAAATAAGAATCGAGAGTGTATAAAACGCTGCTTAAAAGAGAGATACATCATACATCAGGCAAAATTCCTCAGCACAGAATAGTCATGGCGACAATTGTATCTTCTTTTTTTAACTGGAAAATAAAAATGGCGAGATAAGAATTATTTCGAGTAAAGTACCGTACATGGATTTCGAAGCAAATATGATTCATAAGAATAGAAGCAGTTGTAAAAACTGATTCGATACATGAAATCTTATTTCGCGGATTGTTATTACTGCTTTACGGTGCATTGGTGTGATATGGATTTAACTAGATGATAGTCGGTTTTGTTTAATTTAGTTTCAAAATCTTGATACGAATATTTTCTTGTATTTAAATATTGCCTCTAAAAATTGTATAAGTTTAGTAAACGAACCTGGAACACCCATTTTATTTCTTCAAAAATCATTATTTAACAAAAAAATACTATGAATTGACTTAAATCAAGTGATTACTCATACCTAGGCACTGAAACATTGACCGCTTTTTTCCCAAGTTTAAGCTTGTCTAAATAATCAGAATATATGACTCTCGGTATACTTTAACATCCAAAGAGAGCTGAGAGTCATTGTAATCTGAGCGTCAAAATTGGTAGCGAGAGTCGGCTAGATGGAGCTGCAAATAAATAGTTTTCAGTTCTGGGAAAAATGCCGAGTATGCAGAGGCTTAGCCACCAATAAAGCATCCCCGTTGGAAAAAAAACAGAATATATGGCAAATGAAATCCGTAGTTCGAGTCAATGGTTAATGTATGCCAAATTAAGTGTCACGAAAAATGAATTTTAAAAGTTAATGGTCATTTGGTAATGAAGGTATTAATGGCATTCACAAATGGAGCACAAAAGGGTTAATGACAAAACACAGAACTTGTTTGTAACTTCAGTGTAAAAATGTTTTGTGTAACGTTTCTCCATAACGTTACTTAACTAGTAACAGCCTAGATTCCTCCAGCTTTATGAAGTAACGTTACACTAAATTTTTGGAGTAACGTTGCACAAATAAGTCCTATTTTGCACTCCTATTTACTCCTATTTTGCGGTGTAACGTTACTCTATAAAACTGTATTCAGTAATTGATGCCATTTGTTTGTGGAGTAAATTTCTTATTTCTGGCCGATTGCTGAGTATTTAAAGACGTAAGGCATGAGGTGCATTTTAACAATTGTTCAAATAAAAAGAATCATTTCTTTGTCCTCTAAAAAGAAACAGTCCATCTTTTTATGTGAGTCATTCGAGATTTTTTTTAAGAAACGCCATATTACTAAAAAATCGACTTTTAAGTTAAAAAAATTAATTTTTTTATGTAGTTCTTATTATATGCTTAGTTCTTATAATACGTTTAATAACGAAACAATGGTGAAACTGATTAATAACTAAAAGTTTCAATTGGAATTTTGTCAATCCAACACAGAAATTTTTGAATCGTCTATCGAATATCTGCAATTACTTTGAATTGGATATACTTTTCTATTGTATTCCATTTCTCAATCCATTTTTTCTGATCAAAGAATGATTCGAAAGTGGTCATTGAATAAATGATGTATAATGGACATATTTAAATGTTATAAAAGTAATAGAGAATGAAAGAACTTTTTTTTCTTTCATTTAAAATGGTAGCTTTCAAATATTCACGTAGAACTGCATTCAATATTAATTGTTCATAAATTCCTGAATTTATGAAGTAGCATTTAGTATTAATTGTGTTGTTCCATTTTGTTTTATTAGTTGTTTTTCCATTACTTAAATAAACTGAATTTTAATGTCATTAGTTTGAAAAATTATTGGTAAATTTAGGCCGAGTATATTCTTATATTTTTATTAAAATTTATTTAAGTTAAATCGTGTTTTGTTTTTGAATCCTTTCGTTTAACTTTTCAAATGATCTTTTAGATTAGATGATGTTACTCTTTTGCGGCCATACTTTTGTAATAGAATACAGGAGCAACATCCCGATGTATCCATTAGAATCCAAAAATACTTGTAGGATTAAGATTAAAATTATTTCTGAAGTTTTGTTAATAAATCCTTTTTAAAAACTAAGTTCACTTATTTGAAATTTCCAAAAAAATACCATTAACGTAGACTAAAAAAAAAACTTTGAGCATTAAAGTTTTAATTATAACCACTTAGTCACTGGATTATAAATTAGTCTTATTTTAAGTCAATAGAATTATCTTTTTTATGATTGATAGATTTGAGATATAATTCAGAATTGAAATAAAGCAGAATTGCAAATATTCTATTAAAATTATGTTTTTTTTGTCACAAGAAAGCGTTGATTTAATCTTCATCGGGGAAAAGGCAACGTTTGTAGGAAAAAGTCTTGATTATTTAGCTAGATACGACTTGAAGATGAAGTTGCTTTATTGGTCAATTTGAAGAAACTAGTTTAAACAAGTAAATTTCACATTCAACATGGTTTGCAAAAAGGTATCGAATAATTGGAAGATTTAACATTAAGTTTCCTAAAACATTCGCTTTAAGGAAGTATTCAGTTCTACAGTCATTGTATAGTTGATTGTTCCAGCTAAAAAAATTATTTAAAATTTTGTTAGCTTTTTTTTTAATTATTCATGTGACTAAATGTAACAGTCGAATCAAATTTCAGTAATAATATTACGTAATTTTATTAAAAATTGTCTCTTTTTAATATTTTAAATCGCCTATTGCTGGAGAAGAGCTCATATAAATAGATATTTTTTCTCTATGACAGTATAAATATATATCAATCCCCCCCCCCCTCCTCGAAACCATAAATCACCGTAGTAGTTATTTAGAATAGAAACACATTTCATACGGTTAACTGTTAAATTCGCTTTGCCGATACCAATTATGCTCCCAGGTTGTTTCCTCAGAACATAGTGCTGTTAGTTGACTTTTTGGGATTATCTTTTAACATTTTCATTAACATTTTATTATATTTTTGGAAAATATTCACATTTTTTTATAATATCGCGTTATTTTTATTTTTTAGATAATATTTACGTCATATTTATTTTTGGGGATTTTTTGATGAAAATTTTCTCATCTTTCGACGTCATTTCTTTCAAAATACGTCACTTAGGCTATGCTATTCTACCTGATATTCCAACCCGACCAGCTATCCTTTTCTGCGTGTCCCCTCCAAACACCCTCTGTCAAATACACTCAGACTGTGCCTTCTGGCGCAAACTTAATTTCGACTGTAACTTGTAACAGATTCGGTAATGAGGACTCGCTCAACAACGCCGGTGGTGCCAACTACCTTCGACGGGGCTTTTCGCGACTATAAGTGGCGTTAACTTCTTTTCTTCTTTGCTCTCTACATTGCTTTTATTAGTGTCTTCTATGAACCCCGTTTTTTAATCTCATCTCTCTAGAAAGTGGAGGTGCAGATGAAGCTTTGCAGTGGAATCCTTTTGGAATATTTGTGTTTAGGGGGAGGGCGCGTATATTAAGTGGCGTTAGTTGTTTTATTGATTTCAACACTTGTTTAATAGATGTTTAGACAAGATACTATAGCTTGAATTGTTACGTCTTGTTTGTTTTGGTTTTTCTTAGTATGGTTTAAATATAATAACCAACTGTACAGTTTGTTTTATATAAAACTTTAGTATAGGGTACTACAGTTGAATCCCACTGATAAAGTGTTAATCAGAATCCTTCAACTAACATCAAGACAATAAATATTACACATAATAACTTGTCAGTATAGCTTCATAAACTATTTATCGCCCAAAGTTAGTAAGAATTTGAAAACTAGAATTTCAGAAGAGAACTTATGCTTTGCTTGTTAGATCTTGAAGCTAAGGACCTATACCTAACTTACACTTTAACTTGGAGACATTAAAAATAACATTACGTCTGTTTTTTTCCTTGGTTACTATATCACGCCCATAAATAGAGATGTTATTAAATGAAGTTGTTTGTCTGGAAATGTATCGCGCTCTTTCTACTACAGATCACGTCTTACTGCCTGAAATTCGCCTTCTACAGTTTTAAAAAGAGAACTAAAAATGACATTAAGCTTTTGTCCAAAACGACAGGCATAGAAATATCAGAGTTCTTGCTACTCTTTGAACATCTATTCTTCTCTGTTAAACATTTTATATAGTACAGAGTCCAGGCTATTCGACGAGTGTCACATCAACATAACTGATGATACAATCTTTATAAAGCTTTTATATATACTTTAAATAGAACTTTATAAAGCTTTGATTTCCCAAGATAACAAACTTTATCGACCGTCGCACTCGTATTACGTCAAAGAAATATTAACGTATATTGATTGCGTATTTGCAACAATTTTTCCAAAACGGTGTATCTATCATGGCGGACGCTTTGTTTACAATGCTTAGGAAAGCCAAGCTTTAAGCTAAGTCCATATTACAGTTGCATGTCGAATGTATGTGCATTGACAATTTGCAGACGCACCCCCACTCTTCGAAAAACGAAATAATAAACACCCCCACGAGCAGTCCTTGTTGCTCACCTCGACGGCTTAACCCTACAAACCTCCTCCTCCCCGAGAATCGAGATCTAATTAAACCGTGAACAAAAATCTGAAGAAGAACCCTATTGCCCGATGATTAGACGGATGCGGAGGAAGGTTCAATCTGTGAGCAGCTCTCTTTATCTTCGAATATTTTTTGAAATAAATTGTAATTAGGGAATATTCGTGTTAAAATTGCGGTAAGTTAGAGTTGTTATCGATAATTACGTTACATCCAAGATAACTCAGTTGCAATATTATTCAATTAAGAAAAGAAAAATTAACTAATGAAGGAACGAAGTTAGGGGATAAGGCATTAAACAAGAAGATACAATTAAGATATTGATTCACACTAGGCATATCATTGCTTTGATAAGGTCAGGAGGCAATCAATTGGTGAATTTTCGGCCTTGATTAATCGATTCTTTGTTTCAACGCTCATCCGACCCTTGATCTATTACTCCATTTATTTTTAACAAAATCTTTCATTAATTCAAAGAACATACATGTTAAATTCACCATTAATAAGACATTTCTTTATTTACTCTCCCTAATTTAAAGGAATAACTACATAGATAAACCCCTTCTATAAGATCACATATGAAAACTAACCTTTATTATACGCATAAACGAAATTGCACAATTTTTTTCCTTTATTAATTTACCGTTGTTTTATTGAGAAGTAAAACTAAGGCAAATAAAGTTTTAAACAAAGAATTAGAAATTAACTAACTAATTCTACAATATAATTAAATTTTTCCCATGTACCATTTTATAATAAGAATAAAAAAAAAGAACATTACACTTTCATTCGCAATTCCGATTATAAAAAGAGAAATTTACTATATTTTAAATTTAGATATAGAAAATCCAAACCTAACATCTAACAAAATAAAATTAAAACAACATCCTATTTTGCAAACAAAAGAACATATTATGTGTTAATGCACAGATTAAAAGAACATTACATTTCGTTCTTTCGCATCTCCCGTACTGACGCCTTCAGGGCAATTACACCGAATCGCAGAAACATTCAGACGCAAAACTGTTCCCAAATACTAGAAACAACCCTTCGATGTTCTCACCTAATTTGCAAGAGTCGGGGCAATTAAAAGACTTTTGCAAAGGGCACGCGAAAATTAGCCATGTTCATTAAAACGAAGATAGTCGGCTTTCTTCTTTTTTTAGATGTTTGTTTATAATTATTTCTCGTCGGAAAGTGCACGTTTCGTGCGGTGTCTTTTGACAATTTTCCTTGCTTCAGGGCGAAAATGTTTTTGAAAAAGTCCTCAGTCGTTTTGGAATTCGGGAAACAATTAGAGAACTTCGTTGGATTTTAATGGGAAAGTTACACTGGTATGTCCGTTAATAAAATGGGCAAATACTTTCTGGGAGTGTAGCTAATTTTTGCTATAAACCGACGGATTTTGTAGTATTTGTTTTTCAGAAAGTTTGTGAATTGTATTTTGTAAAGAGTTAAAGGCTAAAAATGAAAGAAAAAATAAATGTAAAAGTAAATATATAATCGGAAATGGGGCCTTTATAAGCTAGAGAAGCTATAGAAAAGGCCTTTACCTCAATTAAAACTTTTTTTATTATCAATTTAATTTCAAAAAGTTGAATGTATACAGCCGTCTTGTTAATTTAAAGTGCTCATGGGTGACAAAGTGGCACCCGTCGGATTTTTATTTAGTATACTTTATAATATAACCATCGAAAACTTTCCCGGCCGATACCAAATCCAGGTTAAGGTCCTTCGCACTAATATACATTACTTCATTTTAATTAATTCATCAAGTAATAACCATTTTTTATGTTTAAATAGGAACCTTAAATAAATTTGAAACAAAAAATTTCTTTAAACAAGGTCTTAGCTCACACAAATTTCAATTATGGAAGCTCCCATTAAAGATTAAAAATTGCAAAAGCTTCATTATTTCAAGAAAAATTCTACTATTTAAACCGCTATTTTTCTGACTATAATTATTCATAAATATAATGACCCAATCATCAAAACTTCATATTTAATAGAGCACTTGAAATCAATCTGCAACAAAACTTTCTCTAAACTCGACACCAAATGAAACAGTAAATCCGTATAAAAAGCCACTAACTTTCCCACCAACCCTATCAATTAACTTTAACATTTCAAAGATTCTTTTTTGATTCATTCCAATCCCGAGAATCTCAATAACTTTACACGGGGAAAATCGACCGAAGAAAACTATTTAAAAAAACACACCCAACTTCTCCTAAAGAGCCGCAATTTACTCTAGTTAACCACTTAAAATAATCTTCGTCACTTATGGTAATTCTTCCGAGTCCTGCGAATACATTACGCTGGTTAATTATTTCGGGAAAATAATCGCAGACGAGAACTTAGAACTGTACTTCATTCTTTTCCCCACTTTTCCCGCGTCGAATACATTTAAAATAATAAATGAAGAACAGAAGGAAAAAAGTTCCCCCATTTATTTTTCTCATCTTCACATTTAAGTACTCAAGATACCGATGACATTATAAATTCAGAGTTGGACGGACTGAATTCCAGAAAATGAGACCGATTTTGGCGGGAACGGGATAGAAGTAGAAGAAAAAAATTCCGAGAACAATGCCATGATTACATTTCCCTTTTGGCGGGATTTCTTTTCATTTAGAATGTAATTCTGCCGGTAATCATCTGAGTATTCTTCTTATGGAGAGACGAAAATTGGAAAGTACTTTAATCTTCAAATTAGAATGGAGTAGGTTATCCTCAAAACTATAATTTTGTTATTGGGTAGCGTGGTACATTTTTTTCTTGGGAAAATTGAAGTTAAGATTCGTTATCTCGTTGCGGAACTGTGTAATTTTCTCAAGAGAATTTCTGTTTTTAAAAAGTACTCGTTGAAAGTAAGTCTAACTTTTGTTACCTGACTTCAAATGTCAAATATGTTTTTTAATCATGTAGAATTGCAATCCTTTATTTTAAAAAAATTGTAGCAGTTTTGTTTAAAAAAAATGTAAGATTATTCATAGACTTTTTTTGTTTTTTTTTTACTGTTGAACACATGCGTTAATAGTTTATGTAGATTATAGATTAAAGGAATTTATTAACCATCAGTTTTTTACATTTTATTATAGAACGATATTACCGTTTGTTTCATTGTAATTACAACTGTTTTTTAATAAGCCATAATAGTTAACCGCATTTAAACATTTGAAACAGTTAACCTAGTCCAAGCAGTGACTATCAGCAATCTGACTACGATTGCATGTTTTCATGCTTAAGATTTTATAAATTTCTTAGAAAGTTATTGTATTTATTCTTATGCACTCAAAAACAATAAAAGAACTCCTAAATAACAAAGATAAAGATCGTGATTTAAATACTTGTTTAAACATCGACGCTGAAACAAAAGCACATGCCATCCATTGCAGTTTCTTTTCCACTCAGAGAGACTGACATTTCTCTGCAAGGATTTGACATAGTTGTTAGTGACAATTTTGCAAAATTAAGTTATGATTATGTCAACCTTTTTAAACATCCTCTTTTTAATTCACGAACTTTGTCAGCGTCATTTGTATGAAAATACGTGAGCTAGAATGGCATACACTTTAATTTCTATGATGACTTCCAATAGGCATTACCACCTGTCGTCATATTACAATTCTTCACTAAAATATTAACTTTTCAAATTTTTAAGAGATTTTAAGCTGTTTATTTCAAATAATGTGATTTTGAAAAATCTGATTGACAATTGTTATTTAATACATTTAGATTTTCAAATTTAGAACCACTTGATGGGCGCAGTAGGCATTGGTCCACTCTTGACTGTCGTGCCACTACGTTTTAGTATTAGTTACAATCTTGCAACACTAATAATTCGATTTTGAAATTTGCATTTACACCCAAATGTATTACCCGTTCGCTCCCTATTCAAATTCCGCGGAATAATTTCCTTCCCTTTCATTTTTTCACTCACCCCGCCCCAGTACTTTTTTATTTTTTGTACTTATTATTGTTATTATTAGCAGTATTTTTCCTTCTCCCGGTTCCGTCTTTTCTCCTTCATTTCATGCATTAGTCGAAGCAGCACAAACATTAAAAACGCAAAATTTCGATCAATTTTTATTTTTAAAAAAAATCAAAATCATATTGAAGAAAGGGTGGGGAATAAAGAATTAAAAAAAGAAAAAAATAGTTTTACTCATAAAAATTTGATTTTAATAGAAACGTCACTTAGCAAGGAGAAATTGATATGGAAAAAGTTGATTTATTTCTAAGTGAGATAATGTTAATTCGAAAGGAGCTAAGTACCGAAACTTTATTTAAGGAAATTGCTCTCTAAATTTTAATTTGCAGTGTCTGTTTGTGGAAAGAAAGTATTTGTGTCTCACGCAAGTAATGTAAAAATTTTCAGCAAATATTATCGACAGTTAGCCACCAGTACAAGCTCAATTTACCAATGCTGTCTCTTATACTAATCTGTTTCCTATGCCATATTTCTTTATTTAGCTGTTAAACTAATCAATCGAAAAAAACTATGTTTAATTAGTTGAAAAGTAACTTTATTCTGACAAAAAAATTCAGGAAACCTCTAACTTCTTCGCTCTAGGGGTACGCATACGTTGATTTTATAGAATTCATTTCACAATTTTAATTTACAATTTTTCTTAATACTAAATTTTCCATTATTAAAGAGATTGTTCAAATTTTCTCAAAATACCGATACAGCAGCAAATGTTTTATTCTTGACGTTAGAAGGACAAGCAGATTTCAGATTTCTTGCAAAAAAAATTTATCGATAAAAGTTTGAGACGTTTTGAATTAAAACAAGTGCTAGAATGGACAATTGATTGCTAAAAACTGATAAATCTTTGTTTATTTATAAAACAAAGTGTATTTTTACCACTCAAAATCTCAAATTCTACAAAATTGAAGTGCAAATATTTACCATTAATTTTTTAAACATTAAGTGCAAAATATACTTTTAAATGTATAATTGTTAAAAATATATATATTTGTATAAAATATATGGGTAGGTTTTTTTTTACTCCGGATCAATATCCGGAGTAAAAAAAAAACCCTACCCATTAATTAACAATCTCCAAAAAGTCGCTAATAGACACTTAACAGGCCAAACCCTTCATCTTAGTAATTATTTGGAGAATTTTAGTTTTGCAACTACAACTTTCAATTGATTCTTTAAATTTTTACCTGGTACTAGTAACTCGTAGAGGAAAGTAACTTGGTTCTTTTTTTTAAATTTAATTCGAGGAATAATTTTATTTTGCAACCTGTGCATTTGGATTCCTTCTTAAAAGACCCAACAAATTCACCAGTGAGTGCCATTTAAAAATAATAAAAAAATAATTTGTCATGTTTTTGTCAGTAGGTGTCAAGTATTAACTGGCTCTTAACAGAAAGCATGTTGTGTCAATTGAGGTATTTTGTAGTAATTGTGATAAAATAGTTATTTTTATAATATAGTGCAAAAAAAATTAACCTTTAAAAACAATAATCGTGGCTGCTTTTAACAAAATCGTGTTTCAAAGTTACTTTGACGCACTAGTGCGACAAAGTAAATAAGAACATATGATTGGTGTAAAATTCTTTATTTGAGCGTGACATTTTATTCGGCGGCTTTGTGATTGGTGTAAAATTCTTCATTTGAACGTGATTCTTTATTTGGCGTCTTATTTCCAATGAAAATCTAAGAAATACTTTTTGCACGTGATTTTAAAATAATAATTAATATAAATAATCACATGTACTTCATGTATACTTTTCTGGACTTATCGGGAAGAAGATTTAAAGTAGCATCGTTAGCAGCCTTTTCTATATCATATGGCTCGCTCGTCGTTGTCGCACTAATGCGTAAAAGTAACTTTGAAACACGATTTCGTTACAAGCATCACTTTTGCCACGATCATTGATTTGAAAATGTTTAGTTTTATTGCACGATATTATAAAAATATAAATAAGTTCAAATAATTTTGCTCCTTTAAATATATGTTCCGGTGAATCATGAAGTTTTTTTTAATTAATTAATCTTTTGTGATGCTTAAGTGTTTTATTATTAAATCTAAATACGATATGTATTTACATTTCTCTGGTAAACACATCACATATTATTTCGTAAAAAACTAGGTTTGTTGAATAAACAATTGAATCAAATGAACAAAACTTAAGCATAAAACTTGCGAAACTGCGAATTCATATATGGCATTCAATTGAAGCAATAAAAAATATATGTGTTCAAAATCCAATGTTTGCAACTAATACATATAAAAAAAAACTGATAAAATAAAATTGAATTTATAAGGATAGACCAAAGCTCCACTCTCACATTGTCAAATATACCAAACTTTATAGTGCATGTTTCAGGTCTTAAGTGGCAACAGAAATGACGAATGAAAATAAATACTTCCTCGAGCTTTGATCATTGAATCAATGTCACATGGCAATAGAGCTCCATTCGGAGCACCGATCGAAGGAAGCAAGGAATAAAATGAAAGCTGGAAGGAAATGCATCACCTCAAGCAAGCCTTTTAAAACAAAACAGTTTTCATGAAAGATGATGTGGTAAAAAGTATGATACAGTTAGAATTTTTCTGTATAGAAATAACTTTAAAAATGAAAAGCGATATGCATGCACTAATATGCTAAACAGAATCTACAATGATTTTACAGAGGTATAGTAACGAATCCACCATGCAAAGTATGAAAGAAAACGATGAATATCTTCTAGTAAAAGATGTCTACAATTAATCAAAGATAAATCAAATGGAAGCCAAATTCCTCAAGAAGGTGACGACGCCCCTTTACACACATTACACAACAGACGCCAGTTCCAAAAATCAAATTAAAACAAAACCCATTCATCCGAGGCTCATGAAAGATGGTGATCCGAAAGCTTTTAGTTCCCCCATCCGCACTTCTAATGACAACTAAAGAGCTGTGAAAGGCACGTTATCTTTGAAGAACTGTGTTCACTGATTTCAGTAATTCTTTTTCTAAAGACTCTCCTAATTAGTTTACCATTAGATATTTTAATTTTTTTGGCTGAATAATATTTTATGATTAAGTGTTTTTTTACTAAAAAAAAGTCCAAAACAACTCAACTTAAATTTAAATTATAAGAAATGGAAAATAACCCTTAAGCACTGCACAGCATGATTGTTCTTTTTTTAAATTTCAGTGAAAGAAAAATTTCAGTTGTTCAGTGAAAGAAAAAAAAATGACGGGAGGGATTGAGTTCGGTAATTTTAGCCTACTTTTCTTTTTTTTTTCAATTCGAAATAATTATTAAAATATATATAAAGGTTGGCATCGTGAAAATATTCGTGTGTCCATCCGCCTGTACTGAAAATACGAATCTATCGGTTCTATTTTAATACTTCTTGTTTGTTATATTGCTTTGCATAGTGATTTTACGTACAATATTCTTACTGAAAAGTTGTGTTTCCTGTACAATATAGCATTTTTAACGCGATGCCTATTCACGTAAAATTTTGAGATTTAAAAATGAAACTATTATTTGCAATGATGATTTGTTGTGTCAAGAAGTTTACTACTTTAATAATAATTGTTTACGCACATGAAAATATTCAGGTTTTCTTTACAAGAATCTAAAAATAATTATTGTTAAATTATGTTTTATTACGTCAGAAATTCTCAAACTTTTAAAGGTTTATCGCTCATATCGAATTTTAAAGCTTTTTACGAAGCCTCAAATAAACTATGACACATCTACAAAAAATGTCAGTAGTTTAGTAATGTTATACAAACTGTATAGTTAATTAAATTTAGCGGGGCTCGTATAAGATATTGAAGTCACCCAAGGTTTCCGAGACACACAGTTTGAAAAACTTTGAGCTACATTCTAGCGAGAAACATTGAAGAAAACAAAAAGATATAACTGTATAGATAAAGCAACATAGGGGCTGGTGAGCCCAGTCAGTTAGGCGTTCGCCTTGCATGCGGAAGGTCCAGTTTCGGGTCGGGGCATCGCCAAAATAACTGCCGACCTATATTCCCGTGCAGCCAAACCTGTCCAACGAATAATACCCCTGTAGAGTAATCCCCGTGTAGAGGGAGTGCACGTTAAATATGCTCCAAAGTCACATCGTACGATGTCGCCCTTAACGGTTGCGTTGGGTGCCTACTTAGATGTCTGCTCGTCACTTGATGTGGTTCTAAATTATGACGCCCGTCGCCAATAGCCTTCGTGTAGCTCTAGTGCGACGGTAATTAAAAACTGCCCTAATCAAGCAACATAATGATAGCACTAATGGGATCGTAATAAACTTTAGTAAACGTACTTTTGCAATTTTGTGTTAGTACAGAAAATAGAACCCATAGTCTTAATTTGAGTAAGCAAGAGTAAACTATGTTAGTGTTCAAATTATATACAGTTAGATGGCACTAAGACCAGCAGGAGACAGCATTGAGCTTTCGTTCTATGAACTAATAATCCATAACTGAAGCGAGTTAGTTAACTATGGTTTATGACAATCCAAATTATTCAAAATAAAGAACATCGTTGCTCCTATTTACGTTTAAAAAAAGCAGTTAACAAAGAACAAGCCGCTCTTCGTTAATCTCTCTAATGACGACCCTCCCTTCCCCCGAGTTGGTGACACCCAAAACAGGAGGACCGCAAAAGGGTTAAGCGCTGCCAAATCCTAACCGTTGACTGATGACCCTTCTCTCGCGTCCTGCTTTCCTCAGTTCGAAAGTTCTTCCTTCCACACATCCCCATTGTTCTATTTTACCCCTTCTCGACCCCCCTTTTTAAATCTCTAATTGGTTTCACAGTCGCAGCCTTGGAATTTACATTTTCCTCTTAAGCTGTGATCTTTTTGGGTTATTTTTTTCAAATTGATAATCTAATCTGGTTGATTGAATTTTTTGCACTTTTTTGCGTCTTGAATGTTTTTTTGTTCATCTCTAATGGTTTTTTCTGTGTGTCACTTTTAGTGCCAAAGTGGCCCTACTTTTGGCAATTGAGGATATTTAGAATGGTAAGTGATTGTTTCGGGATTTTTGACCCAGGGAATAATTTTTTTTAGAGGCGGGACGTGTCATATTTTGAAGATTCTTGCCTAATGTCTAATTGATGCTATTATCGATCACTTCTTTCAAAAGTTAGCTAATTAAATTACTAACGTGATAATTTTTTAGGACTGATGCGTCCTTTAAAATGGGAATTTGAAAGAGAATTTGTGTGCATTTATGCATGCGCAAATTGTGTAAAACAATTTAAAACACCACCACAAACTCCAACGAAGGTAAAAGAGACTCTTACAAGACTCAAAGGTTATAGTGCATACTGGTATGTTAAAAATGCCTCGGTTGTCTAAGTATTACAAGCAAAGTTTCTTTTTATTACCAATAATTACAAATTGATTGGTAAAAAAAATTATTAAATAACTTTGATTAAGCAATAATTCGTATAGTTGGTGTCTCTCCACTTATAAAGTGACTGAAAAACGGTGTACTTTATGACATTGGGTTCCCTTCTCGAATCTCAAAACTGTTTTTCTAATTCCAAATTAGAAAACCTAGAAATTTGATTAAAAAATAAATCTTTTATATTGCAATTTGATAAATGGAAAAAATATGAAGAGAGTTAGTCTAAATAGTTAACTGTAAATGCTGTTAAGCTACAGATCTAATCAAATCGTTATGAAATAATTTGGCTGAGAAAATATTATACTTTTGTACTCATCACCGAACCGGATCGGTGATGTAGCGAAATATTCTCTTTTTTTTTTCACCATCAGACACACAAGGCATTGTTGGTTTGAGAAACTTGTAACTGAAAGTCAACTGTGTCCGAATAGTAGCCTAACGAATATGAAACTCATAATAAATATCAAACAGTTTATTTAAAACTTTGTCAAAATAACTCAAAAACTTTATTTGACTTTTTTTTTCCCTTTGTGTGTTCCTCTCATCCATTCTAATTTCTCCCGCCCCTTCATTTTTCTGCGTGTTTCTTCGCCTCTGATCACTCTCTTCACTTCGCTTTAAAGTTTTTTTTCTATTCTGTAAGAGCCGAAATTCGTCTGATTCCGTCACTCAGAACTAATGGTGCTTAAGAAAGTTTTTAGTGGAAAAATATTTTTTATGCGTGTGTATTAAATAGGTTTTGTAAAGGAAAATAGATTAAAAAAGTATCACGTCTACATTTAAAGAAATGCATTTAACGTTTTGTACGAGTGTAATGTGTTAATGTTTAAAAAAGCAATTTTTTTCTTAAAAAGAATTTTGAAAGAAAGTCTAAATGGGCCGTTTCACTTAGCATATTGCCACATTAAAAAATAACCAATATTTTTTTTAACATACGATCCATCACATTTAGATTTTAATGATTTGTTTGTATTAAATACTTTTGATCATAGACGAAGCATAATAATACATTAACTGTATTTAAACCATTTTGTTAACTTTACCTTTCAAATCCAATATATTATTAGGGATGTGAAACAACACAATTACCACTCAATAATAGATTTTTATTCGATGCTTTCGGCTCTCCGGCCTTCTGCACGTGCAAATTTCTCCCAAATTTAATTGTAATATCGTATAGTATTAACATCTAAATATGATGACCATAGCTCTTTTTGTTTTTATAAGTTACTTTTAAAATCAAAGCTCGATTCCATGTACCTTTTCACATGCACGACTTTAGAAAGGTACTAGAAACTCGCGTATAGATTTGAAGTTCGCCATAGCTCTTTTAGTTCGAGCTGTAGAGTGGTTTCAGTCTGACAGACAGACCTGTGTTCAAAACACACTTCATAACGTATAGAGAACACACAATCTCCATTTTGAACTTTTAGCTTCATCACAATACTTTCATTACTTTTTATATAGGGTAATTAATTGAAAGTAAAAATAGGCATGTTTAGCAATACTTATTGTTTTGAACACAATATATTGATTGTTTTAAACTTTACAATTTTTAAACAGAAATACTTCTTGGGGAATTCCGCACTTCCTCAAAATATTATTGATGAATTCGACTCCTAGTTTTTTTCTACTGTGTGAACAGCACTAATTTTTAAAAGGAAGATTTGGTCTTTTCCACATTTTTTTTTCAGATTGGTAAGCTGGTACATACAGTCCCTGGACAAATTATTAGACGCACTGTATTTGTTTTTTAGTAATTTTATGTATCTTAAGAGTTTTTATGCAATAATGGTATATTTAAACTACAATATTATTGATTTTTATTTAAAAGAATTGTTGTAGACTACATATTTGTATTTATTTTAAGATAATTATGATTAAGATTAATTTATATTTATTATTTATTATAAGATTATTTATGTGTGGAATCATCATCATCAAATGCTGGGCACAGTACAGTCTTGCATTGATAGCATGCCGCGCAGAATTTAAGCTTTGATAGCGGCTAAAGGTGGCTCAACTAAATATTGACTTTTACTAACATTAATTTAACTTTTCTTTAAAACTTAATAAACTTATGCTTTTCTAAATTAATGCTGTTTTATTTATGTCAAATAAATCGGTAATTGATTGGATAATATAAAAATAAAAAACAAATCAATTTAAAATAATAAAACGGTACAGTATCACCCGGTAATTAATATTTTACATGAAATCTTGCAATGTGTCTAATAATTTGTCCAGGGACTGTAATTTGAGTTATTTATAGCCGTTTTCTTATTTTTGGTTCCACTCGTATACTGATGATGGAGCTCGCTTCAAGATCTAGCTATTAACTTTTAACTTCTTGAAATTTTATTTGCAATTAATTTATCTGGGCATTACCTATCATAAGTTAATGATAATTCTAATGAACGGGAAATTTGGAGAAACTTAAATATTGTTCCTTGAATAAAAATATTAGCTGAAATTCTGGTAGGTAGTTTAAAAATAGATTGGGAAATTGGTTAAGATTCTTTTATCTTTTTACCAGAATTGATTTTGAAAAACTCCTTTATCTATTTCGTATAATTTAAGCATATTTTTTTTTAATTTCAATTTCTTCTTTTAATCATAAAAACTTAGTAGTTAAATAAGATAAGTTTTAAGACAATAATAAGATAATAATTTTTAAATTAATAAGATAAGTTATATGATATAATTTTTTCAATGTTTTTGCTGTGTGTATGATATGTTTAGAGGTGTATGAGACACAATTCTTTAAATATTTAATAAAGTTTATTCACATTGTGCATATAATAAAAATATTTACACACCGAAATAAAATTCTATTGCATGCACATATACCGGTAAGTATTCAAGAAATATTTACAATTATACACTTCACATAAATATGTAAAACATTATTTCAGCATTGGACTATAAAACAACTTATTATTTTATAACTATTTTTAACCAGAATTTTACATCAGCATTTAACGCATAATTGGCTTAATAACAAGATAAACTGAGTTCATAAGAAATTTGAAAACGTAATCATAAATTTCATTATCATGTTTAAAGTTTTCTGAAAAATAATGTTTCATTCTAATTTCTTATTTTTTCGTAATGAAATTGAAAGATGTAGCATATAAATCAATCTTTTCTCACTTTAATTTATTTTATTACTTTTAACTATGCAATAGCGTTTATTTTAAAATATTCTATTTTAAACTATTTTCCATAGCATATATTTCTGCGATTTGAACCAAATTCATTATTATGTATTGTATTTTTTGATATATTTTTAAACGCTGTACATTGAAATTGAACCAAATAAATGTTTTTATTCAAAGTTTTTGTAATCGATATTTTGATTTAGCAATATTATTTAACACTGTTACGAATATTTAAAACTAAAATGATCAAATCACAATTTACCCATTAACGATTCAGTTGTGAATGCCATTAACACCTTTCTTGCCGAATAAAAACTTTAATTGTAAGATTTTAAAGTTCGCGTAACTTAATTTCTCCTACCTTATTATTTAGTACTATTGTCTTCATTTGTTCTACAGATTGTTTATTTAGATAAACTTAAGTAGAAAATTGATTTTTCTATTGAAGATTTTATCGCAAATTGCCACTAATGAGTAAATGAGTGCAAATGCATTCAGCGATGAAGTACTTTCCAATCAGTTTATATACCTAAAAGAAATTTTATCGAATAATATCACCCCATCTGAGTAACAGCATTTGGTTACCTTAATTTTACGCAACAATGATCCAAACTTTCTTGTCCTCAAAAATATCTTTACTGAAAATTCGACTAATATCTAAGAGAGTTGATATTCTGTAAGTTTTCTCAAAGTATTAAAAGTGTTCTCATTTAAATTTGTAGTTTTGATTGTCAATATTTTTTTTGTTCGGCAAGGAAATTTGGATCATAGTTGAGTAAAGATTTAACAGCACCTCAGGTGCCGACATATAATCTGAAAAACTTTGCAGGACGGAAACAAAACAAGCTATATACACTATACAGATAAATCTGAACATTAGTAGAAAATCAAAATATGTCCAATGGAGTCAATAGATGGAGTTCCTTAAACACTTCGCTACATTCCATTTAAGCGACATACGGTGTACTTCAACTGACTTTTTTGAACACATTGTTTCTTTTTTTTTCGAAGAAACATCCCTCAATATGGCCGCCATAAATTCGAATCATTCTGAGGGTGTCTATTTGTTTCCGTCTCAAACAGCTCCGTTGTAACTGCACCATTTCTGGTGCTAGTGTCCAGCTGTTCATCCTCTCGAACTATCGTCTCGCGCTGCCTCGAATCAGAACTTCTTCTGACGTCGACAGAACTGTGGTTGCTGCTGCACTCGGATTGCAAGATAGAGTCGCTGGTGCTAGAGTCTCTAGAAATGGATTGGGGATGCCTCTGCTGGTCATCTTCTGTGGAACTCCTCGTGCTGCTGTCGCCATTGACCAACTGCTGAGTCTGTTGGACGTTCTGAGAAGAATAGAACTGCGAATACAACAAAGATGGCGGCACCATGGGCGGGGACAGGAACATGCCGGATAAGTTCCTTGAGGACGACGCGGCCCCTGCTGCTGTATTGCCGTTACCGTAGTAACCATGTCCGGCAGACAGAAAGCTGTAGCTTCCTGCGAAATACGGCAAGTTGCAGTTGTTGTTGAGGAACGCAAGTGAAGCGGCGTTGTTAAAGTGGTGGGGACTTGCCGCCGCGTAAGTGCTTGCTGCTGTAGCTGGATTGGTACCGGACAGACCGTGTCGCAGTTCTGTCAGTCTGTCCGTCAGGCAGAGTTCTGAAGCGGCCACCATGGCATTGTTGTAGCGCGTGACGAACAGGGAGTCTTTGAGGGAGGCCGACTGGGGTTGTTGGTCGCTGAGAGACGATGGAAAGGACTGTGATGAGTTGGAAGAGTGGCGGTCTGGTAGCAAACCTAAAATGATAAAATAATTTTAATACGAGCATCTATAAAATGACATTCAATAAAAACGCCAAGTTTCTTTATTTACTAGAAATTACCTATAAACTATATTAGTAAAATTCTTCTCGTGCTTATATTAGGCAAGAAACTGGTCTACAAACTCATTATCAACAAAATGGACCAAGACTTTTTTTCTTTATCATTCCTTCATTCATCCTAAGCATTCAAAAACTTATTATTGATAATAAGATAAATCAAATAAGTTTTGTCATTCAATTAAGCTCAAGGCCGTCATGAGTATTGTTTCAGAGCTAATGGGTTTAGAGAGAATAGCACATTAAAAAATCTGAAATTTATTTAAAATTACAAACAGAGTAATTTATTTGAAATTCAAAAAGTATATCTCTAAGTCATAAATCGCTTTTGTAAAAGGATCAAGACTTGAAATAGTTGGTGTGAAAAAATCCCTTTAAACTCTATTCATTGATCTCTATTAAAGTAAGTTAATATAAGTTAAGTTTTGTCCACAAAATTTAAGGACGTAATCATGCATTTATCTCATTATTGTCATTCATTTCTATTTATTTTTTTATATTTAGATTTTTCTACCTCATTAAGTCTTATCTCAACCTTTCTACATGATTAAAGACTTGTTGTCCAAAATAAACTAAAGCAATCTAAAAGACTAAAAAGAAAGTTGAGTTACAACCCCAGTCATCTCCTAAAATCCGCCACATTCATAAAAGCTAATGATACCTCAAACGACAATTTAGCGACACAGTTTATAGCACGCCAAACTACCACCTAACTAAGCCTCTAATAGCACGTCCATTTCTTACAAATTACTTAATAATGACTTTCCCCTTAAAACTTCTCTTCCACAAAACAAAAACACCAAAGCCGATAATTACTAAATAATTTCCCCTTCTTAAAAGACCTGATTTTTTTTCTTCTACTCTTGCAACAACCCTTTTATCGCTCTCCAGCATCGGTCCAACCCACGTTAGGATTGGAATCAAAAACACAAATTATCCGTCGGTGGGTCGATAATCCACCGCCGAACATATCCAATGGGATACTCTATCCAACCTTAAGGTTTCCCCTTTTAAAATAAAGCAATTAAAAGAGGCTCCAAATGCAGCGTGTCATTTAAAACGAGTTAATATGCATCAGCCACACACACACACAATCTATCTTGCGTTAAAGTCCTCCGCACGCTGATGGCAGACGAAGATCCATCAATGTCAACACTTCAAATGTTAAAATGATTATAGCAAGGAGCTTTCTTCCTCAACTCTCCTCTATACCTTCCCTCCCTTAAATATATCTGACCCCCCCCCCTTCTTTTCCAGTCCTCTCTAACTCCATATTGATCGGGGGACCTTCTTTTGCTAATGAAAGGCGTTGAAGCCTAAAGTCAATTGCTTACTTTTGAGGGGAAATTGTAAAAGCGGTCTTGTTGACTGTAGAAATTGTTTCCAGAGTTTTAAGTTTTGCCCAGAAAAAGTTTGGGGAAGTTTCTGGTGGACCTCTCTGGGAAGTCTTTTCCTCTCACCAACTCTATATTTCTGTGCGGAGAGAAGATAGTGTTAAAATTGGCATTTTGTTTTTGAACTCGGACGCACTATTTGTCACTTAGTCTAATGAGTTGGAAGGAAGTGTTGCGAAGTTTAAGAATTTTTCTTTTCACTCTCTATGGTATAACTGCAAGTTATTTTTCTCAAATAAATAGAGGAATATGCTCCAATTGAAAACTATTAAAATTTTAAGGAGAAGATATAAAAGCAAAGTTTTGACTGTGGAAACAGTTTCCAAAATTAAAATTTTGAATAAAATTTTTAATGCAATTTTTTTATGCAGATCTTCCTGGAAAGAAGAAGTTTTTCATTTTATTACAAAAGTTCTACTTTTTATGTTTAGTACAGCCTCGAATTTGAAACGAAATGTTTTTTTTAATAATTGTTTCTAATAGTTTTTCTTTAGCTATACTTGTTTTAAAGAGTGCTATACTCGGTAACAAGAGAAAGAAAAATTTTAATATTTCCCTGCGGTATCGTTTAAATGCACGTAAAATAATTAACCTGCGAACACTGTTAAATCTACCCATTAAGATAATAGGAGAATAAATATTAAAAAATGTGAATTCTGTAACTAAATACAATTTTATCTCTTAAAAAAACATTTGAAGCATTCAAAAAATATTTTAAAGGTGGCTACTCCTCTATCGATTCCTTACGTACTGCAGTAGACTAATCGAGCTACATATTATTCACGTAACAAAAACGACCACCAATTAATTCCTCTTCCGCCGTGCGGTCAACAAACAAGAAAGCCTATTAATCATATAGCGTGACACACACTATAAAAGTAAACACAAGAAGTGGGCGTTACCACTGATCTGTGGGCGTGACGTGACCGGAATCTTAGACTCTATCGAGATGCAGGAAGGAAAGCCCTGTTGCAGGTTTAGGTAATTTAGTGTTACAGATTTGTTTTTTTTTTATGTTTCTAATTTTTTTAACGTTAATGTTTCGTAATTTAAATATGCACAGTAAAGTGTCAATAACTTTTAACAAATAAATTGGAGAATTTGTAATTGGGAAACTTTTTTAAGTATTCTAAAGTTTGAAAAAAACTATCAGCGTAAAATTGTTTTAAACAAGTAAATGTTTACACCTTGAAATTTACAAAACAGGTGTACATAATCGTATATCCCAACATCGCGATTGACAAACACCGAAATATCACTATTAAGAACATAATCATTCAAAACAACTCAAAATGAAGTTAGAACACAAACCACAAGCGTTGGGTCCATGCTTTTTTAAAATGCGCGGTTTTTGAAATCTTTAAAACATGCACAATTTGAACATAATTTTAAAACCTAATTTCCACAGGTTTCTAGAATAAAAAATTAAAATTGCGCTTTAACATTATAATAAAAAACCATATATTGAAAAGTTTCGATAAATTCTGAAATTACCAATACCTGACCATAATTTTTTTTTTTTTTATTTCTTGCCACCTTGAGAAAAGTTACATCAAATAATAAGTATATGCTTACCTGTGGGCGGGGTCTGAGGCGTGACGTGCCCTGAATCTGTGACGTCGATCTGTGTACAGGCAGGAAAGCCTTGTTGCAAGCCAGGTGCCAGGTAATTCTGGTAGTGAGCGGCATGGCCTGTCCATTGCGGATCACCACCGAAAGTGAAGGCTTGACTTGGATCTGGAAGATACACAGAAATGTAACGTTTAGAAAGGTTGAAACAATGGAACTATATAAAAATGTGTTTTGGAAATGATTTAAACCATCGATTTGTATAGACAACCAAAGAACGGCTGTATTTTTCTGTGTGGGGGGTGGTGTGGGGGGGGGGGGTAAAATTTGCAAATTAACTTTTTCCTTATTCTGGCCCCGAGCAACAGTAAAGTTTTTTTTGCATAATAACATTTGAAGGAAATTAATTATTAAACAAAGTGATTTCATAGAGGTAAACTAAACGTTAGCTTTCATCATTCAGTCCTTCTTTATAGTTTAGTGGTCGATTGGTATTGATGTAGATATAGAGCGTGCCGTTGAACTAAATTTTAATGATGTATTGAAGGGTTTGATGTTGTGGAGAAATATTGGACTACAGTAGTTACCTTGTGCTGCACTAAAAATATAACAAATTATCGATAGCAAAAAAAGTAATAATTTTAGTTAAACTGCAACAATATTGGTTCAGCAATTTTTGTCTCAAGTATAGCTCAGCTACAGCAAATAATTGCCATAAATCCCTCCCCAATTATTCGGCGCAAAATAGTGATTTTGGGCTATTAGACCACAAACACCAACTCGCATTTTAGAAATTTATGAACAGGGTTATCTTGCCTTGAGTTGGTAGCCAACAATATTGGTTCAGCAATTTTTGTCTCAAGTATAGCTCAGCTACAGCAAATAATTGCCATAAATCCCTCCCCCAATTATTCGGCGCAAAATAGTGATTTTGGGCTATTAGACCACAAACACCAACTCGCATTTTAGAAATTTATGAACAGGGTTATCTTGCCTTGAGTTGGTAGCCTTATCTTGCAAAGGTACCTTGCAACACATAATTACTGTATATCAAGATTAAAATATAATCTAACGAATATCTTTGAACTATTTATAAACTTCCATACCATGTAACTTATATTAAACGAAAACGAATAATCTTCCAAAAGGAACAAAGAAACTCTCAGAAAATTAGCCATCCAGCGATGCCACAATGCAATACTTAACGAGGAAATATCCGCTGACAGGCCCACGTGACAGGCGACATGTTCCATTTAGGAACATCCCTGGAGCCCAGGGGGCTAACGTCGAATCCATTTTCATCACACTCCAGAAAACCACATTGTCGGCTGTTATGCGGTTGAGTTAATAGAGACACACACAATGGCATACGGCTGCTGGAATTCTGGTGGGAATCACCAATGTCTCTTGTTTTCTGGATTTGATACGGAGTAGCAAATCAAATGAAGATAGTATCGTGGGGGAATGAATTGCATTTGTGAAATCTGGGTTGAAAGTCAAGGAGGTTTGTCCGCAGTTCCGAAATTTTTATTGAAAAATGCTGCGGTACGGTTTGATCGTAATAAACCATAATGCCGCTGTAAGATAAAAGACCATATTTTCAAAAACTGAGCTTCGAGAAAATGAAGAAAACTTGTTTTGCCAAACACCAGGTATAACATACATTCATAAGATTGATTGAATATGCAGATTTAACTATGAATTTAATGAAGTATTTTTTGTAATAAAAAGATAGATTATCCCTTTTTATGTACATTGATTATAGTAACTCAAAAACTCCCAAATTGCAGATACCGTCTTCTTTCTTGCAGCTGCATCATAGTGAACCAACTCAATATTTTTCGTTTTTGAGGAATAAGTTTTTTAAAACTCAAATTCATGGTCTAGGTCAACAGGAGTAAGCTACGGTGTAGATGCCAATCACAGGCAATTATGCAGCCCTGTCAACTAATCAAAGATAAAACAGTTACATACCAAAAGCATACATAAAACCTTTCTTCCTTAAACTGTCATTTTTTCTTTAGTTCTTTACAGTTTAAGACAGTCCATTTGAGCATTATAGAACCAAAACAGTAAAAAACCGTCAGTTAAAGTGATCCACATTTTTTCTTTAGAAATCTTGATGAAATATATAAATGGTGTTTCACATTCTAAAACTATTGGGTTTAAAGCATTTTTTTCTTTACATACAAGTAGTTTTAAGTTTTATTTGTATAATAGAACACTTTATTTCAGACGAAAACATTCAAACGCCTCCCTTTTTAAGTAAAAAGAAAATAGCATCCATCGATTCATAAAACACTATTTTTCCTAACTAATTGCAGGTGCTATTTTTCTATATTTAGAGCACCTTAGTGCAATAATTCTGACACAACATTATCATATTCCTTAACCCCCCCCACATCTTCCAAATTGAATTGATCGCCAAATAAGTAACACAAGACTCTGGCAGTCTCCTAAATTAAAACCACATCTCGCTCGACATAAAACAAGGAAAAACAGCTAAATGTGACAAGCAACTGGGATTCCTGAAATCTCCAGGGGGGTTCGAAAGAATCCATTTCAATTTCTGGAAACCACAACGGCGCCTATTATGTGGTTGCATTATTTTAAGGTTTGGCTGGAATGATGTCGATCTCGGGTTATTTAGAGGGCTGTTGGTGATGCTTTAATACATATAGATTTTCAAATTTGCAAAGCAGCAAGTTATATGATTTTCTTTGAAAAAACTAAAAATGTATTTAGTTTTAAAAAAAACTCGGTACAAGAATTCAGGAACATTACTAGGAAAATTTTGGCAGCAGAGAATTTTGGCTGCCCAATTTTTAACAGTATAATGTTCCTTAAATATATCAGTAATTTTCCCTCAAAATTTCGACAAAACCGCACATAAAGCTGGTAACCTTCCTGGAAATTTCAAAAAAAAATTTATTTTGATGTTTTTTTTTAATTGTCTTTTGGTAGCTTTGGAAATGTTCGATTTAACATGAGAAGCCTCCTCTATTATTCTTACTTATTTCTCAAATACGTGCTGCTTGGATTGGTATCTGCCCGAATTCGGCCTACCAAACTTGGTAGGCCGAAGAGTCATCAGAGTCCCCCAATCGGTAAACCACTTCATAACTTCGCCGCGCGCGTCGCGGCCATGTTGCTTATCGACAACGATGCATTATATAGAATTTCCCAAAAGGGTGTATGTTAAATGATATTACTTATACATCTGAAAAAAAAATATAACTGAAAAAACTGAAAATCCAAAAAAGCGCTGCAAACTTGAAAAACCCAGGAACGCTTGAGTTATATAAGAATAACGGTACAATTTTTTTTAACAGTGAAGAATAGCATTTTTTTTATGGGAGGGGGACATGGTGCCAGAATTTTATCAGGCTATTGTGATATAAGTACTTTTAAAGTATTAAGAGTCGTGTGACATTACATATATTTTAGAGGAAGCAGAAAAGTTTTTTTTAATAATAAGAATTTTATACAATTTTAAAAAAGCAACTGTAAATGAAACTTATAAAACAATTAAATATTATGTGTATTTAAATAAACATTTTCGATTATTTTCAGATTATTGGGCTGGTGTATGCCGCCATTTATAGGTTTAATGTTGTATCCCGTATTATTTAAAGTAAAATAAATTATCTTAAAGGATTATATTTGAAAAATAGTCCTTAACAGTATTTTTAATAAATTCAATCTTATATAATTAAACTCAAACATCAAACATCCAATAAAATTCAATTAGGCCCCTGATATTCATAGAGACAAAGAAAAACAGCGCTCTAAACTAACAACACAAATTCTCGGCGTGTGGAATCCAGATTGGCCGTGGGTAAAAAACGAGTAAACTTTTAACAAACAGGGAAATTTATCGGATCCAATTCCCTCCCTTATTCTTTATTTCATCTAGGGAAAGCCTGATTTAAGTCATGGGCCGAAGATTCAATACCATCTGTGGATAAATTCCGGCCCTGAATGGTTTCCATAGAATCCCCCGCCCCACGACTAAACAAAGTTACCACTTCCTATGGTGACAAAAGGAAGAAAACTTTCAACTTGGGAAATTTTCTTTGATTTCACTTACTTTGGGTCCCTTTTCTTTTTATTCTGGTGCCGTATTCAGAGACAAAGCGATCCAATGAGGAGTTTCAGGTTTTTGTGGTTTGACATGAAGAATCAAATTTTGTATCTAGTTTCTAAAGTTCAGTGTTGTAAAAATAAAAAGAAAAATTTACGGCTGGTCTAATATACATTTTGAATTCATACGCAAATGCACCAAAGTGACGTGATGGGGCAATACTTTATTCCACTGGGGATACTCTCATGGGTTCTGTGCTCGCCTTAGCGGCCTTATGAACGGATCGTGCTAAGCACAAAATTCCTGCTAATAAATAGCGCCGTATATATTGAACAAATTTGTCGTAGTTCAAAGTACTGAGAGAACGTAAGTTGTCACCATAAGATTACGCTGGGTGCCAGCTCGGGTGTTAGTTTCTTCACTTAACCGGGATTCTACATAACAAGATCCGTTGTCAATTTTTCTGTGTAAAAAGCTCATTTTAGGCTAGAAATAGACAGCCGCAAGATATCAACCTAACCTAATCTATAAACCATTAATAGTAACCGTATAGCTCTTTTGCGATGTTAGTTCAACAAAAACTTCCCTTCTATGAGCCAATTTACGATTTTATGGTTCACCAGTGAAATTGGGAAAATAAACTTATACCTCTTTGGTTCTGAGGTACAGTTTTTTCATCTGTATTTTTTCTTTTTCTTGTATATTCCAGTGTGAATTTTTGTGGAGAGTTCGATCTTTTTTTCCCCTTTGTCCCTTGCCAAGATCTGTAGGTATGTTTTGTAAGTGTATTTTGCCTTTGGTTTATTTTCCTTTTTTCTTCTTCTTAGCCATCCACGGATGAGTTTGATGTGGAAGTTTGGTGAGAAAAGTGGGTGAAAAGGTTTGGTTTCGGGGGCTGGTACTGAAAGTTGTACCACTAACTTCGTTATTTGAACTCTTTTTATGTTTGTTGTGTTTGAAGAAGGAAAAAATTGAAATAGGTCTGCTTGGATATTCGGAAAAGTGTAACGCTGCAAGTTTGTTTATTAACAAATGTTTATTGTTCATTAGTAAATGTTTAACATTCATAAATTAGTTTAAAGGGTTGTTATATTAAAGCTTTAGCAATAAAAATTATAATTCTTGAATTTTAGCCGATTACTGCGAGTCTACTTTAGAGAAATTGAAACAGAATATTTATTTACAAGCAAAGTGTTTTCGGCGTATTTATACGAAATCAACAAATAATTTGCTTTGTTGTACCCAACTCAAAATATTTACCATCTAATTTTCAGGACACATTTTAATCTGCAAGAGATCTTCTCCCAATACCATACATAAAGAATTTATCGTAAATAAAAAACTCTAAAAACACCATGACATACGGTTTACTACAATTAAAAAATGTGTGTCGAAAACTCCTCTATTTTTAAATCTACCATACATTAACAGTCGAAATTTGAAAATAAGAGTTCAACTTTAATCAATTTATACTTGTTTTAAAAAAATACTTCTAAATAAGCAACATAATTGGCGTAAGCTTCTTAAAATGATATCGGGATATTTCACCAAATACAAGCAAATCAAATTTCAAGAAATGTATAATCCTTCAAAATGAAAAAAAAACTTTTGTGCATATTTTTTCGATTACAATTCTGTTTTTATGTTTCATTAAAAAAATATCTTGGAAAACTAATAATTCTCTCTAAAACATTTTTAAATATTTTTTCACAATAAAACTCTGGGGAAAATAGGGTGCGTGGTATTTTGGCTAACCTTCTTATGAAGTACAGTCTATTTCCCTAAAGAATTTGGATAAACAAAAACATGAATTTGTTTTTTTTTAGAGATTTATGCCAACTTTCTGAACTTTGCAATAAAAAAATGCAGTTTAGCTGTTTTGGAATACTAAAAAAATTCGTGCAAAATAAAAAAAAAACGAAATTTTCTCAGTCATAAGTTTTTGTAATCCCTTATTAATTTTATTATAAAATTCCCCTAAGACATTTGTTTTATGTAATAGTGATAAACTTGCACAATTTCCATATTTTAAAATTATCAACACATTGTCATTTTTATATAAAACTCACAGTAATTTAATTTTGTTTATTTTAGCATTTTTTTAAAAAACTTCTTAAACATTTAGAAGATGTATAAAAACTTGTAAATTACTCGTTTTTCGTTTTTACCAGCAAGATATATTATTAAGTTAAATAACGTTTCCTATCACGGGGTAAATTTATATATATTGATAAGGTATAACTGCAAATTTTTATTTCAAATGTAAAAAGTGCGATAAAACCTCCTTTGCAAACTTCGTTAGCTAAATTTTATACGAAATTCTGCCAATCAACAACTAAAACTACATTTTACCTTCTCAACCTTCTCTGTACCTTCTCAAACTCAACCCAAAATTTCAATTGAAGTAATTCCCCCCCCCCCCTACATACTACCGATAACTTATAATTCATACATAATCCATTGTTTACTGTTGTAATTCGCTCACTTTCAAAAGCTACTTCATTGGTTTAGGTGAATACCTAATCACCAGTTTACCGTTCAAAGTTGCGAGGCGTATATGGCTGTGTTACAGCTCCTCTCGGAAATAAAAGATAAATAACTTGAGTTCAAACTGAACCAAACTTACAGTCAATCATATCGTTTTTATCTTATATTACACAACGGCAAATCACAAAAATATAACCAATAACAGCCTGCAAAAGCATTTGTATGTTTCGTTACTATGGAGTTAATATAGGATGGAGCAGCCTTAAAATAAAAAATTGATGTTCTCATTTTAGCTGAAAAATAATCGATCGTATTGCTCTCATTCTTTTTAAATCACATTACGGTAAAATAGCCAATATCAGTCAAAGGAGTCGCTAAAGGTTGTGAAACAGCTCAAGTGTCGGTGGCCTCATCACTTGACCGCGTTTTAAAATTATTTACCCTTCCTTTGAGTTCACTTTTATATTGGCTTCGTGTTTTTTTATTAAATTGAATCGAATTTTTTTTTTAAATATTCAATTTGAAATCTATATAACTAGTAGTATGCTAAGACAAAAAAAAAAATCCAATAAAAATTTAAAACTAATAACAATTCCCGAAGACAAATTTAAGAAATATAATTGAAAGCTATGTGTGGGAAATTTTAACTCTATAAAGTAACACATAAGAAGTAGATTTTGAGTTATATCAATTTAACTCAACCCACCTCCGTGTGTTCCTCCGGGTATCCTCATCTGTAAATGGTCGATGCCCCACTCGGCCTTCCGCCTCATGTGTTCCCACTCTCTCAAGGGGTCCACAAAGCGAGGGTCCAGGAAGGGTGGACGGTGACCAAAGGCAGAGGCGAAGGCCCGTAAGTGGTACTGCTGTCCTGTAAAAACAAAGATGGGGTAAATAAAAGTCGATAAGTAACCGTCTGAGAGATACAGACGTATAAAACTTGACTGTTAGGTTTTGAATCAAGGCACATAGATTTTAAAAATTCATAAAATTTTATGGTTTAATAAATTTTTAAAATAAAAGAACACAGAAATAAAATTTTAAACTATTTCAACTATACTGTCCTGTCAAAAAAAGATAGGGTAAATAAAAGTTTATCTTTAGAGGTTTAATTATACAGACATATATAAAACTGTCGCCAGACTGTCAGGTTTTCCAACAAAGCACATAGTTTTTAAAAAATTAACAATGTTATAATTTTGCTAAATTTATAAATTAAAAGTTTGGAGCAGTCATTTATTATCATCTTGCTACAGAAATAAAATTTAAAACTATTTAAAGAAATTAAATGTTCAGTTAAAAATTTATATCTTAATCTCATGCGATGAAAACAAGAATACACTTCATCCAAATTGATATCCCTTAGAGGGTTTAATTGATAATGATTTTCTTTTTATTTATTGATCAGTATTTAAAGTTTAGAAACTAAAATAAACGTTCATGTATTAATGACAAGATTAGATATGTTGCTCGGTTTTAAAACACTGTAAATATACGAAGTCAGGAAAATCCCCAATAAAAATTATATTTCAAAATTATTGCGAGAAAGATTTTTAAAAAATAATATTGACAACAGTCGATAACATTTCATTTCATTAACTTAATTGTAATCCTTAAATTAATCTTTCCTTTCTATTAACAAAAAGCCTTAATTTTATGCTTTAAAACATGTTTACCTTAATGCAACTTCTTTCTCAAACTAAAAGTATATTAAAAAGGCAATATAAAACCATGTTTTTCAAGATCTACGTCCGTAAAGTCTATATGCACAAAACCATAACGCCATTTTACATACAATTAATTGTGTTTAACGCATTATTCAATCACTATTTAAGATCATTAATCAGCAAAAACAAACCCAATTTTTATGCTCATATCTAAGAGCATATTTACCTCATTAAAATCACTATCTTCATCAACATAATACCTTAATTATATATGACGACCTGACCGTTAATTTCTCAACTAAAATCACAAACCTAATTCTTACGCAGACAGAAACACTCAGTAATAAGGGCATCAACATAAAAAAAAAACTTTGTTTTTCACGACATTAAAAAAATGACGAAAGAACACCGTCAAATGACGACAAAAACAAGCCATTACAGCTGATTAATGCGGGTATTAAGGGTGCGGAAAAAATTAATCCTTTTTGTCCGTATCGCTGATAGCAGCCGTTCGCTTTGGCTGCACCATTTGTTGTGGGTGGTCGTTGTTATGGTTTGGTAAACTTGCAAATGATCATTTTGTAAAATCTCAATTTTTATGTCGAAGTCAAAAACGATAAAGAAACAATAGGAAATGTACTCCAATAAACATAATAGAAGCCTCAAATCTGTATCCATTTTTAAAAATCATGTACTAAAAAATATATATTTATGTTTCAAACTGTAAAGATTGGGTCCTGTAAATGCCATTTCCCTGGGGTATCATTATTCATATAAAGGGCTAGTAAACACGAATACTATAAATACTAGATATGTTATCCAAATATACTTTGTTAAACAATTTGTTGCATAAGTTATGAGAGTACAAGATTTAATATTTTCTATCCATATAAAGTATCAAAAAATTTTCTTGTTTTTACATTCACTGTCTTTCAAAATTAGTGTGTTCAGAATATTTTTTAAGCAGCAAGTCCAAAAATACGCCTTACACTAATATAAGACAGTAGCTTAGTTGAAAAATTTACATTATCCTAAGTATAACTAAGATATTGGGTTCGGCCTTTCATTGTGGCAATTTCGTCCAATTGAGTTTACCACTATCAAAAGTCGCCAATGAATTGACCGAGCCCTATATCTTTGTCACACTTTGGAGAATGTGAATTTTGCAACTACACCCTTCAAGTAGGCCATCAGTTAAAAATAGAGTCCCTAGATATTTTATGAAAGTATCCGCCAACTCACTGAAACTACTGGTTATCGTGACTCTGTACTTACTGGAACAAAAATCGATATTGCGAGATTCCATTTAGAAGTCTGTCAAACGACCGGAGCTAGTTGTTATCGCTGGGACCGGAGAACTGACACTTGTGCTGATATCACTGGAGTCAGGGGGATTTTGCAACAAATAAATTTAGACTTCCCGGGCACGAGATAGGGCGACTTTGGCCGCAACTGAGAGATTGCATCCTCCGGATTGATGGGATAAGTGAAACTAGTTATTTTCTCCAAATGAATCCCTAGATGTAAAAATGAGTTCGTAGCCGAATCCTCCATCACCTCCTTTCTTTAAATATTTTAATGAAAGAAAAACCGTGTATGGAAATTTTCCCTATAGACATGACTCTTTTTTATATTAAATTAGTGTATTCAAACTTCAACTATGTTTTTAAAATTAAGGCTTGATCTATTTCAAAATATAACTGTTTTGGTGTGATAAAAATTCTAGTTATTGTTAATCAATTTCTGTTTACCTAAAATTGAATAATAAATAGTTTAATTTTATAAATGATGCTATATATATTGTTGGTAAACTTTTTATTACATTTTCTAATGTACTAATTAATAAAAATTAATCCTTTTAAAATATTAATATCTTCCCTTTTCTGCAAGTTTTTCAAAGATGTAAACCTATACTGAGTGCTATGAATACGGTGTCACAATATATATCAGTATATAATGAAATAAGTTCAATTGATCATTTTGATATAGTGAGTACGAAAAAATTGACATGAGTGATTTGTTCACCATTAACACGGTTAAGGCGTATTATTTACTTTAAATCATCAAAAATATAGTTATTTTAATCAACAAATATCTATATGAATTTTTATAAAATGTAATAAATAACTTGGCAAATGAAAGATACTAACTTATATCATTAAAACTTTAACGAACGTCCGTAGTTTATAATTATTAAAAATTCAGCACGCTATTCTCTAATATATTATTAACAATTTCCCTAGTTTATCTACACAAGGCGACATTTTTTCTCCACGGAAGCCGAGTATAGGTAAACTCATTCCCAGCTGTCAAACAAAAAAAAACTTCCTTCAGTACGAAGTCTCTCTAAAAATTTCATTTTTCGCGCCCTCCCCCTATAAAAAAGTGATAATCGCTGCCTGCCAAGAAAGCCAAACGTCAGCACAGAACAAAACAAAGAAAAACACTGTCTAAAATGAAGTTCCTAGAACCAGGACCTCTTTCCGTCCATCATCCGTCCTTATTTCAGAGGGACCAGGCTGCGTCCAAGTTATTTTTCTTGAATCCTGGATGCATCAGTACCAGTTGTGTGAACGGGCATACCAAAGTACCCACCTTAGTCTAACGAGCTTCAATATGGGGAGACTTTCCTTTCTCTGCAGATATGCTTCGGATAATATTTTTGGACATTGCGATTGCGCCCATTTGTGCTGTATCCAATATCGAGGGCTGAGCGGAATAAAATGTTTGGAGCTTGTTGACGATTACCGAAGTCGTTGGGTATATCGGGGTAAATTTGTCATGGTTCGCATTTGCCTGGAAGCACAATATTTAAGCATTAAGTTGAAAAGCAGTACATAATTGATGCAAAACTTATTGGATAATTTATGTTACGGTAATGTGATGATGTTTACAATGGTTGAAAGTTTTATCTTGGATCTTTTTTATTTGTAGTTTGGACTGTTGTTGCATCACTATGACATGCGTAAACAAACTTGCGGAAACATTTACTTGAAGACTTACTTTACCTCAAATACTGAAATTTATATTAAACGACTTTCCTTTCCTTTATTAAGACTTTCCTTTAATTATATTAGACTTTCATTTCTTTCTGTAGGCTTCAGATATGCTTCGGATAATATTTTTAGACATTGCGATTGCTCCCATTTGTACTCTATCTAATATCGAGGGCTGAGCGGAATAAAATGTTTGGAGCGTGCTGACGAATACCGAAGTCGTTGAGTATATCGGGGTAAATTTGTCGTGGTTCGCATTTGTCTGGAAACGCAATATATGTGTATTGCTTTTTAACTTAATACTTAATTGATGAAAAACTTATTACAGTAACATAAATTATTTAATATGATACTGTTTGCAATCGTTGACAGTTTTATTTGGGATATTTTCTATTTATAGTTTGGATTCGTGTGCATTCTTGTGTGTCATTTGTTGCATCTTTATTTGTAGTTGGATTATTGTTTGGATTCTTGATGCTGCTTATGCAGTCAGCACTATGACTTGCGTAAAAAAACACTTGCGTAAATATTCACTTAAAGATTACCCAGCCTCAAATACTGAAATTTATATCAAACAAATTTTAATGCAGTTGCGCTGCAATGAAATACGATTGTACTTTAGAGGATTCATTTATGAAATTTCTCTGGGCAGTGCGTGTAACTTTTGTAGTACTGCTAGTAATGAGGCTTGGGAACATATAAATTTTAACTTCCTTTACACGAATACTTCAAAAGAAAATATTTATCATTGACTTTTCTAACACTTTTTATCATTTCGCAGAATTCCTTCGATTCCGTAATAAAAATCATTTAAATATATTTAGGTATTTATTATCAGGTTTAAAATTTAGACAAGATCTTTCCTTCGCTAATGAAGTTCTTTATTAAATTATTTATTTGAGATTCTATTGTTCATTTATGTGTTTATTGTTTATAGAACCAGTGCTCTATATTGTTTTTGGTGGTTATTTCATATTATATTATAGATGTCCAGATTTATTTACTTTTGTAAATGCCAATATTTGTAAATGGGCCACGGCCCATTACTAAATATCTATCTAAATAATAAATATGCAAATGTGTGTTATTATAACATTTTGTCGTTTCATTGCAACAAAACACGTAAACTATTCAATATCTATTACTTTTGTTCACGAAGCAAAACATGCACGCAATATTTTTGTTCTGCTGAAAGAATTTAATGAAAAAAAAACAATCATTTAAAGCCTTGTATAATCTGAAGGAAAATCCATATTTTAAAAACAACAATGAATAACTTATCGTTTAAGGTTTTGAAAACCAGCGAAATGTACTTTTTTCCATAAATGTTTTTTTTGTGTTTACTTACAATCACATTGATTTATAGATAAACAATATTAATACCACAAGTTCACCACATCGTGTTTTGATTAGGTGCCAAAGTGTTTATCAATATGCATTTCTTTCGAAATTATTTCTGAAACAGTAAGATAACATTTTTTAAAAACTTTTTTCTTAAAGAATACACACATTTAAGGTTTCCATTTTTTTGCATTTTGATAATACAATGAAAGCAAATACTGGGTCAATAAAATATCTTTAACAGCTTTTATGTCATCATATAACGACAAATGACTCGGTAGTTAACCTTTTGATCAGCCTGAAAATAGGCAAAAATATATGATTTTCTAAGAATAAATTTAAAATTTAATTATTTAAATAACATTAGTTTAAAAATGAGAATCATGTTGTTTTTTAAAAGTTATTTAAAAACCCTTCTTAGCTAAAAAAAAAATTTGAATTTCAATAAAAATGTATTTTTTATATTTAAAAATTGATAGATTTTACTTGAAAATCAGGTGCATAGATTACGGAAAAGACCAGGTCTAACGCTCAAAAGGCTAATAAAGGATTAGTTTTAATAACATGTTTCCCCAATGAAATACCAACTACCTAACTTCTAAATGTAGGCATGACATATCCGGCATACACGCATTTCCGTCACACCAATTGTATGCAACCATTTTTCATTTCACTATCATGACGCTATTTTTTTTAATTGCCAACTAATTAATAAGGAAGAGCATTATATTATTGATTAATGGTTGAATTGCTACAGTAATAGCTTTAAAGTCTGCATACATCCTTCTTTGTCGCTACTATGTTGACATTCTAATTGCTTTGATGTCATCCGCTGATGTGTTATTTTCTATCGAGAAGTTTTTGTATCTGTAATGCAATTGTGCCTCAAGACATTGTTATAATAAATGTTGGTTTTCAGGTTACGTTACTCGAATTATTATGTAATTTATAGAATTTTTAGAATAGAATATTTAATAGAATTTCGTCATGCCGTCAAAAATAAGTAGAAATATATAGCAAAAAGTTAATGCAAGATAGATTGAATAAAATAAATCTCCCTTTAAACTGAATAAGTTCATTTTTAGAGCCGACAAGAAATGCTTGTTTAAATTTCAGCAGGTGCGCATCCCCTATCTTCTTAAACGAACTATATAATGATCACAAAGTACAAGATATCTAGTCAGCAATCTAGTATTTTTAATGATTTAGGTTTTAATTAAAATTATCTAAATGGCAATGGCGTAATATTAAATGAATAAAAATGATTTTGTAAAAATGAAATTGACAACGTACACTATTTCGATTGAAGTTTAACCATTTTCTATTCTTAGTTTTGGACTATAAATTAAATGAACGGTATACTTGTTTTTAGTTTTGATTCGAAGTCAAACTTTGATCCCTGTGATCCCAAATGGGAGACCATGGGACTTGGGACACATGGAAAACATGGAATTTTGAGCATTAAAAACGCCGTAAGTGAGGTAGAAAACACATGAACAACACCTTACTAAAGCCGGAACTTCGTTAAAGTTATAGAACTGACTACGTGAGTTCAAAACTGTTGATAAACGCGCATCAATTAAAAATGTGTAACTGGTGTTTTTTCGCCACTGAGTTCTTTTATCATCAAAATTTCTATCTAAATATAAAAACGCCATTACTATAATTATTTTAGCGCCAATGAACAGCTTGACAATTTTCCTGCTGTGTTTACCCATGAAATTAGCCATCTCCAGACATCGAATTAACTGTACGGGCACTTTCCAATTTCAAATGATGCCTTTTCTCTCTGATCGCCGAAGGTACCCAAAACGTCAAACTCTTTTTTTTTTTCATTCCGACATATCAAGCGCTTTATTCTTTTTTATTTTATAAAGGGTTATTAAAGGTTTTTGTATCATCATCAACGAGTGGTTTGCGAAGTATGATAGGGAAAAAGGTGGTTGTTGGCTTCGTCTTGAAGGTTCTTGGCTGATTTAAATGGTGATTGGGTGACACATCTGAAGTTCGAATTAAAGTATAATTTAATGATAAAAGATTTTTTTGTAAAAGTTTAAATTTCAGAAGATTTTGGAGTCGTTTGCTTATATTATATTTTGAAATACAATAAATACTAAGCATTAAAATACGGCTGAAGATACTGTGAAGAACATAGCTAAATCACAAAATTTCCTTTTCCTGATTATAACTTTTTATCTACATTTCATTTTCTTTTGTGATCCAGATTATTAAAGGCTTTTCAGCATTATTTACAGCTTCGAAAATTATGATAGATAAAAAATGACTGATTATTCTACTTTGATTATGGCAGCTGGTAAATTTTGATAAGGAAACATTTCTGAACTTCGCCTTGAAATAAACTAAATGTTTAAATTATTGACGATAAAAAATTTCAGTAATTTACTTTTATACTAAGTTATTACGAAAAATCGAAGTAATACCATCATGTTTAAATAACACTCGGTTTCAATACACACAAAATAAAACATTACCGAATAATTTTTACAAAACAGTCGGAGTAGTAATTATCACCACAAATAATAATGCTTTACTAATAATAAATGTATCTGAATCAATAATGTGTAGGAGATATTCTAGTTCGATAATTTTCGAAATTGTTTTTATTTTGGTGCCCTTATGTGTATAAAACATTAAAAATATGTGATTGTCGTTTTTATTGAAAGTTAAAGAAAATTTCCAATGAAGTATTTAAGCAAAGTAAATGATAAAATGTGGCAGTGCCTTGAAAATTTCTTTAACTGCTCCCTAATAAATTGGTTCTACAGAGTAATCTGATTTTTTGTATTTTCTGCAGTTTTTAATTATAGCCAAGCTGACCACAAATGTTTCAGTAGAATACTTGAAAATACATTGTTATTAAATAAACCATCTACATATTTTTCTATGTTCATGCAATTAAAACGTTGACTATGGAATCTTTCAAGAACAACTTATTTCTTCAACAATAGATTGCATTAATATTTTAAGTTCTTATAAAAGTTTTGATTGCAATTTAAAAATAACTTAGCACAATAGCATTTAAGAAAGCATTGAATAACTTGAATAACCTAATTTATACATATTAAAAGTAAAACAAATTATGAGAAAATAAAACATAGTTGAAATTCATCAAAACATCATTCATCAATACTAAATGCTTATAAAAAAAAAGAATGTGAAACTTTTTTTGAACACGAAACATATATTATAAAATTATAATAGAAAAAATTAAGACAATTACTCAAATTAATCTTTATTATTAGTTTTTAAAAACACAGGGAATACTCCAGTTTACATTACACCTGAAGTTTGATTCAATGGTATCTTTAAAGTATCTTTTTTTTAAGTTATTGCTATTCAGAGACCAAAACAAAAGAATTTCCCGTATTCATTAGCACTCTTTTCGAATAATTAACACTCATAACAGCATGAAACGCTGCACTTTCATTGTTGCTAAATGTTTCAGAGTCCCCAGGCGTCACAAAGTCAGGCGTTAACTCCCTTTCCTCCCAAATTAAAAACTAAACAAGCCAAAAACAATGAAAGATAAAGTTACACACAAAAAAATTCACCTAAAAACGACACTTTTATCAAGTTCGAAACATGCCTCCAAGCGACAAGGGATTTTTAAAATCGCACCTTTCCCATTTGGATGGAAATAAAAAGAAAATCAGTTGTTTTTTTCTGTTTGTATTGGAATCTTCTTAAAACACAATGGTAGTGTTATATTTTTTTTACAAGTAACTTTTTACACATTGTCCCTGTGGTTCCTAAAGTCCCAGCTATCTAATTAAGCAGAGATATAAAATTGAGATGCAATTAACGTTATTTTTACGTAGTTGCTGTTCTTTCGAAATTGATTTTAAAGCAATTTTGTTTTTCACAAAAATGCTTATAAGTTCTATATTAAGGCAAAAAAAACTGTTCAACAATTTATTAAAATGAAAATGTTACTATAGTATTGTTTATTAAATAATTAATATTTAAATATAACCAAAGAGACTTTAATGTATGAAAAATAAACTATTTTATTGCTAAGTGTTCCTGGATCATAAACTTTTTGGGTTTATTTAAAGAAAAATTTGTCCAAACACTTCAGAAATTTCAACAATACAATAGTTATTTTTCATTCATAATGAGTACATGCATGCAAAGAAATACAAATTAGAAAAAAGTGAGGATATTGAAAATTAAAAACAATCTCCTTTTATTCAATTTAAATAACAGACTACATGTTAACAAGTTATTTTTATCCTAAGAATCCCAATCTAAAAGCACATTTTCTGTACACAAATAAAAAACAATAGTTGGTGCTATTCTTTCACACTTGTCATTATCCTTCTGACTTATAATTTTTTTCCCAATCTCTCTGATTCATATCTCTTGTTTCTTTTTTTTCTGCTGCCGAGTAACGTGGGACTGGTAATTAGAGTGTGGTAATTTGGGAAAATGCGCATTGGAAAGTGGTAATAATTGTGAGCAACGTTGTTCCTTCAATTCCCGACAGCGATCTTGGAATTATAGATGATTCAAAAAAAGGTAAAATCATGTTTTGGGGTATGACTTGGGCTTTGTTAAGGAGCAAAAGAGATTAGTACTCGTTATATGGAGCTTGTTTTAAGTAAATGTTTTTGGAGTCAATGGAGAAGAGGCATTTATGGCAAGATAATTTGTTTTTAATTGGCTAGTTTTATGTGACGTAGTTCATTCCTGCCTTCATTCCTGGATTTCAATTGCGGTTTTGGTTATTGATGGCATGACACGATAGGCTCTGCTAAATACATTGGTTAACCAATCGAGACCTTATTTTCAGTCCTGTGGAACTGTTGCCACTCAAGACGCATAACATTCCCATTGAATAATATTTTGGAATTTTGATAAATAAATATTTAATTAACCTTATATATTTTTACTTAAATCAATGGCTTTGTTCTAGAATTTATGATTTATAATTACGTAGTGGATTTTATAAAATTTGTATTAATATATTTTTCTGAAAATTTTAAATGTTTTTAAAAAATTCTAAATCTAAGTGGAAGTATCAGCTTAATTTATGTATAGGTATCGTAAATAATTAATTTAGAACTTAAAGTACATAAAATGTACACTTTAACCACCGTATTTTATGTTTAATTTTTTTTATTTATTCTTAAAAAAAATCTAAAGCTATTATGCTAACGGTATTAAACCTGTATCCATTACCTATAGTTATTTATCTACGGTATTCAGTAACAATTTGGCATACGTTACAGCATTGCGACTTTGTGAATACATAACCATAACCATTTGTTTTTATAAAGCGAAAAACTTCTACATTTGAAAATTCATAATAAGATTTAAAGTAATAAACAAATAGTCTTCCTGCGACTGCGATTAAGCTTTGCGAGTTTCAAATACATTTTTCCTTGACAAAAAAATCCTATCTAAAAAAAAACTCCTGATGTAATACACATCTTCCAACCATTTACTCTCCATAAAGCAAACCATTCCTCCATTTGACATATAAAAAAAATCGCCCCATGATACATGATATATTTCATATTCTTTACCACCTCATCATCTATATTTTTTCTTTCTCCAAACAAAAAGCTTTGTTTCCAAACATTTGTGGGGAAGAGTTTATAAAAGTACTTTATATTTCTTCCATATTTTTCAGAAAAAAAAAGAAAAAGACCCCCTTCTAGAAAAGTGTAGAACTTATGAAATAAAACCTCTTTCATGCCACAGGGGAAAGATATATATGAAAGAAGTATGTAAGGATACAACACACAAAGAAAAGAAGCAAATAAACAGAGGAGATTTGTCGTCGGAGAAGAAATGTAATGGATTTTGCGGTCTTAAAAGATGATGGCTTTAAACCGAGTGGACGGGGACCGAAAAGTTCAATCCCACTGTGGTGAATCTTAGTAAAATTAATTTCTTTTAACTTTCTTTGTTTCGGCACTCCGTTTTGAACTCCATTTGGGAAGTGAAACTTTTGCACAAGGTACTTATCTTTGCACCCGAATCCTGTAAAATTACGAACCAAAACCTGTGAATCAAATTTCTCACCCAATAATATAAATTTTTATAAATTCTTTTAACCAATCCCTGCATCATAAAGGCGGGACAAATTCATTCCCAGTGAGATTCGAACCGAACGAGACATCACTTTTGCTCCTACTCTCAAGCCAAAAGGACCTGTGATGTCCTAAACCATATTTTCTTGTTGTTCATTTTTATGTAGTTAGTGCTGTGGTTATAGTTTAATTAAATGTCGTTAAAATCTTCAAGAACCTTCTGATCATTTTCACTATTACTTCTCGATAACACCACCGGTTACCTCGCCTCATCACATTAAGACTCCATATGTTGGCGATACAGTGTGGAGTTTAAAAGAAGTGGAACTGGTGTACGAACTGAAAATAATGGTTGGTTAACTGCTGTTTGAAACTCATGTTATGCACACTTACGAGACGTAATGTTATCTCTTGCACGAAATGTATGTTATGTTAAATCCTGCATGAGAAGTATTTTATGTTCTCTACTGTATGAAATGGAAACTTGGAATGTTACCTTTTCAATACAAAATTGTTCCGATTTTAGATTTCACAGACAATCTGCCATTTAAAATGTTGTGTGGAATTTCATATGAATTTTATTTTTGTGGGATTTTAGTGGAATTCTTTTTAAAATTGAATTGAAACTATTTTCAAAAATTGCATTAAAGTTAAACAGTTTTTAAAAAATAACAATATCTTCCAAAACAATTGAAGTAGCCTATTATTGCTGATTGAAATTCTTATTAGTATAAACAGATGAAAAAATAAAATTTACGATAGTATCTGATGCCATATCTTCCAAACAAAAAAAATATCAGACTTTAATAACTGAAATTAAAAGAATATGTGGACAGACGCAAGGAGAAGCCTACGGACAGACGGACCAAAATTATAAAATATCGGTCTTTAATGCCTTTCAAGCAAAGAAATAGAACGGAATTTGGAAAGGACAGATGGCTGGATGGATGAAAATCTCCACAACGTGAATTCCTATTTTCTGTTTTTAAAATCTTTCCTATTGAAATATTAGGCTAAAATCTGCTATCAATATGTTACTGAGTGCCTTTGAAGCTATACAAGTGGGATCACCATTGAAGCAGAGTGCAGCAACCGCCATTGAGTTAGTTCGTGGCTGGGGATGACAGTGGGGCGAAGTGGTGATTCGTTGCTAGAGTGGACTGGCCGCAGAAGAAAACTTATTAGATCGGTTTTGAACCCCAGAAGAAAAAAATTAAACTGCGGTCCCAGTTAGATGTTGAAAGAGTACGGGGTTTATTTTTTTGAAAGGATGGCGTGGTGTGAAAAGTGGATACTCTAGACAGAATCTTGTATTTTTTTGTTAGTTGTTGTTATATTTATTTTTGTTTGTTGTTGAGTGGATTTGTGAAATCTTACGTTGTAGATCGAAGAGAAGAAATGGCGTTTTCGTTCGATAATGGTGTATTACGTGAAGATAGGAATATGTTTAAAAAATAAAGTGACAATAAGGATTTAAGTGGGGGTACTGTCTCTAAATAGTTTATTTATGGGTAAATTTAATGACAGCATATGACTTTGATAATTCGAGATACTGTTCTATTATTATAGATGTTTTTCAAATTGAAATGTATACAACTAAACGAAGTTTGTTTGTGATGTTTATTAGAAAACTTTAAGCTATATTTTACCAATTAATTAAAAAATTTATAATAGCAGCTAAAATTTATTTTAGCCAACTAATTTATTGACAGCAAATACAAACTATTCAACTCGGAAAATACTACTCATGAGACGCTTATGATGGATTAAACTCTTGTTGAGGATAGAAAGGATAGAAAAAAGATAAAGGAAAGATGGAGGATATGTTTATCATATTATCATTCTTTTGTTGTAATCTATACATCCTCTAACATTTAACAGTAACACATCACTCTTAAATTCGAGGCATATCATTGGCAGTTACATTTGGACGAACACCCTTAAATTATGAACATTTTCTCAAGCATAGAATTATTTGTAAATTCATCTACAAATAAATATCTGTCAATAGAGATATAACAATAAGATTAAAAAAAGAAAAAACAATAAGACAGAGATAATAATTCTCTCGCTATGTGATCTCTAAATACACGATGAAAATTCCCCTGTCGCTCTAATCACTCATAATAAATATCTTCACTTACAAATTTATACCAGAAAGGGTCTATGTCCCACGTTATGGCATTTTACATAGGCCTTTCTTCAATCAGAATACAGAAATACACCAAATATTAATGGAACTCACTTTCAGAACATTAATTCACGTTCGAACACAAAAAAAATCGCTGTTTTTGTACGCAAAACTCCCTCTTCTTCGAAATCAATTAAGTTCAGCAACCCGAGACTAACGTGGTTCAAAGAACCCCAATTGTACACGATATTTCGTTTATTTGAGAGAAAAAAAATAACCCCTAAATTATGGAACGGAAAAGTATCAAGCGCGGGCTGATATCCCCATTTACAACACCCGTGGAGGGATACAGTAGCTGGACGGCCGCACTACTTCCTTCCGCCGCGTCTGCGAATCCGCCGCGGCCTGCGCTCCCCATCGGTGAGTAATAAGGGTGCGGGTTCGGTTCTTGGTGTCAAATCAACCTAAGAAATGCGCGCTGATTACAGGTTACAGAAGCCCATTTCACTCTCGGAGTTCGTCAGAAATGAAAGACTTCACGCATCGCTAGGGGATCCCCCCCTTTAAAAATAAATGGATATTTAAATTGGAAGGATTCGTTTTACTCTGACGAATTTTCAAGGTGCCACATTTTTTTATTACTTTCTTTTTATTGGCATTCTCTTTCTTTGGAGAATGGTCTCTGTTATTTGCTTTTATTTTTTATTTACCAACTAGGACGATTTTTGGTTCGTATTCCGCACAAGATTGCACACAAAATGATAGTTAAACGATTGGGTTTAGTCCTTTCTGGTGCGAAAAAAATAAAGAATAAGAGATGGATAAAGTGCGATTCTCCTTTGATTATTATTGATGCGACTTTCGGAGTTTGAAAGGAAATGGACCTAAGTTTATTGAAGCACTTTAATAAAAAGCTCAGCTTAAGGGGCATTGGTGAATGTACATTACACCTGTTGTTTTAAGTCATAATTTACTCGAACTTACATTATTATCGTAACATAATTTTGAAGGTTCGAAAAGAATTAAAATTGCAGGAATTTGATTATTTATTATTAAAAACACTCGATATTCCATAGTTTGTACAATGATCAATTGTATAACTATAATATATTATATTGAAATCATTACGAAACTATATAATTACAAAGAATGATCGAATTTATTAGTTTTCATAAAATATAGATGCAAAGGTAGAGCACAATAATGGTAACCCACCAAATAAAATGGTATTGTACTTTTAAAAAAAAGATTTATACTTTTTATTGTTTAACTTTTTATCATGTTTTGTAATAACTCATCTGGCATTAAATGTCCTAAAATAAATCAATTTAAATGTAGTTCAAATATTTCGTACACTCTTAAAACAAAAGAGTGAAATTCACTCCTATAGGAGAAGTGCATTTTCGGCACCGGAAAGGAGTGGAAATTAACTCAGACTGAGTTAAAACCGCTCGTTTGTTTTAAGAGTGTATAAACGTGTTTCTTGAGTGTGTGAATATTATAGGTTTTACAAGAAAATATTATTAATTTCCAAAAATAGATGTAATGAAACTATAACAAGAAATCAATTCTATCCTAAAAAAATTTAATTAACATTTTGAATATCGAAATAAACTTTTAAATGTGATTTTAGTGCATTAAAAAGTTATTATTGGACAGTTCGAGCCGATACTTCTAAACATAGAGAAGTCTCGTCAAAGCATGATTGGCAGAAAGGAACAAACCGTACCTCCACAAACACTCTTAAAACTTGACGAAAATCCACCCAAGTTCGTTCAGCAAATTTAACTTTTATCTCGCGCCCGTGGTTTCTTTCAACACCAAACAAGCACAAGCTCTTCAATTGCTTTCACGAAGTAAGACTTTCCGATTTACTACAATCATCTTTTAAACTCGACCACAAAACCGTTAAATCCCCTTTTCCCAAATCTAGTTCCTTTTATTTGATTTTTCCCCCGCTCTTTTTGCACTTAAACGTTTTATAGAAGGATTCTTTCCTTTTTGTTTTCAGCCATCTCTTTTCTGGTCTATGTATCCCCGATTCAATCTGATACGGGGTCGCTTTTCAAGACAAAGGATGGGAGAGGGGGGAAAAGGGGGAAATCGAACATGGAGTTTATTTTATTTTTTCCAGTGTTCTATTTGTTCTTTAGTTCCTTTTGTGTGAGTTTGCGTGTTTTGAAATGCTTTTAAAAGTTGTCTAAAAGCAATTAAATGGATTCGTAGTTAGTTTATTAATTTTAGAGTGCAACTCTGTATGGGCAGAGTTGCTAGCTTAGCCTTTTCAAACGGTAAAAAATGTACTTTATTACCTTTTAATTTTATTAAAAAGCGAAAACTTGTTATCTTTAAAGGAGGGCATAGCATGTTCATTTTTCTTCTCCTAAGCTTTTCAATTGCGTGGGACGTTACTAGGGTGTCAATCATGGAGAGCGCTACAATTACGATGCTTTGGAAACCCAGGCTTTCGGTGCATATTTTAAAGTATGTAGACTAACAACACAGCGTTACATCATAGATTGAGGAAACATCAAAATCATCATAGTTATCGTAGTTTACATTTTACTCTCCTACATATCTCATTAAGCGCGGAAAGGGACTTAACAAAAAAAATCTATTTTCTCAAGACAAATATCGGAAGTTCATCTTTTCTACTGCATTGCATTATAGAAAATGAAAGTATACAATAACAGTAATCGTTTAATGATGCGCTAGATCTTAAAATTTCGAATATTTTATCATTCAATAACTCAAAAGTCATATTTGTCCAATACATCACCGTGCGATATACAGTCAACCCCTTTCAACTACCACCCTCAATCCGCTTTAATAGAGGGATCACCAAAAGGGATAGAGGAAGACCCCTGTTTGTGGGGCTTCCCATCCTAGCACCCCCAGCGCTGCTGCAAGGTGAAACCAAACCTACAGGCCACAGCTGTTGGCGACGGCCCGCTTAGTCTCCTATATTTGCATAAACACCCTGTGCACACTATTACAGCATAGTCCCTCCCTTTGAATTTAAAGGGGGTGCGTTTTGCGAGGGTTTCTTGTGCATTTCAAATTATGTAAGGCATCGTGCGTCGATTTTCTATTTCGATAAGTGTGATTTCTTTTCCAAGTGTGCGTCGGACATGTCTGCGAGTCACTTTGGGCGTGCAGGAATTGAACGGGAGATTTGCATTTTGTCGTGTTGGATTGACACAATTGTAAAGAACTTTTTTTTCATTACTGTGTTTTAGTCTTGTTTGGTTTATTTGTGAACTCTGCGTTTTTTAGTTTTTGCTGCAATTCGTCAAATTAGATATGTGCAATCGTATATAAGTCTTTTCAAATGGCTACGAACATCATGAAAGAGTAAGACTCTTATCCGCAACTTTGGTTCTGAGAGACAGCATTCTAACCATTTGAAAATATTTTGGTCAGTTGCTTTAAATTTTTAACACCCTAATAAGATCGCATTTTTAACAACTTAATACTTATTTAACGCATACATATAGTACGTCCATACACAAGAATAACTTAAGCTAATACTTGTTGTTATTTTCATATTAACCTACAACACTTTCACATTTTAAAACTTTGTTCTATAGTCTTTTAATTTTTATCTAAAAATTTATCATACATAACACCCATCCAATTTTCTTATCCTTTCAATTCGATAAAACTGAACATGAAAGAATTACAGTTTCCATGTCTATATTGGTCTTTACAATAATTTGTATATCGACCAGTGAAGCCCATTTTAGCCGAAATCAATCAATAGACAGTTACAAGTTTGACAAAGGAAAATATTTTATTTTCTTTATGTAAAAGAAAAAAATTGCGCTGGATTGCTATTACGAAACTGTGTTGGATGAGACAGCTTCAACGAATGATATTTTCTTTCAAAAGGATATTATACATAAAGTTTTCATAAATATGCTTTTGATGTTAACTGCTTTGCAAAGCAATTTTTTGGTGAACCCCTTCATAGTAATTTTTCTTAGAAAATATATCAGATCACACACAGAAGAATCTTACAGTCTATAAACATTGGTATATAGTAACTAATTAAATTAAACTGGCTCTTTTTAGCAGTAGCCATGTGTAAATTTCGAAATTTAAAAACTCTTTTTTAAATTACATTCGTAGTACATTACGCAGAAAAAATTTACATTTCAACTTTCAGCCAAAACTGGTATTTATTTTTTTAGAGAATATTTTCTTGCATTTCATTAATACTTGAAGCTGTTAATAGCAACAAAGGGTACCCTGAAAAACTAATTACACACAATATTTATCATATAACTATTTTCATTCCGAAACAAAGACACATTCAAATTCAGATTACTTGCGCACAAAGGGATTAAACACGGTGGATCTCTTCAACAACCAAGCGGTCAGATCCAAACCTAAATCGGCACCCCACTCTTTCAATGAGCTAAACTCCAGCGGCCCCCTTCCCTTCTGGACCCACCTGAAGGACAACACAAACTCTTATACACCAAACCTCTGATCTTCCTCAAAGCCAGGCCTCATATTGGCTTTTCGATGGTCAACAACTCCCACGGATTCGTAATTATGCAAATGTTGATGTCGTGCGGTGGACTCGAACGGAGCTTGTACCTCGTTAACGGAGGTAAGGACAACACTCAGAACCTCAGACACAAAGAGGCGTAACTCCACAAATGGAAATTTCGGAGACAATTATAAATATGTTCTGTGAGTAGATAATCGAACTCGTGCCATTCATAACAGCTTTGATAAGTCATAGAACAGTCAGGAACATAAAAAAGGCTATCGATAATCGAAATCATAAAGAAACCATCAAAAAGGCGTCTTTTTGCTAGACGAGATAAAACCATCTTTTAAACGTAATAATGTCTTTTTGCTAGACGAGATAAAACCATCTTTTAAACGTAATATCTACAACATCAATATTTAAAACGACGAAATGTCGGTACTGTGCGTCTGCGTTACGTGGTGTTTGAAAAAACATTAACTTCGTGCTTTCTCGTGGTGTACCCTCTTTTGGGGGATTATCCCACGGTCGACTCAACTAATAAGGCCAGAGAAGCTCCGTTTGGTTCGGGTTGTCGGCAGTTCTTAAAAAGAGGAATGAAACTTGTTCGGAACCTAAAAAGTATAGTCGGTCGTGCACGAATACGTTTCGTACTTTTCCTTCGGGAAAAGCCGTTAAACCTAACCGTATTAATAGCGTGATGTTCCGAAGAGCTTCTGTAGGTAATGGTTATCCCTAAATCACGTTTTTGGCGTGTTGTGTTCTAACTAATTCGAAGAAAAAATTACACACTTTGGTACCTGTTACTTGTTGTCACGTTATCTTATTAGTAAATGACGCTTTTCTTTCTTGTTCTCATCGATTCGGAAACATGTTTTTACACCCCTATGGTGTGTGTTATTTGGTCAGTAAACATTATCCTCTAGGTCTTGACTTATTGGGTAACATGGACTTACACCCTTTCAGGTCCAAAGTAAATCCCTATTGATTGGAGGTGTTCGAGTACCAGGTGCGGCAAACCTCATTAATGACCCCTTCAAGGTGTTGCGAGAAGCCTGCGTATTTGGTCTTCAAACCCTGCTTTGCCTGACTTAATTGACCCGTACTGCTGCAAGCACAACATTTGCTGTTGAAGAATTTAACAAGCATACAGAGTTTATATGAGGGAGGTTTGGTGTTTTGAATGGGATACTTGAGAAGTACGAGAAACATTAAAGGAGTCGTGTAGTGGTGGTGAATATCGAAATTCAGTTGATATTTGATTGGTTATAAAACGTTCGTTGACTTCTTATGAATATAAATATATTTAAAAAGCTTTCATTAGGTTTTATAGTAGATATAGACTACGCTTAGAAAAAGTATAGTTTATGCATCATTTTTTATTCGCCACTAAATGCATTATTTTGAATGGTTTAATGTCTGCATAAAAAATATATACATCAATACTTTTTTACGTGATTAGGTCCAATTAGAGAAGAAGCTCTTATATTTTTTTGCTGATTTGTAATACTTTAACAATGTTTTAAGCTAGTATACTGTATATATCCTCATTTAAAACTATTATGAAATATTTTTTATGAATTCATTCTTCATCTTGAACCTAAATACTTTCTTGAAATCTCTAATTATTTCCAAATCAATAAAAAGACATAAGTCCTCGTGTATTATAACACTGTATCTATTATCGCACATTTTTTTTCACAATTGAAATGGAAAGTAATTGTTCTCTCCGGAACTAATTCAACCATCTAGTCGTTTTCAGAGAAATATGTATATATGGATTGCATAGTATGACAGTGTAATTTGTAATCAACAAACTATGACAAAACTTATAGCATTTTATCTTTAATATCATTAATTGCATGCTTAATATCGTATTTTATTACAAGTTTAATAATATTTTAAGTAGAATCGCTAAAAACATTTCGCTCTAACGCAGTCTATTAAGAACGTAAATTTATAACTAAAAATATAACTTTTAAGTTTAAATGATTTATTAATTCATATGCCTTCTAAAATGCAAACTGAAAATGTAACGGAAAATTATTATTTATAAATTTTAAAAACTTTCTTTTTCATCCATCCAAAACTTATCCGCTCTCTGCTCGTGCATGGCCAAACATCGCCCCGTAATGATTGTTTTGGAAAACACAAGGGACGAAATACAGCATTGTGTGTGTGTGTTAACACCGCTAACAATCATCTACTCTCATCAGGGGTAAATAAATAAATCCATCGAAAATAATTGGACTGCCGATTATGATAAAAAGTTTCCTTTTATATTCTGTTTGTAGCGTGTGCGGAAACATTTTAAAAAGTTTTCTAAAAGTGAAGTTTTGCGAAATTAATATGCCTCTGCATGTGCTTGATTTGGGGAGGGTTGTGTGCTTTTGTTAACCCAAATTGCTCCCTCTTTTAATTTGATCGTTGCCCAGGGAAACTGCTAGATATTTGCGGAATTCCAAGTTTGGCGATAAATCTCGACTTTGTTCCATGTTTTTGAAGATCGCATTTAGTTTTTATGTAAAAATAATTTTCCAAAACCCAAGTGGCGTAGAGATTTTGTGAATGTCATTAACACCTTCATCTCCGAATAGAAACGTCAACTTTACTTTTTATTTGTTTTCGTATAACTTAACACGTCTCCTACAAAAAATTTTCTGGACTATGGTCTTCATTGCATATTGATATAAACTTAAGCAAAAAAGGAATTTCATTGCGTATAAAATTTTCCTGCCAAACGTCGTTCATGGATAAATAAAACCATCAATAATAGTAAACGTGAAGCCTTGAAACATATATTGTAAAACCTCATTAAAAGTTACCCTACGATATTATTGAATCTTCATTAAAAATAGGAAACATATTTTCGTATAATTATTTTTCTTCAAATTTATCAAAAGCTAATCTAGATTTGTATTACAAAGAAAATGACCTCAATTTGTAGGAAACTTGTTGAAAATATCAAACAAGTTGAAAATAAATTTTTTATTAAATGATTTTTACAAACCAAACGTCTATTGTATTTGAATTGTAGCAAAATTTTTAATCTCGTGAGATGTAATCCATACACAAAAGGCTAGATGTCGTTAAAGCTCGAGATTATCATGTCAAGTAAGAGTTCATTCAGTTACAAGATCAAAACCTTCAAAAAAACTGTCGCCAAATACTAAACTTTATTTTAGGGCAACCCTCTTCGGAGATGGGCGGTGAACAGCAAAAGGAAAACCTCCCCAACTTCACAAGACAAGTTGTTAGTGTTGATTCCTCGACTTACCCTTCCACTTGACGAAACCAGAATAATTGTCCTAGAATTGGTCACGCTTAATCACCCGACTTTCTTTTAGAAACTTCTTTTTTTATTATTTCCTGCCATCTTTTCTCAGTCGTTACGCCATCGTTGTTGTTTTTTATTAGTCGGTCGCCAGGTTACGCCGCCCTAACGAGAAAAATTTGCAACTCTCTGAGCCTAAAGTTATCAAATTAACATGCTGCGGTCGACGTGAATTAATTTCCATTCGTAAAAGAAGAATTAGCTAAAGAGTGCGAATTGCGCAACTGAAATGGAAGTTTATTGGATTGTTATAAAAGGATCGGGGGTTTTTTTTAATGAAAAAGAAAAACATTAAGCTTATTAAAGTGTAGTCGCGACATAATTTCAGAAATTACAATTTGGTATTGCATATAAGGTAATGAGGTTATTCAATTGGAAGATGAAGAGAAGTTATTATTTGATTAATTGGGTATATTTCAGAGAGGGGGCGGGACATTTTGCATAAATTGTTTCTTTTTAAATTTTGATGTTGCGTTTAAATTTAAATTGCATTTAATAACTATATCGAAGAATACGAATAATTACAATTTACAGATTATTTAGAGAAACAATTTTTAAAAAAAAAATATTTGATAACTTTACTGTTATTGGACAAAATTATAAATCTAAGATAAACTACATGTTTTGGGTTCTTACGTTCTTAAAATCAAATTTTTAATAAACTCAAAATTGTTATGAAATATGTAATGGGATTTTTTTTAAACAACTACCGTTTACTAGAACCAAGTTTCAATGTATCTTGTTAGACGATATTTATTTTTCATTTCATTTATTGTTATGATCTTTCATATTAAGTAAAATATTTAAATTTAAAATTATGTATTATTGCTTGATTTCCATTCCTTTCAAAAAGAAACAAAGCAAAAAATCTATACATTTATTCTGAAAGCGAACTTATTAACACTGTGATCCAACTTCTTCATCTTCTGACCGGAACAAAGATCAGCTTTTCACGCTATTTAAACATATTCTGTTTTCATTTCATTTGTTTAAATTAATTACTTCTGTTACTAGTTAATTTTTTTAAAATTGTTTAAAAGTTATCTTAAACTTATTTTATTTATATTCAGTAAGCTAATCTTTAATAAGGTGAACAAAAATATTGGGAGTCTCGAACATTGAGTCCGAAAGTCTTTTTTAAAAAATAGTCCTAAAGAACAGTAGCACCCCCATTAAGGCTCCCCGTTTAACCACACTACACACCATTCATCAAAACCAACTCTAACACACAATACGATCGTTCAGGAGAAACTACCTGCAATTTACAGAGCACAATTGACCATAAAACACAACAAAATTCACCCGGTAATAACTGGGTGCCGGAATAATTGCGAACACGTCTTTACCCCGAGCGCCTTCAAAATTGCATTCTAGCTGCCACACCTCTCTTATTAATGCGCTACCTTACAATGATATCCTCTTGATGCCATTCCCTCCCGGTTAAACTCTTTTTAGGATATCATTTCGCGCAGGAAGTTGGCAACCACTGGTTAGGTTAGAAAGCCGGGTCACCGATCGTAATTCGTTTTTTGTTTTCATTCACAAAGTTTTTGTTGCCGTTCTCATCGGTTTTTTATAACATTCAGTAAGCAGTTTTGGTTTTAATGGTTCCTAAATTCTCACCATCAGATCTCTTGGCGAAATTGTTGCGGCCTGATTTGGTGATTGCACCACCTGTCTTATGTATGCACAGTGGGCAATTACACAGCACAATGGGAGAACAATGACTATATACAATTACAAAACAAAGAATCAAATTTTCTTCTTTTTTTTCGGTTCGGCAATGAGTTATTTCTCGATCGAATATTTATCTATATATCTTTGATATTACAGCAATGAATTGTTGTAAATCAGTAGTTATCTTGTTAGAAAAACACACCGATACTCAGGGCTTATCAAAATATCGTGTAAAACATGACTTTCGGTGATTAGTATGAATGACACCCAGACAATAAATCCTGTTTTACGCAGTAATTATTTGGTTGTTAAAAGTTTACCCCAGGCTTCGAAAATTGAACGCACGTACCAACCTAAAGGTCCAGGCATTAATCAATGTCCCCGAAATTATACACAACTGCACGATTCAGATAAATTAGTATGAATGTCCGATTTTTTAGGCATTGTTCTTGTGTTCTGAATATTTTTTTATTGTAAATATCTCTGTTTATAGTTGTTTGTGTCTTATATCTCTGTTTATTTCTCACTTGTATTAGTTTAAATTATAATTTTACGATTTGTTTGCCCAACTTTTAGGTATTGTATAATTCCTACATCCTACAATTAAATTTATATGATTATAAATTATATTCTTTATGCCAGTAAATTAAATAATTTAGCATGCGAAATTTAATAAATACTTCAATATCTAAAATCTAAATAAATCAATTAAACGGACATTTTTAGACTTCTGTTTGATTAATTCTTCTTCTTGTTAAAATGTATGTTTCTAGAATGTTAAAATATGTATATTTTATTAATAAAAGAGAAAACCTTGTGTCTCGACACAATATTGGTACTGTACATATTTTCAGAATGCATTTATTAAAATTAACTTCACTTTCACAAGATAAATGCCTATGTAAAACTCGAATTTGATATATATAGAAAGTTGTGAGTTATAAATTTCCTACCTATGTGAAAATAAAATTTTAAAAAACAACATATTCATATTCAAATATTTAAATTTTACTAGTTCACATTTCTTCCAACATACAACTACATAAGTTACCAAAAGAGCATGTGTAATAGTAAACACCATACACACATACGTACACCATTGAAAACGGCTAGGAATTCATATCATTTGATATAGGCCATATTTCTACTGAGTTAACCAAGTCAAAGCTCTTTTTTCGAAAAAAATTTATCAGCACTTTTGTCAAAAAATTAATTAATAAACAACACATGAATGAAACATTCCCACCAAATCCTAAAGTGTACAATTTTTTCACCCTACAACTGGGGTAGTGATCCTACAAAATTAATAATTCGCGCTAATATAAAAAAAAACTATACTGATACAATCTCTCAAACACCCATATGAATGACGCAAGGCTCTTCAGGATGCCACGACGCATATTTTGGTAAGCTCAAAATCAATAAATATAATAATAGCATCTAAAAACACATCAAAACTAATGGCCCGTGCATAAGATAGACATAAAAAATACATTCCCACCACATAATAACAATTAGACGCAATAAAGCAGCCGCAGTCATAAATACATACGTTTCGAGTCAGTAATGAATGAGTCTAAGTGCAGGAATCAATGTTACCATTCGTATGTAACGCGTATCATTTAACTGTGCCCCACACCTGGATAGGTGTTCACAAATTGATAATTTGTGCCAATGTGGAACAGATAGTAGAGTCTGTCGGAAATATTTATTGTCGATAATTAAACGTGGTCTCGTATAAAAACAAGTGTCGTATTTATTATCGTAATCTGTCGTAATTACTGGACATTTCTATACGCTGCGGAATTTATTGCCTGTCAATGGCGTAGTGCTATGTATGGCGAAGAATCGCCCATTTGGCTATTTTTTTTAATTCTATGGCGAGTATTAATGGAAGAATTTTTTAGTGATCTTATCATCAAAAGGCAGGTTGTTGTTTTAGTAATTAATTGGATTTTTTAAAAAAGTCTTTGTTTTTTACTTTTATTATCAAAACACGGTTACGGTAAATCGATTATGAAAGGTCATTTGACAAAATAACTGACGACCTATAAACGGTCACCAAAAAGTCGTATAATACCAAGTGTAGTTAAGTTATGTAGTGTGTTAGTATTTTGTGTTAGTGTACGTTAAATATGCTACAAAGTAAGACGCTGCGTACGATGTCGCCATTAAAAATACTTTTTAGAAACTTTAAATGCATTAACCTACAGTTTTCTTTATCTGAACATTTGTTTTGCTTAAAGACAATTCATCATATATGTCTTCTATCCACAAAAGACAACTCCACACTCTACATTTTACTTATTCCTAAACTATAAATTGGGTCAGTTGACATTAGTTTCTGTACATTTGGGGAGCTGGAGAGCCCAGTCGATTAAGGCATGCGGAAGGTCCCAGAGTCGGGTCCGGGCATCGCCAAAATAACTGCCGACCTATAAACGGCCCATTCAGCCAAAAATGTCAGAATAATTTCCCGTTTAGAGGGAGTGCACGTTAAATATGCTTCGAAAGTCCCAATACTGAGTACGCCGCCCTTAACGGTTCCGTTGGGTGCCTACTCAAGTGTCGGCTCGTCATTTGACGATGGTTCTAAATTATAATGCCCGTCGCCAATAGCCCTCGTGTAGCTCTAGTGCGACGATAACTCAAACTAACCTAACCTGTACGTTTGGCAATGATATCAAATATAAGACGGCAACCCTAGTTATTGGTAAAAAAGAGAATGGGAGGGGTCGGATGCTCGGTTTTCAGATTTCGTCCCTTGGGCGTGGATTCTAGAGAGATGGCGACATTTCGCATGCAAGTCTCGTAACTACACTTACAAGCCAGGAACTTCTGTTTTCTGGCAGCTGTTGAAAGATCGTTCTGGAGGGTCTTGGCTCAGATTTTTCCCTATTTTTTGCTTAGAATATTAACACTGAACATTATTACTAACTCATTATTACTATCAACTGATAGTTCATGATAAAAACATTTTAGACATTATCAAAGTCGTCTTATTTTTGCAAAAGTTGCAAAATTGCAATTCATTAAAAAATGTTTTATAAATGTTGATGACTTTCGTCAACAAAAAGTACAGAAAGATTCCATACTAACTGTTTATATAATACATGCCCCTTTTACATTTTGTCTTATGAAATTTAGCAGACATATTAATTCTATTAAAACTTTCTTTAAAAAACAATTAAGTTAAACTTTAAAATAAAAATTAACAGAACGTTACTTGAATCCTTTAACTTTAGATAATTTTAAGTATGTTTTCATAATTAAAATGAAATATGATTAGCTTATTTCATACACGAACGATTTGTCAGAAAATTCTCGATTTGTCAGAAAATTCTCAATTCGAAAATGAATTTTCTGCTTAAATTTATCTAAATAAAGAAAATATATGACAAATAAGGACCATAGTCGCGAACAATTTATGTAGGATAAATTAAGTTACATGGAAAACGATTTTTAAAAACTTAACTCTTTTATTCGCTAAGGGAGGTCTTTCTCTTAATGGTATTCACGAAGTTGCCATTAATCGATTAATTACTAATTGGAACAAAATGAATTATCCAAAATTATAATTAACATACAAGCAGCAACAGAAAATAATCAACAACAAGAAAACTACTTTTAGTGGCAATAGCAGAGCTCTAACTCATAAGACATAAATGACTTGCCCATGGCTCATTACATCGAAAATTCCGAAAACTCAACAAACCATTCAAATAAAGCCTTTACATAATACCTTCTAGAATTCATCTCTCTCTTGAGCAGAACTTCATCAATTCCACCAGAAGAGGCATTTTTAAGGTAAAATGAGCTGCATTGTCTCGGAAGTCCATAGGGAGTTCCACCCAAGTTCCATAAACACCGTCTTTTGGCTCTAACGGTGGCATTTACCCACTGATAATTATGGCACCCCGTGTTGACCATTGATCCCACACTTCCTGTGTTTGAAATTAGATTTCTTCTTTTTCTTTGTTTTGACTGCTCGTGCTATCAGTCATGGGCCGATGAGCTCGTGATTTCTTTTGCGAGGAGATAGAATTGGAATGTATAAGTTGTTTCAATGGGAATTTTCTTTACAGAAAATAAAATTGTTTCTGAGTAAAATATTTTGTGTGTTTTTAGATATTTTACTTTATAATTTATCTCTGATAAAAAGAATGAATGTGAAAAAGTTAAAAGAAATCGGTTGATGTACGTGAATGTAAATAGATTTTAGGATGTAATGTCTTGAGAGAAATAATTCCCGACGTAAAAGTGGTGTGTAAAAATTAATTAAATTTTTTTGTGATTTAAAAGTTTCTGAGTTTAATATTTGATGATATTTAATGGAAGCCATAAATGTAAAAAAAAATACTTAAGTTTGTTTTATGGCAAATTACATTTCTTAATTCTGCATGGATAACTAGTTTATGGAAGTTTCAAAAAATTAACATTTTGTTACATGTATTAAAAAAAATATAATTAAGTTATATGTTAACTAAAATAATGCATTCTACTTAATTAAAAATATGTTCAAATTTACTACCCTACAAATACAATTCACTGAAGTTAACAGACAACTTTTAAGAAAAACATAATTTAAAGTACAATATCATTAATTTGCATTGTCATTATGCATTATTGTTTTCGTTTTTATTTGTGTCCCACAATTAAGTTTTTAAAAAATATTTATTAAGCGGAAAAAAATATTTTACTTGCGTTACTTAAATAAACAGTGCACAGTAAACTTCCCGAAATATAACCCAAATGGTTAATAAAAATAATTTAGTAAAAGAGTTTTCATTTACATCCCCAACCACTAATAAAGAGTTGCTATTCAATCTTCCCTATGTCTTCTTAGACCATGTTCACTTAAGCAGTATATACAAAAATTTGTGATTTCTTTCAATCATTTAAATGAACAGTAAACCATATAAAATATACTCCAGTTGGTTTTAAATAAATAAGTTAAATGATTTGCATTTACATCCCCAACCACTAATATTGAGTTGCTATCTTCTCTGTCTTCCTACATCCTGCTCTCTGAAGCAGTATAAAAATGATATTTTACTTCCAGCATATTTAAATGAACAGTAAACTAACTGAAAATATACCCCAGTTCATGAAAAAGCTAGTAAAATGGTTTTCATTTACATCCCCAACCACTAATATTGAGTTGCTATTCAATCTTCCCAATGCCTTCATGGCCCCATGCTCTCTGGAGCAGCTACTACAAGAGAATGATTGAGTAGGCCACGTACCCAACCCGTAATTAAAACACAGGCTAGAAGCATGTCCTTACGTCCGCGCCTCGAAAAGCTGAGAGGTAAGGTTCCCGAGACTCAAATGATGACTGATCTGCTACTAAAAGGCTTCAGAATATCTACGAAAATGATGGAAATTGAGATATTTTGTCTCAGGTTTGTTTCAAGGGTTGGGGATCTTTTAGGTATTGTAAAAGAAGAGTTTTGATTAAAGGATATGGATTGTTAGATAAAATAAAAAATATCTTATCATCCTTTAAGTTTAAAGATGTTTTTGCTGGGTTATAGTTTTGAATTGAATATTAAGTGAATATTAAATTGAAAATATGTTAATTGTTTATTGAAGAAAGAAATCGGTAGAGTAAATTGTGTTGCGGAATAGCTCTATGTGAATAAATTAAAATCTTAGAAGTTTCCGTGAGTGTGTATTTAAAATGGGGGAAATCTTACTATAAAATCATAACGCACAGAAAACCTACTGTTATATTTTTCTTTTATGTAATTTACATTATAGAATCGAGACATCAAATCATTTATTTCTTTTACCTTTCTAGCAATACATATTATAACATAAATTTTTAACTGCCAAATATGACTAATTCTACAAAATTTGGTATTTTCTAAAACTTTATATTGTCTTGTTTCCCAATATTTTTCGAGATGAAATTTTTTTTTGTAATCTTGTGTCTGAATATTTCAAAAGCACTCAAAGTGGAGCAATTTCCATACCTAAAAACAACTTTTATGGATAACCACTTTTCGAAACTATTACGGGTAACAACTTTAAAAATATATATGTATAAAGTAAATAATCGTAATACTTTTAAAATCATTCCCTTACAAAGTAAAATATCCAATACAATTCATAAAAGATAAATAGTAAACCCACGAAAGCGCACAACGATTCGCACATTCCTGTATAGAGCCTCCAATTCGCCAAATCGCCACATGCCATCCACGTCTCCTCATTGTGGCGAAGAGTCTATTCCCGACGGGCAATGCAATAATGCAGGGGAGGGGGGCGGCATAGAAATTGCAGTTGTGATGAATAAACCGCATCTCATGGTGACTATCAAGATTTGTGGCGAACTCTTTGTAACCTATCTGGTTACGCTGGAGTTGCCTTCAGTGCAAATTGGATTTACTCGGCACATTTGAACTGGGGTTGATATTCGGTTGGGTGCGGGTGGAATAGTGGTTTATGCAATATGTAAGGAGGAGACTTATTTTGTTATTTTGGCAGAATATTTAGCAGGTACAGCTTACATTATTCTGAGAAAATAGTGTATATGCCGCGGTAAATGCCCGGACTCCTGAGAATGTCGACATCTATAGATTTGGACATTTACGTAGAAATAGCATTGCCAAAACATGTCACTATAGAAAAGTTTTTATAATTTTTCATTTGATATTTTTTTTAATAATTATCTTCTGTCAGTTGTAAGAAACAATTTTATAGTTGATTTTATACGTAATTCGAAGTTCGGGGGACATCGCTCTATTGAGCTGCAATGATTTTTTGAGGAGATCTTCACGTTAATAGCGAATAGGTCGTCAAGCTTTCCAAAGTCACCAAAAAATTGCAATAAGTTAACGAAATAATGAGTTTTCTGCTTTCTAATTGATATTTTGACTTGAAATAACATTATTTTTCAATTATGATTTAATTAGGTTAACTTGGATTTAATAAAAAAAATAACAGAAGCGTTACCCATACAAAATGCTATATATTTACCTGAATACAAATTGAGGGATTTTGTAACCCGTGCAAAGACTGGGCATTTTTTTGCTAGTATAGCATTTAATATTTGCACTTTTACTAAATCGTAGTCATAAAACAAAAAAAAACCTTTTTATTAATTAAACGAGGTACGTACCAGATATATGAAACTGCCGAACATTTTTTTTATGCTGAATTGCTTTTAAATCAAAGTTTATTTCAAGCTTTAACTTACGAAAATACTATTATAAGACTATTTTTAACGCCACATATTTTTTTGATGATTAGACGCAAGTGAAAAAATATATATCCCAAAGAATCCACTGCGTATTTTACATAGAGAAAAATTTATAAACATACGATTTATAAGTTTTACTCACACCTATAATTTTCATTTAACTTATCTCAAAAAGCCACAAAACAGGAATCTTATACAAAAACGTATCGCGATATCTTTCTTTCTAACATTGCAATGCAACAATAAACATAATATTGACTCGCTACAACTTATAACTCACTTTAGAAAGGCGTTTGTTTTATTAGAAAATGTATGTTGACGTTCAAAAGAACTTTTGACGATATACAGTTTTCCTAAACAGTATGTTTTGGTATTGCTATGTTTTTATGCTGTATTCATTCTTTTCTCCTCTATATTTGTATGAGTTACATGAATGTAGTGATATTTTATCGACGGGTAGTATGAGTTTCAAAATAATTGTTTTAAACGCAAATTAACAAGTTTTAACAGCGCATACATAGATAAATTTGCCTTAATTTTAGTTTAATAATTTATCACTTTTGTATCACAACACATTTGTATAGCAATAACGTGCTGCATTTTACAAACGAAAAGGGTATTTTATTAAGTTTTAGTAAACAACGAATAAAAAGACAAAACTTGGATTACAATATACTCGAAAATATAATTTTATGAATTCATAAATAACTATTGTCATCTTTTTTTAAAGATTAATTTAATATATACTCAGGATAAAGTTCTAGCTACATGTTTTAAATTAAACTATGACTTTAACAAACATTGAAAATTGTTTATAAAAAATATATGCATTGAGATAAAATATGGGCTGATTCTTAATAATAAAACATAAAGAGTAGCCATTTTACTATTAATTTTGAGAAATTAATGCAAAACTACTTACTTCTAGGCTCCCTTGGACCGTCAACAGTAACTTTTATGGCTTTCACGTAAGTGGCAATTTGAGGAGGACTTGTGCTCAACGTTATGGTGAGTGTGAAACTTTTACCTGTAAAATAAATTACATTTGAGTGAAAGAAACCAATACTAGAATTTGACAACTTAGTTAATATATAAAATTGTAAAACAAAATAACCCTTTTGACAACAAGTTTTAAAATACATATTAAAAAAATTAATAACAAAAATTTGGTGTAAAAAATAACATAACATGCTGTTATTTTATTCCTGTTATTAAATTTGTTAATTTAATATTATAAGTTTATATTTGTAAACAAGTAAATTCTCATTGTTAGGTTACAATATTTTATTATAAATAACACAAACCCGAAATTACTATACCGAAATCGTACTTGCCACATTATATTTGCATTAATGTAAAATTTAAATACATATTTTTCTTTTATAAATTAAAAATTCTCTAATAAGTTCTATGATTTGCAATCCAATACTTATTTTTTTATGTTTTATTTACCCTTTTATACCATCCTTGACAAAAAAGAGGCAAAAAATGAAACGAAAGGGTTTTCTTGCAATCATTCTCCTAAGGGTACATATAAAACATCAGAAAAAAACTCTCAGGGGCATTTGAAAAAACAAATAAAATATACAAGTTTGCATTTATGTATGTATTGGGATCTAAAACACAGAGATTTGTGTACGGAGGTAGCGACATATGCAAAAAGAAATGCCCAGAAAAATATTAAAAGCGACATGAAGCTTTAAAAAAAAAAGAAAACGGGGTCATTATTTCAAACCCCCTGGGATCAAACAGGGCAACTTATTTCCGAACAATCTAAATGCGCAAAGTGGTTGTGTGAAAATACATGCAAATATAGCTACTCTCAAATTAACGAGAGTATAAACAACTACGGTATAAAAAAACGCCATCGAAGTTTTTTTGAATACCATTATTTGACATCTTTTAGGATGCTTTTCGTAACCATGTCATTTAAGATCTTATTAGCACGGAGGAAGGTGGAAAAAAAGGGCGAAGAATTTATTCTTCGCAAATCACTACTGAATCACTACTGTTCTGAATTAGCATAATGAGACGGAGTTAAAAGTTAAAAACGGGTGCGCAAATCGAAAAACACGGCATTAAATAAACAAAAAAAAACGGCTAATTAAGCCGAAAATAAGCAAGAGCATATAAGCATATTGAACCGAATTTGGGGTTAATTATTCAAGATTGGGTAAGATTTCTCGCATAGAAAAAAATTCTTGCGTCTCTTTATAAAACTTGGTTATGAATATTCACTTTTTAATGAATTTTTTGCCATTCCCAACTGCTGGAAGTCCAAAAAAGAAGTATGAATGTTCTTATTACAAAAGTGAATAATATTGAGTAGTTTTTTAAAAGAAACTCCGGTGTCCCAAATGCATTTTCGTTTTTGTATGAATATTCAAAAACCAGGAGAGACTAATTTCATTTCCCTAGTAGAAGGAGGGCCGATGAGCCATATTTTGACATTGCACATCGGTCGTTTTTCGTTTACAGTGCAGATTTAAAGAGGAGGTTGCTTTTAAAAAGAGGAATCTGTAATTAATGAAAAGTGTGAACGTGCAGTTGATGAGCCTAGTCTTTTAATTTTAATCTTTAATGAGATAGTTGTGACGGCAATTTTTACAAAAACGAGAAATATTCTTTAGAACTTGTACTCAGCATTGAACGAGATTGCGTTAGAATTCACCAATAAATTATGAGTAAAATATATAACTTTAAATAAGTAAAGTTATATAATTTTGTCAAAATATGATTCTATAATAACTGCATCAAATTTCGTCACTAATATGTGTTTGAGATAATATAAAAATTTTATACTACGTCTGAAACATATTTTAAAGTCAAATTGCATGTTTTACAATTCCCTATACCTACTCATATTAGTCAGTTCAAAGAGCTCACCACATAAATACTGTTGTCAGAACATTATCTCCAAATTTTTCATGTTTTCCCACAATGAATATTTCAATTTTCCTACAAACTACAGTTATATACTACCTACTAAAATTTTTATCAATGAATTTTAAAATAAGCTATAAACAACCCCCAACCACTGAGGTTATTTTGCGGTCCACTGCCAAACATTACAACACGCAGATAAGGCCTGAGGACAGCAAAATATAAAAAAATCTTCTCCACAGAAGCACCATGGAGGTAAAATAAGATAGAGATGCTGCCAAAAGAATAACAAAACAAAAACCAGTTCGCCAAGTGAAGCCATGATCTCTTCATTTATGCACCCAAACAAACCGCTTGGCGAATGATTTGGCGTATTCCAAGGCAGAATAGCTGTAGCCATGACAGAATCACATGTCTGCCTACATCAACACAAATAGTCATTGTTCAACCAAACGATCGTTAAAATGGGCATGTTTCATGTCTTGAGTGGCAACATAAATTCTAAATAAAATAAATTCTTTCTCGATCCTCAATTGGTGAATAGGTGTTACATGAAAACATAGGGCCAATCGGACCACAGATCGTAGTGAGTTCGTGAATGAAAACTGGAAGGAAATGGTCTCCTGAAACGAGTCAATTGAAATAATGTGTTTTGCTTAAAATCTGAGTGGTATGTTTCATTTCAATTTCGACCAGTACCCTACATCACGACTCGCGTCGTAATATATAAGCGATTATCAGTTTGTTGAGATGCATAAAATCGACTTGGCAGCTTCCCTTTTTTCTTCGCCAAGCATCGCCATTCCATCCAACCTCCAGCCTGAGCATCAGCGATCAGAGCGAGTGATAGCCGAGGAAGAGCATTTCCAGTGGCAAGTCCGTAATCACAGTGTCCTGATTAGCAATCGAATGCTCTGTAATCATCCCCTTAGTCATGGGTGTGTGATTAGAGGGCCATTCATCTTTTTCTGCAGATACAAAGAACAGGAGGATGCCCAAGGGGGACCGGCACTTTGCTTAGACGTCCCTAGTCGTTGGGTTTGATTGAGGCTGGCTGGAACGTTTATTTCTCGATTTTTGGGCTGATGTTCTGCTAAATGTAGTAGGAATATTTCATTAGATGCTTGTCAGTGTTACCGAATGAGAGGCAAGTAAAAGGGCTTAAGTGTAAGGTTTTAACTTTTACACTACTTTTCAAGTAGAATTTATTTTAAACTTATCTTTTAGTTGAAAATAACTTCGAAATATGTTAGTCTATAAGCAATGAAATTGTAAATACCGTAATATAGGACGAGTATTCCAATAAGAGTTTATTAGAAATTCTCGCTACATCGTTTCTTTTATATACGATGTTATCCTTCATAAGGTTAGCTTATCTCCGTGTGGAGCCAAACCCATCTAACAACCTGAATTGAACAATTGCCTTTTTTCAATTAATCACATGTTTATAAATTCGTTTTCTCAGATGATTAGTTAAAATAAATTTGTGGGTTTGGTGGAACTGACAGTTTAACCATGGGTAATTTTTTAAAAGACGTTGGGATTAGTAAACAATCGATGTAACAGACTCAAATTTGAAAATCTATTAATTATATGGTAAGAGTATGAAGAATGACATGTACTAAGGCTAAAATAATCAAATAATTTTTATTAGGAAGTAAAAGCATTCAATATTATTTTGCTGAAGAAAACAACTTTGATATATTTACTTTAAAAAAAAATACTTCTTTTAAATCATACCTATAATTTTTTATTCAGAATTCAAAAATTCCTTATATTGAAATTACTGTAAGCATTAAAATTTGGAATAATAACAAAGCAGTTCAATAGTTAATGGAGTAAATCGAATAAGTTTAGCTAGAAAGAGCCAACTTCAGAGAGACGAGACTTAAATGACTTTTTCTAACAGTAAATCATAAAAAGTACATACCATATCGCGATGATACATACTATTTAATTATTACAATTCGTCTGTAAATTATAAATTATAATTTTTTTTATAACTTTAAAAATTTATTTTTGAGCTTAAGGTGCTTATTTCATTACTACATCCATTGGTTCAAACATTCTTGATTTTGATGTAAAAATTTGAATTTTTTAAACATAAATTACACAATGTCGCAAACAAATTATCCCTATTAGTATATCCTGTCGTCAATTTAACCAAACTCCATGCTATTTTAGACGCAAATATTCATCTTAAATTCACAGCGACCCACTAAGCAACCAAAACTTGCCGTGGGTCAACCCAATTACCACATAAATTATATTATCAACCGACAATCAGGTACTAATTACACAACGCGGGTCCCAAAAATGACTGTTTTATTATTATTTTAATGATTCTTGTGTATCTCAAGGCGGGGCCGCTGTTAACTACCCTACTTAGTGCACTAAGCTATTTTGATTGGACAAGGTGGTATCTAATACCTAACCAATTTTAATCCTAGAACTAGGAACCGGGGTAGGTATTAACCCTACGTAGGTTTGTATTTCTAGGGTTAAGCTGGTCCGCGTGGCATTATCGGCTACTATTTAAATCAATCTTTCACAAACTAAACTTGAACAAAATTGAATTTGCTCTTCAAAATTGCTTCGTTTTTATTTATACGGTTAAGGAAATTAAGTTTTGTGTAGAGAATGTTACAGTGTCGATTTTTTGCAATACTTGTTATAGTTAGACCTTAATATGCTTATTGAAAACGATTCCAAAAGGCTGCGAACAATTCTTTTAAATCAATATTCGAAGCCACACAGACTTTTCTAACGAGAACCACTGTTCTAACTACCAAACTTAGTAATTTAATCTTCTACTATACTGTTCAAAAATCGTTATTTAATTTAAATTTCTACGTAGAGAATAAGACAAACAGCTGAAGTATAAACGATCAAGGTAAAACTTTTGCATCTCTCTTGGCAGATTCTGTCCACTGATGGTAACCTCGTCACTTGATAAGAATTAAATTTTTATCTTGAATACTCAATTTATTAAAACTCTTCAATACATCACAAAAAAACAGCCATGAGTTTTACAACATACCAAGTATCACAATAGTAAATTCTTAGAGTATAGTAATAAGTTTAATATTATTTATGCGAAGTTAAAAATCTTATGATATATACGACACTTACATCTTTGTCGAGCCAGAGGCTATGACTTGTCCTCGTTTAAGGCCTCTCTTTTTATTAATATTTTCGTCTTGTGGCGTCCTCTGCTGTCACCACGTCATTTGTCACCAAGCTCTTTATCGTCGTGCTTAGGGGACGACGCTTGGACGTCAGTGATAGGAATGGGAAAGTAGTTTCTTGTAACTCCCCAGAGTTTATGTTTGGGGGAGACCATATTTGTAATACCCGGGCTATCACGCATGGTCGGTGTTGTTTCCGGAATTCTTGGTGACTTGCTTAAGGAGTTCTTAAAATAACGGGATACTTGAAATTATATCCTTAAACTATCTATGAACTGAAAAATTGTTCAATCAAAGCAGTTTAGACTATTAGTAGCATTATACACATCAGATTGTAATCATTGGCTATTTAAAACATGCATTCTTCCAAACCATAAAGAAACTCGTAGCCAACGAGTTACAGAACAAAAGTATCCTTTAAATATAATGACATAGTGAAGCGGGTCCACATAAAATTATAAAGTCTCTTTGCAAATTTTTTCAATAAATACCATGCTTTAGGAAGCCATTGAAAACATCAAAAACTACTGATACTCCGTCTAACTTGTTTAGTCCCACCATATGCATTGTAGCAATCAAATTCCTCTGAACCATACTAAGTAACCATTTGATTCATTGCTAACCTCGGTTGTTTAACAACATGCAAATGTCCCGCGTTTTGTCAGCAAAGCCATAAATCATAGCGTCAAATCTCTCCATATATTCTAATTTGCACCGAACCATGACGAAACTTGGACTAGACCGCAAACATAACGAGGTTTGCGAGGGACAAGAGCTTTTCTACATTAGTATGCAAATCACTCGGGTCATTTTTGTTGTCATGCGAGACGACAACATTGTGAAGGGAATAGCTTAACTATTTTTCAATAACTTCCTTGAATGTTAAAGAGAGAAGATTTATACATACCAAAAATTACTTGTATTTTTATTCTGTAAATAATGTTATGTATCACATTTTGGTTCTTTTAATGTTAGTTCTATTGATAATTTGTTTGTTCAATGTTAAAAATTTCGTACTTGGTTTCACCAAAAAAAAAAGGTTCCTAGTAGCTGCGACGGATCAGCGGTGAACTATATTTTCGGTTTTAGGTTTAACCCCTTTTTCAGATTTCGGAATCCAAAAACTGAAAAATGGTTCTCAAAAACTGAAAAATGGTTCAACCGAAATTCAAAAATATGGTGAAACATTTCACCACACAGCTGTTGCAACTACTAGGAATAATTTTTTTGGTGAAACTATATATAACACGGAATTTTTAACAGTGTAAGGTTAATGATAATTTGAAAATTGTTAGTTTTTTTTTGTACTTTTCCAGTATATAAAGTAGCAGGTGTTTTCTTAGAAATTTTTCTGATGTAATAATTTGTTATTTTCTGTCAACGTTAATGCATTTCAGAATTAAATCATTTAACAACCATTTTGGCAATTTTGTTAAAAATATAGCAAAATATAAAGAAGCAACCATGTTTAGATTTAATTAATATTTTACTTAAGTTTTTATGACAATACTTTTTAAAGATTTAAAATAATCAAAAGTAAAATATAAGTGATCAAGTAAAAATTTTGAGCTCTAGTGCATTATTATTAACTTTTCATCACAAAACATGTTTTATTTGTATACTACATTATATTTTTAAAAAATTAATCTCTAAATTCACTGATCAAAAAAAAATCTTTTCGATACTTTTTGTTCAGAATAATAAAGAAAACAAGCAACGAAATTTTATTTTACGAAAATAATTATTTCTTTGTTTATTCTGTTATCCAACGCATTTTCATTAAAATTAAAAATATTTTTTTAGGTGCTCAGAACAAAAAAAGTAATAACAATTCATGTTGTTTTTGAACAAACATAAAGGGAGAGGAAATATTAACTCAAGTAAATACTAAGCAAACTTACTTATAAATAAAGAGAAAACAAGCAGAAAACAACAGAAATTTTTTTCGGTTAGTTTGGTGTCGGTTGTTTACTTTCAGTCACTACTCTATAATATCGTTATTTTGCATAGAAATTATACCTAACCGTGATAAAGTTTAATTTGAAAATAAAAAACGCTATACATAAATTTTTACCATGGGTTTTTTCACTATATTTAATGCCATATAATGTTTGCAGAATTAATCAAAGCTTGAGCGATGTGTATCTTAAACGGATTATCATAAACTTTACCATACTGTTGTGTAGTTTTTCTTAATTACTAAATGAAGAAATAATTAATCTTTCCGCGCGAATTATCTAATATTTATTTTATAAAGATGCAGGCTGCTTATATTTGTTATTATACAATACATAACACAATTTTCGAATGTATTAGTTTAATATATAAAATCATAACTTTTTTAAACATGTTAAAAAAAATTTAAAAAACATCTGCAAATTCCATGTTAAAGATTAATTTTAAGAAAGTGTGTACCGTTAAATTAAAGCTATGACTTAGAAATTCAATTTATAGTGACTGTGGTTTTATATTACCCAATGTGTTAACTTTTAAATATTTTTTAATTTGCATGTATCTACAGGTACATCTAAATATAAAATATTAAATTTAAATAGTTTTGCCTGTATCTTTTTATTTATAATAATAGAAAGAAAAAAACATGACAGTTTGAGAAAACGTTGGTAATTTTTAGGTATACCTAACTTGCACGCGCAAGTTATTGTGATGCTTATTAATGCCCTCATTTCCTTACATATTGCATATTTATATTTGAAAATGCCTTTAAACTTTTTTTATATTAAAATACAATAATAAGGGATGAATGTAATATTCTGTAGATAAGTATTATTTTTGTGCGAGATGAAATAAAGTATTACTGCTGCAACTGTCAACCTAGATAGAATAAAACTTATTTACAATTAAACCAGTATATTATATCCAACATTTACCTAATTACTAGAAACTAAAAAGTATGTAAGAAAATTTCTATCTACTTGACAACGACTAACAATTCCTACAACTGTGATATTTTTAGTCAAATTTATCAGAATTGTAATGCGTTTTTATGAAATAGTTATAAATCATTTTTTGTGTCAGCCGAGATCAAAATTAAATCTTAGTTCGATCTTCTTAGTTAATCTCTTGATCGATTTTTTTCGAGGTAGTTAAATCTTACTTTTCAAACCTGCTTCTGGAACATCTATTTTAGCCGTTTAAAGTCGTCTATCTTGCAGCCGTAAAAGCTCTAAAACAACACTACAACCCCTGGCAAAAAGTATCCGATCACCGAAAGCAGTGCCTACGATACGTTCATATCAGTCGTCATTTTTTTAAAAAAATTATATTTTTTTCAAACCTTTGAGAGGTTTTTGTGAAATATGACTAAATTAGTCTAAGAATATTAAATATAAACAGAAAATAACATATAGTTAACAGTTTTAACGAGAAAATGCATTGAATCGTAAAGGAAAAAAGTTTCCGGTCATCCCTTTTTGGGGAAAAAAGTATTCGATCAAGTCACTTTAATATTTTATGGGTCCTCCTTTTGCCTTGATTACTGCTATTAAGCGCCGAGGCATGGATGCGACCAACTCGTGGCATAAATTTGATGGAAGTTCACCACAGCTTTCCTTGATGGCTAGCCGTAGTTCTTCCATATTTGTTGGTCTTCTCTCATCAATGTTTCTTTTCAAAACATTCCAAACATTTTCGATTAGATTGAGATCCGGACTATTTGCAGACCAATCATAGTCTTTATTGGAGAATTTCCATTTCGATTTAAGAAATTCTTGACCAGTTTACTTCGATGACATGATGCGTTATCATCTTGAAAAATGAAATAGGAGGAGTCGTCAAACCATTCCTCGATGGTAGGAATAAAAAAATGTTCTAAAATGTCAATATACACTTCAGAATTAATTGTTCGCAACACTATACACATTTTACCGACTCTTTCGGAAGTCATACAACTCCACACCATAAAATGAACGCTGATATTTAGTTTTAGTTTTGAGGCAATCTTTTTTGAACCTTTCATCAGCTCTCCTCCACACAGATTCCAACATCATCTCCAGTTTCTAGGCAGATACGAGATTCGTAACTAAAAATAAAATTCTTACAATCATCAGAAGACCAGCTTTTATGTTTCTTGCACCATTGCAGACGACTTTTGTTATGGTTTTTAGCCATATATGGTTTCGTTTTGGCTTTGCAGAAGTGAAATCCTTTTGCGTTTAAACGGTTTCGCACTGTACGTGCACATACCTTTACCCGATATTTCTATCACTCGGTACTAAGTTGTTTCAACGCACAACTTCTTATAGATTTGGCAAGATCAACCGATTTTTTGTCTTACCTACTTGATGTTGCACGTGGGCCACCGCTTCGAGGAAGATTTTTGACATCATTTGTAGAGCGATATTTTTTCCAAAAATCGCAAACAGTACTTTGGGCACAGGCAAAAGTGTGAGCAACTTTTCTTTGAGATATTCCGCTTTTTAAGCGTTTAACAATTAAAAGTTTTAGCTCTTAAGACCATTCTTTCTTTCGATCCATACTTCTGCTTATTCGAAACTAGTTTTATCTGTGAAACAACGATTCAACCTTTTATACTGTTTACTTAGATCTTGTACGCACGCGCCGACCAAAAATAAAATTGCATATATCACTTAAAATACGTTGCATTTGCTAGCGATCGAATATTTTTTTCCCCACAAAAGGATGATCGGAAACTTTTTTCCTTCACGATTCAATGTATTTTCTCGTGAAAAGTGTTAACTATAATTTTATATTCTGTTTAAATTTGTCAAGGAATATTAAATATAGTCATATTTCACAAAAAAAAACCCTCTAAGGTTTTAAAAAATATTAAAATTGTAAAAAAATGACGACTGATGTGAACGTATCGTAGGCACTGTTTTCGGTGATCGGATACTTTTTGCCAGGGGTTGTATATCCGTATCAATTTATAAAAAGGTACTGCCGTCTTATTTTCACCAAAAATGAACCATGACGTTTTAGTGCTTTGAGTATAGAAATAATAGTCCCATACACCAAAAATTAACTAATCTAGACTTCAAACTAAACCAAAGCTTGCCAGATACACATGATGGTAAAAAAGATGATGTTAAAAAGTAAGCGAAGTGAACAAGATCGTACCCATACTGTATTTTTACAGGTGTAAAAACAAAACTATTCGCATTGGTGGGTCTAAAATAACAGTCATTATATGCAGTTTATATCACTGATCCTAGGCCAAATTACAAGCCCATTGCTTGTAATAGCAGGAAAACTAATAACCGGATGTTTTGAGCGTGTTTGAATGATTTGTGGGACGCTAATTCTATTATGTGTTCCAAATTGAATGATGACTTGGAAGAGAAATCAATTGGGAAGTGGTTAGATGGAATTAAAACTCGTAATTTTCTACTATGTTTGTTGGTCATAAATGTATGGCTAGATGTGTCTTGATTGAAGTATATTTATTCGTTTTTTAATGTTTCGCAAATGAACGATGGAATTTCTTTTTTTATATATATAAACTTAAACTGCGGGTATCATAGATAAGATTTTCTTGGTAATACTCGAAAACCAGATAGCAAAAGAAAATGTGGAAAACGATATTCTTAATCACCTATATCTACAAACCAGGGTAGATATTTACCACAAGCTTGCTTTGAACTACCTTTCTAAGCTGGACATTATCGACTGATATTGAAATAGATTTTTTGTAAACTAAACTTTAATAAAATTATATTTGCTCCCCAAAATTCTCTTCGGCATAACCCCCCCCCCCCCTCCAAATTCATGTACTTAATGAGTCAATTCAGAACGATTTTACAAGCAAAAAAAAATCCTATGGGTAAATATTTACTCCGGTTAGTAGTTTTAAAAGTAAAAAAAAATAGGTTTGTATTTCTAGGATTTAGGAATTCTAGCAGAATTCAATCAACAAGTTAAAACAGGTAAATCTTCTCAAGTTTTAACAAAACATGCCGAATTAGCTAGCAAAGCAAGTTTTAAAAATAAAGTGTGCATTTTTTGCGAGTTTTAATTAATTTTTATGTTCTGATTTTAATTATTATAACCGATATTTACATGATTTTAGTAGTACTTTGCTAGTACACTAAGACAAAAGCGTGTTTATTCACTTTTTAAGAGAGTTTCCTTTAAACAATTCAATAATTTAATATTGTTTACTTTTCTGCATAATTTTTTAATGATCCACCTCACAAGAAAGATCCTTAAAAAGTTAAACTGATGCTTTAAGAAAATAAAGTTATTCTCGCTAATCTAATATTTTCAGTGAGTGGGAAAAGTTGTATTTGGCCGGCACATTGAAATTATGAAAAAAAGGTCAAAACAAACTTTTACAACTTACAACAAAAGAAAAATCTTTATTAGGAGTATATTCTTGAATATAACAGCACAGCCACAATAAAGTCATGACACCTTCATTACGTAGGCAATATCAGTCGGAGAAACCAATTGAAGCTAAATACTGCAATTATTTCACTAGAAACTTCGAGCCAAATTCTATTTAGAATTTCTCGGTGCCAAATCCCCCTTAAACGACTACCAATAAACGGTGCATACAACTAATTCCAATCGAAGAATTGGCGATAAAAGAATTAGGAAGAGAACACAAAAAAATGGCACCTTGCTTGCGGCTGGTGATATTTATTTGAAAGAATATGCAGAAGGTATTAACTAACCCTGTAATCCCTACTTCGGGTGGAAAGATAATTACTGTAAACAGAGTCGAAGTGTATATCTATTTGGAGATCTTTCTTTAATAGTGGTTCAAGTCCTTCTTAAATTCATTTCGGGATCAACGGCTCAAAGATTTCGTTTAACAAGAGCTGTGGTTTATTTGGGAGAATCTCGCTGTGTTTCGTACATGGATGCCAGGGCTCTATTCTATTGCTTTCACATTTTTTGCAATTTATATTATCAACAAAATCCCCTCTGTAAAATTTTATGCTGAACAACTACTCTGCCACATCTGTGCCAGAAAAATGTTTGTTTTTTAGGAAAGCGATGTCAAAATTCGTCTATTACCATGAGGTTAGGAATCCAAAGGATCTTTGAAATTACTTGCACTAAAAACTATATTGAAATATTTTACTTATGATAGAGTAACTCTTATTAATATATAAATGTAGAAAATTCATCTCTTATTTGGAGTTCTACGAGTTAGTACAAGACGTCAACAAGTTTTAAACATAGAAAGGTAGTCAATGTCGTACAATTTGGAATTTCCAAAAAGTGCGCTGGTACGATATCTTTTAAGAAAATTAATTTACTAAACTATTTGTCCAAAGGACGATTAAATAGTTTTTGCATCATTAGTAAGAAAAACAGTCTCAAAGATTTGATTTCGATGTCATTTTACTTGTATGTGCGGTCATGTGTCAAGTTCTATATGTCTTATGTGTGTATATGTATAAATATCGGGTACTTGGGCAACGCTTTTTTATGTCTTTTGGGTGCTATTTTCTTCAAAAAATGCCTTTTTCGATTATTTTGGGTTAGACCACTATTCATTCAAACAAACCCCACAATGCCAGAGCTCTACCTCTCGAAAGCGCAAGATAGTCCTAGTTAAATCAGTATCATGCAAAGAAAGGTTGTTTGGGGTGTAGGGGGAGGAAGAGAAAAGAATTTTTCCACCCTGCAGTATATATAGGAACTCGTCCTCAAAGTTTAAAACCTAATCATACAAATCCCAAAGGCAATTAAAGGCAGAGGGAGGGTTTGGTCTAAATTTCCCCACAGTAGGCAGCACGGCGAGATTAAATTTGTTCTTAAGTCAAATATTTGATTAAGGTGTACGGGAAAAAGAACTCCTGTGTCTTAACAAGCGTGCAAAGACAAGGCCAGAAAAGTGGATTTATATTAGCAGAGCTGCAGCTGCTTCGGTTGCTGCTCTTCTTTTAGACGGGGGCTAAAATTTAATCCTGTTACGAAGCCCCCCCCCTCCCTCTCCACTTCCCCCCGGCTAATTGCCCAATCTCGTTTTCTATTATCTCCGTGCGAAGGTGATTTGGAAGAATTAGAAAAGAGTACATCTCGAGGATGGGGATGAAAAGAACAGTCTGGTTGGTTTCACCGGAGACTGAAACCCGAGTAAACGTATTTAAAGCGTAGTAAACGTCTGAGAATTTTAATGTTATAAGGTATTTTTAACGATTTTATTTAGTTATTATATAAATGACGTGAAGATACAGAATAAAAAATACATGATTTTTCATGAAGTGGATGGCGGTTTTTTCGAAAACAATATTTATTTAGTGTTTATAAGATTTGACTTTTTTTAAGAGTTGTAATCTTCATTTTACTTGTTACATTGTTCAAGGGAAACTTTTATAATATGTGTGATGTTATACTGTCCAAATAAAAAGTTTTAAGACACCAGATACAAGGTACAGAAGCAGTATGTTTTACCATTTAAAAAAATACTTCTTTTACCGCATGCTTTATCTATAGTTTTTTTTAACCATGGGTGAAACTAAATGCATTAAATTCTACTTTGAACTTGAGAAAAATTCCTAAGTTATAAATGTGAATTTTCACTGTAGGTTGAAAACAATTTTGCACAAGAAATGCATCACCCGTAACAGTCGGAAAATGTAATCAACTTGATTTGCATTATACTATGCTGACTATGTAATTTTTTTTGTTATGAATGATAATGTAAATGTTCACTTCTCAGCAACTTTTATTCACACTTTATACAAATATGACCAATTTTATGACCAGTTAATGCATAAAATAAAAAACCTTAATTATTGCTTATTGACAAATATTTTGGGTTTTTTAATGATATTTTAAGTTTAAAGCTTACAGAAAACTATTTAAGTCCAATAAATAAACAGCAAATAGATATGGAAAATTTAAAATAAATAATTCCGATTCAAATTTGAACAGATTTTATTTACGATTTGGGCCACTTTACAGTTGCTGAAATTTATTCATCCTTTATCTCACAACGAAAAACTTACTTAAAAACATTACTGCATAAGAAATTAAAATAGTTTTTAATAATATTACAAGCATACCAAAACTGTTCTTTAAATGAATGTGCACTTCATACTTCGCAAGAGTTTAAAGCGAGTGATAAGATGGAATAGAACAAAGGAAAAAATGGCGCTTTGTTTGGAATGGAACTATTTTGTTCGACGTTTGACTGAGAGTTGGGTAAGGCTTTGCCGGATCAATTCATGTATTATGAGTTTTTGATTCTATGAATTGAAATTTTCGATGTATTTAATTTGTAAATTAGGTTTGCGTGAAAGATTTTAAATCCCAGTGTTGGCGTTTAAATTATTGTCGTGAAATGAAAAGATTATTCTTGTGTATTACTTTTTAAAGAAAGAATGGGTGTTTTCTTATTTGTATCAGATGTAAATGTAGAGAATCTTAAGCTCTTGGGTTATTAATTAATAAAGCTCCCATATTTCAAATAAGTAAAAAAATATTTAAGATACTTTTTTTACGAAATGGGAAAGTTTTATCATAACTCTTCAAAATACATGTAACTCTAACTTTCTTAAAATCTATTAAAATTTGAATAAAAAATTCAACAAATTTCTCACTTCAATGAAAAAAAATCATTTTAAATTACCAAATATTAAAGATATAACATCAATCGATTTTAATTAAAAATGCGTAAATTACCAAATATTAAAGATATAAAATCAATCGCTTTTAATTAAAAAGGCGTAAGTCAACAAAGTCAAAGTTATGACTTAAGCCCTTACAAAACCAATTAAATTGTTACAATTGTTCGTTAGGTTAAGTGATATTAAATGTTAATTACGTCAACACGTAACGCTTTGTGAATTTCGGAGGAAGACAACAATGACACATTGTCGCTACTTGGTTGAAAACATTCTATCACTAATCACCTCTTGCATGCTTTTGATCACTTAAAAAATCTGTACACGGTGACATTTAAAATTCAAATTAAGCCTCAACCTTTATGATTGGGTGACTACGTAGAAAATTAACCTCATCAGGCATAAAACAATGGTATTGGCCATTTTGCTAAGCATTAAATGTATTGCCTGCAAATAGAAGTGGTGAAATTTATGGCAAAGTAGGTTGTGGACTTTTGAATGAACTTTTTCACTGACACCCAAATAGAACAACTGATATTCCATAGAGAAACTTTAAGTTCATAACAATGATAAAACTGTAAACCTTAAGTAAGCTTTTTAAAATTTTGTCAAAATATTTTTGACTTATTAATCCAGAGTAATACAGCAGTCATCAGCAGACATTAGTTCCTTAGCTAAAAACAAGAATATCACAATTTCAAAATTATAATTTTAATAAAAATACTTGTTGTTATTCCCAAAAAAATTACTTAAGGAAAGTTAAAAATTAAATTCTACTTACAAAAAATACTAAATATTCCAACTAAACATAAATAACATTTAGATATTCTGTTTTTGTACTCTCTCCTCTCGAAAAATGTATTTACCCCTCTTTTACTCAGAGTTACTCCATTTCGATAAAAACTTTTATGAGCCTCAACAATAAATGAATAAATTTATCATAAAAAATTTATAAAACATTATCAACTAAAAATAATCAAAAAATCTTCAACACGCTTCCCACTTTGTTCACAGTGGGTAGCAATCTCATTACCGCAGCCGTTTACGTTCAAAACCACCTGATGGCCCAGACCTTTGCCTAATTACTAATCCAGATACGTATCTGGCAACGGGGGTCTTAATGGCAGACGACACCCCCACCTTCTTTTTACTTCTAGAACACTCTAGTGTTCTAATCAATAGGGTTGTTGTGAACTGTTGAAGCTATCGATAAAGGAAAAGCTTTAAATTGTTTTTAATGGAAATTATTATGGATTGGGATTATTTTGTGATTTAATATGCTTGATGATAGGTAAGTTTATTTTTCGATAGATACCGTTTTGGAAAAAATAAAATACCATTTGTTTTAATAAAATTGTAATGTTTTGAAAATAAAAGTTTATAAAGACAAATCGCAATAGAAAATAATTACGCTTATAACTTTGAAGACATTCTAACTAGAATAAACGTACTAAACAAATTCCTTATATTACATTATTCCTTATTATCCCTTACAACACAAGCATATTTTATATTACAAGCATTTATTAAAACAAATTAATAAATTTCATAAATTAAAATTTACGAACTGAAAAATAACTGTAAACAAATTGCTACACAGTAATTATTAACGCCAATCAATTAAAATCGTTGAAAATAAACAATTTTTTTTACAATCGCTCAAAGCATAAAATGGTTTAACTCAATTTCAGCTACAAATGTTTTGCAAAATTATTTTATGCTTCTTTCTTTTACAAAACATTTCAACATTGTACTTTAAATAAACATATTTAATACTTATTCACAGAAAAAAAATATAAACTATATTGAAATGCAGCATCTCAAAATTTTTAGTAAAGCAACACAAAATTTACTTTCAAACTTTATTCTACTCGAAATAAATCAACCAGCTACAATTTTATCAAGATCCATCTTACTCTTGCAAATAAACTCGCGTCCCTACCTTATTAGAAAGAGGGCCTATACTCTATCTTATAATATAGAACTCTGGTCTGTTTAAAACTAATGCACAGACATAATGAGGCATCTCATCAACACAACTTTTCCCAAACGGACAACCAGGCCCAAAAACAGGATTTCAGATCAGCCATCTTTGATGAAAACAAACACAATTTGCGACACATCCAAACATTTGAAATGCGATTAGAGACTTAAAGGGATTCCCTAACTCTTCATTCAACTAAGGATATTAAGTAAATAACAGATAGTGATGTATCACTAGTGAGCAGAAACAATTTTCTTTAACTCTTCTCGTGTTTATTGAAATTTGAACACTACTACTACTATTACCTATATATATCGGCTTGTGTGCTCGATCAGAGACCCGCTTATGAAGCCTTCGTCAAGTAAGACAGACACAGAAATAATTTTACTGTCAGCAGAGAAAGGAATATACACCCAGGGCGAAGGCGGGAATCGAACCCGCACCCGTTACAGCGCGCAGACAATTTGAACATAAGTTGTGCTATTGATATAATTTAAAATCATAATTAATCTTTTCGATATAGTTCAAAAAGTAGATAACCTTTTATCTTAATTTTTTGACTTTTGTGCGAAATCTGAAAATAAGTTGTAAGAGGGATATAATTTAAAAAATTGATTGTTTAGGTATAGTTCAATTTTTTTAGTTAATTAGAACTAGAATAGTTTATATGAATCTGAAATATTACTTAACATTTATATTGAATTAATTTCTAAACTATTGTAAGGTAATTATTTTAATTCTTCTGTTTTGATATTTATAACCATATTTTCAATGAGTTATGCAGACATTTAGTTAATTTGATTTTTAATCTTCTAAACTTAGAATTTTAGATTTACTATTATAATTTTGCTTACGTTTGTTGTTTAGAGTAATAACCTAAAATACAAAGTACAATGTTCACTTAGTTGATAATATTTTTTTATCTTGAATAAATGAAAAACTGAACTTGATCTATACAAGAATAAGAACTTTTTAGTCCGGTACTATACATGTAAAATGTACATCATTCCTAATGGTAACATATAGGAATTTCGAATTGTCTCGCTTATCTATGTGGTTACAAATAGGCAGAAATGGTAAGCAAATCTAAAATAAATATGAAACTTTGATTTATAGCTTTTCTGATATTTTACTGTAAAAAAAATCTTCAAATTTTCATTGATAGAATGGATCTATAAATTGAAAAGTTATCATCTCCACTAGGGAGATTTCCACACTTCTTTTCTTCCACTAAAATTTTGAGAAAAAAACATTGGTGGGTAAATCTTTTTATTGACATAAACCCTTTTGTATACATTAAGCATTTTATATAGCAAAATAACAAATGAAGAAGGCGTATCAAAAACAAAAACGCATAAAAACAAAACAACAGAAACAGTTATAAACTGTAAACTGTTCTCCCAAAACGACCCATATACTGCACCTTTAATTTTAACCCGGTTAGAGTCCTGTTTTAACGCAATTAGAGAGTCTCCAGTTGGGTACTTGGTGGAAACCTGGGACCACACGGATACAGCGAAACTGTGATGTTTGGAGTGCGCGAATCTACAGAGTATTCGTTAATGAGCGAGCACTGTTTGTAAGGATGAGTTAAATGAGTCAGTTGTTGGTTGACTATTATGATTAATTTCGACTTGAGAAATAGGGATAAAAAGATATAGATGACTTTAATGTTGTTATTGCAGTTAAGAGTTGTATGTATTGATAACTGTATGTTAGATTTGATCGTATTTCAGAAAAGTAAAATGTAAATTAGAACACTTTAAATCAAAAGACTAAGCAAATTTTAGACCGCATTTTTTTCTTACATACCGTATTTTTTTCTCTGAACTTCAAAATTAAATACATTTTGTAGTTTTGTTTTCAAAAATACGGCTGCTTAATTATTTTCGTCAGACTTAGCGAAAAGATAATTCCCCTTGTTTTAATTGTTTCTTCTAGTTTAACTCTCTCACTAAAATCTTTGAAGAACTTTTGTTTTAAATACGATAAATGCTATTAGAATAAACTGTCATTTTGCAAACTATTTGACAATTTAAGCCTTCATATAACAAATACATTTGTTAGTTTAAACTTAATATAATATGCAATAATGTTAGAAATACCAATAAAACGATATAAAACTACTCTAAAAGCTAACAAAACTAGTTTATACTTCGAATCAATAGTTATTTCTTGAAAGTCTGTGAAAAATGCATTGCACTCTTTTCTTTTGGTACCAATAATACGACTTAAACTTAGAAAGTTTTTTTTTATTCAAAACCTTCAATCATAATCTATTGCAACCGTTTCCAAATAAAGTGACTCTTTCACATGATAAACTTCACAAATCAATTCAAACTCAAACCCCAACTTCTTCCAACGCAAACATAACTCAAACTTTTCTTGAAAAAAAGATATTATAGGCCTTCTTTATAGAGAGAGAAATCCCAAAGTAAAACGCTTTTGGTGTCTCTCTAAAAAAGTAAACGCTTGATAAGTTTAGCATCTCGTGGGTATACTTCAGGGTACACAGAGGTGGGGTTGAAAAAGTGGCTGAGTCAAATTGTGTCTTTCCCACAGTGTCTCTGGAATTCCCACTCACGATATTTCACAGCGGTAAACCTCAAAGGGACCGGGATCTATGGCGCAGCTCTGAATCCGGACAAAATTCGTATGTCACAGGGATTCGGAAACGAGGTTTGGAATATTCTATGGACCAATTTAGGGATTTTGCGTTTTGAAATCTACATTGTTCGAAAACGAGGTTCGGATTTTTCGGTGGCCGAAAGGGCCAATTTTTGGTGTTTGAAAATCTACATTATTCGGAAAAGAGGTTTGGATTTTTCTGTGTTTTGAAGTTTTTGCGTTTTGAAATATACATTGATTTGATGAAATCTGTAACAAATATACGAAGCCATCTTTAAAACATCCTTATTGTAAACATTTTTTTACATTAGATTGGATACATTGATCAGTTATTAGACTAAAACTAATAGGAAATATCACTCTAATTGCATATCTTTGTTACTGCAAGATATGCTTTAACCGTTTTCAATAAAAAGACTACAAAAATGTAACTAGATGTTTAGGTCAAATTGTGTTATTTCCATGGTGTCTCTGGATTTCCCACTCACGATATTTCTCAGCGGTAATCCTCAAAGGGACCGGGATCTATGGCACAGCTCTGAATCCGGACAAAGTTCAAATATCACAGGGATTCGAAACGAGGATTGGAAAATTCTACAATAAGGTTTATTTTTATTGTTTTTAATTAAAATAATTATAAATATTCAGCTAATTGTTTACATCAAACTGATTTTCTCACCGTTTTTCTAGATACTTCCGATATTTTTTACAGGGAAACATGAAAGAGTACGGGATCTACGGCGGTCCTGACGAAATTCGTGTATCAAAGGAGTCGAAAACAAAGTTTCGATTGTTTTTATGAACCACTTTAGGGATTTTCATTTTTTTAATCTACATTTGTGAGATAAATTGTTTCTAATATTTGTACATTTTTTTCATAAATACGTACTCTAATAAACATGCTCATTTAATAAAACCTAGGGGGTGGTTAGGTGTAATAAGAAATAAGAACTGTGAAGAAAATAGTTTTTTTTATCTTTTAATATTTATTTTTACTAATTTAAAACTCGTGCCATAACTCATTTCACTCGTTCCTCGGAATGAGTTTATTGTAAAAATCAGCTAATTTTTGGGGACTTCCAACAGCGTGTTTGAAATTTCCACTCAAGATATTTTACAACAATAAACCTCAAAGATATCAGGATCTATGGCTCAAAAATGTTTCGAATGCAAAAAGTTTTATTTGTATACTGATTGTATATGTTCTCTTCTTTTTTGGTTTTCAATGGATTTCTTAAGCTTTAACAACAATAACATCTATTTCCATACCCGTCAAGTTTAATTGTTTTGTTTTAAAACTCGTGTTTCCTAAATATATATCAACTGATTATTAACAGGTGTTTTATCCATACACTTAAAGATCTTGCGGGAAAAAAATATTTATTTGAATCTCAGCACAAAAGGCATCCCGAAATCCCCATGTAAAACTAGTTCGACTTTGTTAACTCATTAACGACGATTGGCAAGACATTTTTCATTCGAAAATAAGCTTTCTGTTTAATTTTATGCTAATAAAACATATAAAAGACCAATGAAGACCATAGTACTAACAATTTATCTGAACAAATTAAGTTACACAAAAATGATTTTTAAAAAACTTAATATTAACGTTTATATTCGTTAAGGAAGGTGTTAATGGTATTTACAATTGCGTCGTTAATGGGTAAAAGTAAATTTGAAATTGTCTAAACAGTATTTTATGGATCATTTTAACTATTTTGACATTTTCAGAAACATAAATTATATAATAATAAAAAGATTTATGCAAAAATTGCAGCTCTTCGAAAAAATATTCATACTTAAAAAATCATTTCATTTTTAAAAATTTATATTTTCCACTGAACATAAATTGAAATCTACCATAATAATTTTTTATAAAATCATTTCTTTTTCTACACATATTTCAACAATCTTGTCAAATTTGTATCCTTAATTTATTAGTAATTTTATAAAACATAACACAAAAATTACCAAAAAAATTTAATCAGTAATTTATCTTCTACATGTACTGTGTTTTATTGTTTTATTTGATTTGAATTAATGTATACAGTAAAAAAAGTTTATTCTTAAACAAGTTTTTAAATTATTTACATCTTTTTTCATTTCTTATTTACTATATTCATTTAATCCTTTTATTCCATTTCGGAAAACTTTTTTAGAGTTAATAAGAAGCTAAAACCCTTCTAATTTATGCTCATTAGTTACTTAAAAAAAAGCATATATTTTAACTTTAAATAAAATAAACACATCAGCACCAAAAAAACTTGCGGTGCTAACAAAAAACAGAAAAAACAATCAAACTAAAGAAACCCCATACCTTTTGTTAATAATTTTGCACATCGAACCCAACGCGTTAAATTTTTAACTAATCTAAAACAACGAGAAAAAAACTGTTTTCTTAATGTTTTTCTAGGGAGTACTTGTTATCGCACTTAGAATAGTTTTTTTTAACTCTAAATACCTCCAGGGCAGATTTCTTTTTGAGAATGTAATTTAGAATACTTTAGGTAATTCAGAGCAATTAAGCTTCATTATCTATTATGAAGAAGGGCATGGGATTAATTTCTTTGGAGAAGTAACATGGCGGTTAAGCGTTTTTTGAAGCGCGTAGGAACACAATGAGGGGAAAAAAATTCGTCGATCTTTTCAAGAGTATTTAACTCTTTTAGAAATTTAAGAAAGAAAAAAAAACGCGTCCATAAGACGAGTTAAGGGAGAACTAATCCGAAAACATTAAAAACAGGAAGTCATTAGGTTTTTTTTTGGTGGGAAAAAATTTGATTTGTAGCCACTTCGGGCTAAAGATATACTGAGTTGTTCTTTTTCACAAGTTCTTTAAATGAACAGGTTACAATTTCAAATGTTTTGTTTCAAATGTGTCATTTTTAATTTAGCATAATAATTTTTAATTTAGCGTATCACTCAATCTTTGAAAGTGATTCAAAATCAGATTGTTTTCATTTTCTCATAAACATCAGTTTGAAAGCTATAAAGGTTAATTAAGAATAGATATACATCATATTCATGCTGGTTTTTTTTTTTTTCGTTTTCAAAAAAGAAGTTGTTTGACTAAATTAGAGGGATACCGAGCGAAAAACACCAGGATTCGTTAGTTTCGATTGAGTTCATAGCACTTATATACACTGATACAATACTGGTAGAATACAAACATTAGTCATTAAACATATTAAAGTTTATGAATTTCTTGTAGGTAAAAAGAAAAACGGTGAGGTAACTTTACAAATGTAGAAAAAAACATTAATCTTAATCTTTAGATATGACAAATGTAAAAAAACGTATCTTGCCATCTTTCATATTATTTTCAAATAGAAATATCATATTACCTCTAAATATAAGTAAGAAACAACGTTTAAAAATAACAGGCAACAGTTAGCGAAAAATAACCGAAATGTTACAATAAATACGCCCTACAAAAACTGTGAGAAGAAAAAAAATTTACCTTCATTAGCCAAAACAGTAAGCTTACATTTTTAATCCAATTTCAACCGGGTATTACACGTATTTAAATATTAAAGTAACCTCTTAAGGGATTTTTTCTATCTTTTCTTGTAAAACAAAGACTTAAAAAGTATTTGAAGGATAACAGGAGAGCTTTTTTTTCGCACACCTTTGGAAAAAGAGTCTGGCTTAACTGTGAGTCTCCACACAAATTAACTTTAAAAGGCATGATATTCAGGTGCCAGGTAAGAAATAAGATTTTGGATGAAAAACTAGGATGACATACTAAGTGTGAGGACTTGTAACTAAATTTGGCTTTATTTGTTTTTTTAATTGAAAAAACCGTTGGGGTATTTAGAGGTAGAGTGATTTAAGAAACAGTTAGGTTATTTTGTTTTGTAATGTGTGGTATGACAGCTGGAGAATTTCGCATTATCGTATTTTTTTTCTGAATATAATTTATATTGTATGTGCACATGAGCTCCTTTTTATGAAAACATTAAATAATTTTTTACAAACGTTAAAAAAATTTCAAGAATTTTGATTAAAACATAAAAATCATTTGCATCCTATTTACTGTTCAATATGTTTTTCATAAATTTTAAAAGAATAAATTTGATATAGTTTTTTTTACAAATAAAACATATTGTCTGAGGCACATACAAACTATTTTCAACTACACATAACTATACAAATAGAAAAATTTTACTTAATATATTTCAATTCTGTAGCTTTTTTCTAATTTAAATAAGTTTAATAATCTCTATTTTAAAATAATTTCTTGCAAAATTTAATTATAATCCTTTTTTATATATATATATTGGAATATTTCTGTACGATTATACTTAATTAAACGATTACTTAGATTTTATTGATAACTTCCATATAAATTGAAGAAAAGAAAACACATTTTTCAAACTTATCTTCAAGAAGACTTTGAAAAAATATTTGCTTACAAATGTACATTAAATAGTTTCATACATGAATCGTTTGTTTTTTTAAGCATTTACTATAATAATTTACATAACTGAAGAAATTGTCGTAAAATTATATATAGGTACATAAACCCTTTCAGAGAATATAGTTATCAGACGCATTTCATAAGCAACTTTTAAATCCAATTTTGAAAACCATTTGTTGGTACGATGTAAAATATTACAGGATCAATCTTTGAGCTGCATTTTGAAACAAAAAAGATTCATGTTTTTTTTAATTGCATAAAATGTCTGTAGATAAACAGCGTTTTCCTATCATTTGAAATAAAAAATTTAATTTACGATCAGTATTATTTTTAAATATCAAAACTTACACCATTTGAGATCAAATCTTAATGCATTAATTAAAAAAATCATTCTATTTAATTTTTTGTCAATACAGCCTACCCAAAGTTTGATTAGCTTCAGGCAATTATCATTTCGCCATGATTAAACGTGTTTTATCTTTCATTTTATCTTATATTTAAAAAGTTATAACACAGGGATTCTAATAATGGTTTGACATAACTGTTTAGAATTTTTTTCGAAAATAATATGGTAAAAAGTTTATATCTATATTCAAATTTTAAAACCAAAAATCTTATGAAATCAAAAAAAAAACCTCGCACCACACGTCAATTGTAGCAGTTTTCAAATATCCAAATTGAATTAGTTTAAAAACTCGTCCTAACGCTTTGTTATCAATCTTGGCATGCTTAAGCATCTGCTAATTTTATTATTAACTTAAATTAGTTAAAAATCATTAAAATGAAAAAATATTAATTTATTCAAAATATTGAGGAGGATTAATTTCTTTAATCTTTGGTAATTAATGTACAAAAATACAAAGTAATTTAACTTACCAATATAAAATACATTTCTGTGTTCTTGTAATCGTTTCGAGTTTACTTTAAGCTTTCTGTACGGTTTTGAATAGCCATTAAAGGGGTATTTAAAAAAACGTTAATCTAGAACTAATAGTTTTCTATCTTTATATGTACCTCCACTAAAATCCAAATTGTCAAATGAATTTTACCTTATACCAGTCGAATATTAGTTGCAATATTTTCAAATTAGAGTAACAACTCCTTTGTTTCTTTTTGAATTGATCGCAATTAAAAATGTTTTTCTCCCTTTATTAAGTGTTCAGAATGGCTTTTTTGTTTAATTAAAAATACTTTGCTAATACTTTGCTATTAAAAATATTTTGCTAAGCTCACACCATTCATTGAGATATATTTAGAATTTTATGTATTTTTTATTTTGTATTTTCCGTAGTATGTTGTCTTGTAAATTAATGTTGGGAAATATATAGATTTTTTTTTGCAAATAATATTTTTTATATTTAATTAATCATTGATGCATATTACATAAATATTAAATAAATTCTTAAGTTACTTTCATTGAGCTAATTTAAAACTAAAACTATGTACTTAACAAATGATTGAAAAATGTATTGTGAAACCAATTTTTTCTAATTACAAACTGAGAAAAAAAGTGTACACTTTAAACAAATCACAGCAGTCAAAAGGTTAAAAATAAAACTATTAACTAAAACTCTTTAAAACATGTTTTATGCCAAATAATACATAACGACCACCTTCCCCGAGAACGAAAATATTTAAACAACAACGTGACTTTTCCCTTAACAATACATCCCTCTCCGAGGAACAGTGACTTGTCTCCCATTGACTTAACGTAGCACCTGCGTCACTTTCCGCACGGATAGCTCCACAACACAGCAATCTCAACTCTTTTCCGGAACACATGATACATACCCCGAAGAAGTTAATCAACCGATAGTGTGGCACAGACTGGGAAAAAAATCCGAACAAAAACAAGACCGAGAAAAAATGAGGCACTAGTAAGATAATCTTGGTCAAATTCATCAGGTCTGATAGGATTCCACTAGTACTCGTTAAAAGAAGGGATACGAGGGGAAAATAAAAGCGCCGGCGTCACACACCAAATAGGAAAAAACTCCATTATATGGGAGGGAAAATAGGTTGTTTTAGAAGGTTGGTTGGGTCTTATTCTGGTTATTTTTCATGTTTTGAAACAGTCGGTTTTTTCGGGTTATGCGTACTAAGACAACAAATAATTGACACAAGTATGAAATTATTGGATAAAAGCAATGTTATTTGTTAAAGGGCATGATAAAAATCAATTATTTTTACGCCATCTGATACTTTTTCGTAAATAATTTACTGTTAAATATTGCTGTAACGATATTTTAACGCGATTTCATTCTGTAGCATTTTATTAATGACACATGAAAATAAAGATAATACACATTTTAAAAAAAAAGATGAAGTGCTCTTTTAAACCAAAGAATATGCTGCTCACGAATAACTTTTGACCAAAATAAGATAGTTCACCTATACAACATGTAAACAGTCCGTTATTAATAAGAGATTGCTACAAAATTACTCTAAAATGTGACATTATAAATTATGTAAAATTGAATCACGTCCCTTTACAGTTATGCCAACCGTAACCTAATTTCTTTCTTTAGTAATTTAAAGTGAACAATTAAAGAAGAATAATATAACTACGGGGAAGAATTATAGAACTTCGGAGAAACAAACAAGTATAAATAACAGACTATTCTCATCACTCTCACCCCTACCATTACAGACTGGAAAATAACACAAAATAAGAAAACCCTTCCAAGGGTCTGTCTTGTCCTATCTTGTGGGAAGTACACCACCAAAAGACCCTTTACGCCACGGAATAGGTTAGAATGAGAAATTTCCATCCTCTCCTCCACCCATTTCCATCGAGATAGAGAGTTTTGTCTTTAACCATGAAATCGATTCTGGCCATTGTTCTGTCCCTCCCCCTTTTCGAATGTTTATTTATTATGTGAGCTGTGGGTCCTGTGACTTCCCGTACAAAGTCGGGAATGGATCTACTCAATGGCTTTTCCGATGGAATCAGATTGTGATGTTTTTTCACCAGTAACAATCTTTCGTTTTATTAGTTTTGTGTGTTTTGGAACATCCAGAGGAAGCGAGATAAAGGGTACAAAAGGTGTGTCAATCATTTATCCTACGTTCTCTCTGTGGAAGGGTCTTGTTTTAATAAGGGTATATTTCTCTTGAAGAGAAATGTTGAAGATCAGGTAGAGAAGAACGTTTTGATTTTTATGTAGAAAGTAATTGTTTTAAAATCTATTTGATGCATAAAATGTGCGTTCGTATGTAGGTTTTTGTACGCCTGGACTGTTTTTTTTTTATATATATTTTCGATTTTTATATATTTCCTTCGCTTTACATAGTTTTTACCGATGGAAAATATTTTATTTTTAAAGCTATGGAGTGAATGGAGGGGAAAGCACAGTAAGGATGTGGGATATTTTCTTTAATTTTTCAAATCTATTTACCAAAAACAGCAATGCCCTAAATGATTTTTTTATACATATAGACTAAGCTGCATACATTTTTGTATGGTTAATAGATGCATATCATATAGAGCAAAGATCTCAGTCTATCAACTACATTCAAATTAGGAGATGGTTAGTGATATAGTGGTTGTGCCATCTGTCTTCCATTCATTGGTTACTAAGACCAAAGTTTCCCCAATATAATAAGTTTTTATGAGTAATTAATTTACACTATTTATAAAAAAGACCTGGTCTGTAATGCCATGGCTGTATGTATATTTGTAAAAGGCATGAACTTACTAGATGCCTCTCTAAAAGTGGTCATCGACTCCAGCTTTGTATTGACCATGGCCTTTTAGTCACTGGTAAAGCATCCTTCATTGAAAAAAATTCCACGTCACTAAATTCTATCTAGAAGCCAAGGATTTAACCTACGCATTCATCGCATACCATCAAAAAACATTATCTGAAGAAGATTTGAATAAAAACACTCATTTTAAATCCAAAAAAATATCTAAAATCAGCAAAAGGACAGATAAATCAGCAAAATCTCTCCAGTTAAACTATTAAAAAAACTGATACGCTCAGTAAAACTAGAGATCAAATGAGGCTCATAAAAAGAAGACCTTGTAAGTCTTCCTATGTCTACCAGCGTATCATCGATTTTATAGGTCAGATGCCTAATCGGTTGTGATCCTTTTAAAGGGAAGCCACCAAAACCCTTCGGCAGACCGCACTCTGAAGCCCCAAGAACTTCGTGTAATCGAAGTAATCGCGTGTACAGGCGAACTGCGGTATCTAAACAGCAATGACTTGGGCCATTTTTGTTCTGAAACAATCAATATTTTTAGTATGCTTTATAACAGGTTGTAGTTATTAAGTGTTAAGATCAAAAGTCTAAGTCATTATTTGTAGCTCCAGCAGTTTATCTACCCAAGAACTTGTAATCCCAGGAACAACACAAAAGGGGGTGTGACCGATAAAGAACAGTCGGTGTTGATTAAATAATAAAATGGATATAAGTTATCATTATGCAGAATCCCTAAAACTGAATGAACTGAATTTGCATAACGTTTTTTTTATATTTTACGAATTTGGGTAAAAGGATTAAGTCTTGTTTTTTGTAAGAAAAAAAACTAACCATCCATGTAGTTCTTACGTTGTTAATTGAATTATACAAGTGTAGCATACCATTTTGATTGAAACACCGTTCGGAGATGCTTGATAATAATATTAAAAATAATGTAGTCTGTAAGTATAAACGATAATACATTAACTAAACTAAAGAAAAAGACATATAACTTACTACAAAAATTGTGTACCAACTTTAAAGCTTAGCCAGGCATTTTTGGCACTTTTTGAAAAGCTTAAATTAAACAAGTTATATTTGGCTAATTCCATGTAACTGTAGTGTAAGTCACGATTTAAGAGGAGATTAAAAGATTTTTAAATTAAAAAAATTATTCAAATTAAATAAAGTACATTACATTATTTAGTTATAATAAGTGAAGATCAATTATTCGACAATTTTTTTTTCATTTAATGTTAAAAGTTGTAGTGATAATCACTTTTTACAAACGTGACTTACACTACAGACAGGATAATTTTGCATTTGTTAAAAACATTAAAAATAGGATACTATACGATATTTAATTGTATTAATATTAAACTTTATCAAAATTATATTAAGGTTTTTTTAGATAATACGATTTACATAATACTAAAAGAAAATATTACAACTTTAAATATGATGCTTTAATGTATACGAAGGTGTTATATTAAGATTTAGAGGAATAATTTAAGGATAGTGTTACGAATTTATACAAATTGTATAATGATTTATGTGACAAACATTATAATTATACAAATGGTGTTACAAATTATATTATAATACTACTATGAATATATAAACTATTTTACTTTTCTCAAAAGCTACTACCACATTAATTTCTTACCACACTAAAAAAAAAACTTTTCAAAAATTACGACGTCACACTGCCACCATCATAAAACCAAACGATCCCTAAAACACTTCTTTTCTTCCAACAAGTGCCCTCGTCTGCTGTGTTGTGCAAAAATCGAACTTTCCGCAAGCCCACCGCTAATTTCCCGGCACATATTACACTCCTAAATTAGTGGACCACAGACGAAAATGGCTCGTTATCCTCCCGGCCAACACAAAACCTCCATTAAGACCCCAACAACCCAGAGGTGTCTTAAATCACGAAGACTCAACCTTTGGTAAAGAAGGGGTTGGAATGTTTTGATGTCGGTTTTAAGAGAATAGTTTTCGGGATTTCTTGATGCTTATTAAGGCCGTGTTAATTGGGGTTTTTAGATATAAATAGAAGTTTACTATTTTGTAAAAGTTAAAATATGCTAAAAATTATTGTTTTAGAGAAGAGAGAGAGAAAAGAACTTTATTTACCAATTATATTGGTAGCCTAGGGTCTCAAGCTCGCTCAGGCAACTATAAAAACAATTAGATATTGAACATAATCCAAACCCCACTTAGACATAAAGACAAGATAAGCTGGGCAAAAATAAAGAACTGTATAACTTATTGATTAAAGGTATGATTAACTTATTCGTATATTAACAAACACGACAAAATGTTATATGAAGACGACGACAATTGAAGAGCTTAGTGGAAGAACGTGCTAAGTGACATTTTTGAAAAAATTGAGATTTTTGTGTCAATAAACATCTTACTATCTTCTTTAACAATAACAAGTTTCCCTTTTTCATAAACGTAAAGTTTAGTACATTTTTTACGGTTTGCAAGTACCATTTTCAACAGATCTGAGAGCAAACTAAACTTTCAAGCTCATTTTCTCGTTTTAACCTTTGTGTCACTTAGCACGTTCTTCCACTAAGCTCTTCAATTATTATGTAAGTGTCAATGGACCAATCACATTTTCTTCTATGGTATAAAATTTTTACTTATTCGAAAGTAAACATTTGAGTAATGTTCAAGAGCAATCAGTTACCTTTTACCTTTAAGAACAGGTACAAAACAACTTTAATCACTTTCTTCGTGTACTTTTTTCGCTATGCCACTTGTCGTTAAAGGGTCCCGCATTTTGTTTATACTATAATTCTTTATAAAAGGCTTTGCTTAACGAGGGAAGTTCAGGGGGAGGGATCAGCGTTGCTACGCAGATAAGCTCCTGGTTAAAGTGTTTGCTGGTGATACGGTTTGCTTGGGTAGTTACCGAGGTTGTTACGCTAAAACTCTCTGCTGTGAAATGGTATATTTTATGGTATTTTTCAAAGGATAATTATTTCTTTAATCTTGGTTGTTTTTATGGGGCTAACCACTTTGGTGGAATAGATTAAAAATTGTGGTTTTACTGCGTTCTGAGTTATCTCGGCGTTAAGTTAAATGTTACACTAAACTTGGGGATTGAAATTTCTTTATTGAAATTTCTTTATTGAAACAATAAAAAATAAGTGTAATTTATTTGTTGATTTGTAGCAATTGTATAAATGAAGCTAATTTCTTTAATTTAATTTAAAAAAATTCACAAATTAAATATATTTGTTGATGTTTTTTACTAATTCCCGACTGACAGACTGGTAATTGCCAGCCCCAAAGATGATGACAAGTAGAGAAGGAGACGGTTTTATTGAGAATAATTTAAATGTAAAAAATAATTTCACGTTATTTTATATTTTCTTCTTCCTTATTCCATAGAAAGCAAATGATCCAAACATAAACCGAAAATTTCTTCATAAAATAAGTAATAATGCTCTAAAAAAGTAAAAACATAAACATAATTGAAATGTGAATGGAAAAAATACTACTACAGACAAGTAGCAAAATTATACTTTGAAAAATTTCTCTTTGCCACATGTCGTATCAATAGTGATTTAACATTGATGAGACATCTAGTCAATGAAGCTGGGAAACTAACATAAGAGAATACCGCGTTCCAATGCCTTGGGGTGATTGATTTGAGTGACACCCCCAAAGTTTTCTTCGGATGCACTGGACACGACTCCCACGCTAGACAAATTCCGCTAAAGAAAAGTCCAAATTCATTCTCCCTTACCATCCTGGAGACTTGCCGGGCCAATAACATTCCGCTACTCTTCGTACCCTTGGTTCGTGTTGGCCGTACCTTCTTCGGCTGACACAAATAATTTTAACCTTCTACTAAATTCTGCGTAGTGTATTACGCAGTATGAACCACGAACGGGCCGACCGGACCCTATTTCTTAACTCACATTTTCTAAAGTATGACTATTTTTGCACCATTAAACTTCAACATCCATCCATCTATGCCTTTTAGATCTTATAACTCCTCAGTAATTAAAAAATAATCAATGAAATTTCATTTCAAATAGTGTCCACCAGCTTAGTTTTCGACTAATGATTTTCAATAACACTGATTATCAAGAAATATCGTCAATGAAAAAGAAATAAACCATCAATCAACTTTCACAAAAAAAATTCCCTGAAAAAAGTCCATGTCACATTGAAACTTGCAACACTGTAACTCTCCATTCACCTGAACCTAACTCGTCATTAAATTTCTCCAAAAGGATTCTCAACTGCCTTGTATAAAACATATTGATTAAAATATAGTTACTACATAACAAAAGTTACTAAAGTTACAAAAATATTGATTGAAACACAGAAATGTTACTATGATACGTAAATATTTGGGAACATGACATTATTTTCTCCAACCTTTCAAAAACTAAAACTGCAATTTCACAGATTCAATAGCAACAAAAAATGCTTTCTAAATATAGTCCTATAGCTTGTTCTTTCACTTATCCCTTCAATTACAACTAATTCCCCCTAAATCCAGTAATACCTTTAACATCACCAAAAAACCAATAAATCATCAATCATTTTTTTACAAAATCCCCAAGACCTACCATTACTAACTCCCGTGTCTCGTAGAAACTTGCAACACAGTAATTCAACATTCACCTGAGCCTAACCCAGTCATTAAACGAATTTTTTTTTCATGAAAATGGTTCTCATCACACCGGAAGAAACAAGCTTCAAGACAAGAATTAAAATCTCTTAAAGAACAAAAGGGGGAAGAGTTGGTAGGAAAAAAATGGTGGCAACTTAGAAGAATCTTCCTCAAAAAGTTTCGAAATCTTTTGCTTGGGAAGTGTCTGATGTGTTTGGCAGTGATTAATGAAAAGATCTTTTGTGTCCCCCCTTCATTAAATGCTTGTTGAGAGGAGGGGCGGAGGTAAAGTGTTCTGTTTTGAAAGTAGTTGGCCTTTGGTTTTCGTACTTTCAATTACGTTTTCTCCTGCCTTTTGGCAGTACATTTTTTTTTGATAAACAGTAAGTTTTAAAGTGCTGACGAACTTTCTATTTCTATTTATTCCAGAGAATAAATTAGGCATTAAACACAGTGTGAAAATGCTTTAAAAAATTAAGAAATTTGGATTGAATAGTAAATGAATATAGCCTTCAACACTGCCGTCCTATAAATGGATTGTGTAGGTAAAAAAATTTAACAACAAAATCTTGGTAGAACGTTAGATGTCCATAAAACGTTGGAACGTTAAACTTCCATAAAACGTTAGAACGTTAGACGACCATAAAACGTTAGAAATTCATGCGATTTCGTTGCTTAGTAACACAACATCTTGAGACCTGGCATCCATTTAAGTGGATGTTGTGGTTTACGTTCCTATTACTACATAATTTAATTAAAACTCTAAAAACAGACATGGTATAATAGAAAATGATCTGAAAATCCTTTTTCAGCCTTTGGTTCACGTTACATTCGTTGTGATCTGAGGTCCTGACACCGCTTACAACATTACTCTTAGATTGCGCTACAAAAAGAGCACTTGTCCTCGCCACTTGATCGCACTTTGAAATTACGTGTCCCTTCTCCAATAAACCATGTATGAAAGGACCTCAATCAAAAACTCTAAATAATTCCGGCAACAAACTACATCATTTTATTCACTCAAAAGAACAAGTGGAAAAAGCAACAAATTTCAATTATATTTCACATCTATGGTGTGAGAGAAGGGACTCGTTAGGCTTAAAAACGCCATCAAAGTTGAAAGCGTCTATTAAGAAGCAGCGGCTTTTAAAGGATGGCGCCTGATGGGGGTCTTGTTGAAGGATCGTGTAGGGCTGTGCAAGGGATTTAATTGAAAAATCTGGAGCCAGGTCGATAGACCGATGTTTTGGCTTTTTATGTGTGAAATAGTAGGTATGTTATTATATGAGGGTTTTATCTGCAAAAGTAAAAATTCTCGAAATCAAGGTACATATATTTTTCAAGATAAAACTATGATATAGAGGCTAAATATATTATCGAATTTTGGCGATCGTAAAATATTAACGTAGGATTGCTATACCTATCCAGTTGTATTCATGGTGAACTGGAATCATTACCAAATTCATGGGTTTTCGGTGCTTGGAAACATAACTTCCTGAGAACATAACCCAGTGAGAGCCACCTAGAAAGTGTCATAAAAACACGACTCTCAGTTCTTGAGAAAATGCCGAGTCTGCAAAAGACTTCAACCAGAAAAGTAGCCCCATTTTGAAATAAAAAAGAATATATATGTAGAATTTTGTAGGGTCTCAGGAGGATGACAGCAATTGTCCAATCGAGACCGGACCCTATATCACAGCATATGCACTATTGCGTTATTATCATTAGTTTTATTTTGGATTAACGCTACACTAAAGATACACTTGGTAAAGGATGGGAATCTTATTTTCAAACAGTGGTAGGTGTTGGAAGGTTTACTTTCAGGAAATCGGACTATCATAAATGTAAAAGTGCAGCAGTTATTTTTCAACGGAATGTTTTAGTTCGATTTCTTACTTGAATATCTTTTCTTATAATAAAAGTTTAGGGACCCGTAAACGAACCAAGGGCCTCCCAAGGTGGCTTTGATGTGAAGGCCATTGCTTTACCAAATTAGCTCGCTAGCAGTTAGGTAGTAATCTCCTTCGGTAGGTCTTTTAATTAAATATGCATGACTACAAATTTTTCTTTGTTAAACAAACTACATCATACAAACAAACAAATCAGAAATAATCAATTAGCTTAAATAAATTATTTATTCTTGTTAATTTCAAAATTTACAGAATAATAAGACTTGTTCAATACTATGTACTATTCGAATAATATGACACTTGTACAAAAACCTTCGCGCTTATATTAAAAAAGAATTTAAAATATTATTTATATTCTTTTATTAAATATTATATTAAAATGCTTTACTTTTTTATAATTTATATTATTTAAAGAAGTTTTAAGCATATAAGTTTTTTTATATACTTTATCTAAACTAGGTAATAAATATATATTAAAAAGATGGCGAGAGAATTGACACCTTGATCCCAAAACACATCCTCCATCGTTTATTTTTAACTTTTGCACATTTCCTGTCTCTCACTTTCATTATTTTTAAATTATCCAGTATGATAATCAGTAATTATCGTTTTAAATTAATGGAAGTAAAAATAAAATATTCTCCAAAAATAATTTCAAAAACCAATCATGAGTTTTTAAAAAATATGTAACTATTGTTTAATAGTTTATCCATGATGTATACTGAAAAATTATGCGGATATAAAACATGCAAAATGAGTTAAGTAGCTGGATAGTGCAAAATAAACTTTAATATGCTTTCTTAATCTAAAATATTAGAAGTTATTGGCATTGAAATTAAATGTATTCAAAGATACTAATTGACGACTGAAAATCCGACGTTAGAGTACTTCAAAATAACTTAATAGTGTGAAGGAATGCTAAAGAAATAGTTTGAGAAACACTGTCTGTTAGATAAATATATTATGATAAACTTATGATTGGTATTAAAATAAACAATCAAATAATGTATCTGAAAATAAAAAATGCAATGCATCTTATTAGCTATTCAAAAGATTGAGATCCATAGATAAACTTTGAAAATCTACATACCATATTAGCAATAAACGAAACGCACCGTCAAAAATATATAAAATACATATACAAGCTTTTGAAAACGCAAACTCCTCACAAAAAAGATTATTAAAACCACCTAAGGGATATAAAAGTATAAACTCTTCAAGGAGAAGTCAGTATTTCCAGCAACGTAGATGTTTTAATTTATTTTAAAACCATTGATAAATCTTTTAAAACTATTTATTTTAAAAGTATTTTTTTAAAAATATGAAAAATCAATTATTAAGTTTAAAATTTAAATCTCATGCTGTTTGCTTTAGCCAATTTGCTTATCCACCAAAGGCTTAATTTTTTTTTTAGTTAAAACAAAACACCACTAAAAGGGTTCAAGAGGTGTCCAAAAGTATAAAACAAATATATATATATATTATAGTAGTTTTATTAACTTTCCGTGTGGTGCTCATATTTTCGTAGTATATATCGGCAAAATGAATATTTTTGGTGATTCTATTTACGATTTTAGATAGTTTAGAGACCATAAGACGGATCTCTATAATAATTTAACTAATTATTATAGGCTAATTTGAAATACATTTCCAATGCAATAAGAATAAGTCAATGCATATATGTTTTCTACGAGTGTTTAAAAGATTCTTATGAAATTAACTTTATAATAGTATTTTTGTTTCGCAATTATAGCAACTATCATTTGAAAATTAACTAAGAGTCAAAACTAAGAAAGATTTCAATATACATTTATGTATTTTTAAAATTATTTTAAACCTGTTTTTTATGGAACAAACATTTATGGTTTTTTGAAATGAGTGTTTGACTCGATTACTAGGGAGTAATTGCAATTATAGATAGCATTGCAAAATGCACTTTATTCTTCTTTAACCCATCAATGAGCCATTTGTGAATACTATTAACACCTTCTTTACTGAATAAAAAAGTCAACTTTAAATTTTTAAAATTCCTTTTTTGTGTAACTTAATACATAAATTGTTCATTACTAAGTTCTTCATTTGTCTTATATTTTATTTCTGGAGATAAACTTAAGCAAAAAGCTCGCTTTCTCATTGCGAATTTTCTTGCCAATCATCGTTAATGAGTTAAGAAAAATCCAGGAGGTTATTTACTGTAAACTTAACTAAAGGGTTTGGAGGCGTTTACCTAAATTTATTGAAAGCTGTTTATGAATTAGAAATGACTAATTGTCATTAAATAATTGAAGGGTGAAGCTGCAATTATATAGGACATTCCCTCAAGTATGTAGGGCCTGGTCACTACATTGGCAACTTTGTGCAATCGAATTTACGATTGTTGAAAGTCTCCAATGAACTGACCGGACCCTATATCTTAGCCATACTTTGGAAAATGTGAGTTTTGCAACTACGCCCTTCAACTAGTAAAAATAAATCTACATTATACAAGCAGTCAACTGCTTCTTGTTTACTAAAAATTTTCACCTAATTTTGAGCAAATTAAATTTGCTCATTTTTTGCATTACTTGAACTATTTTCATGTATATCAGCTTTAAATTTTGATAGATAGATTGGCTAAAAATTAAAAATTCTGTAATGTTAAAACTATATAGACACCAACCATTTGAACACAATGTAGTATCTTTACAGCCTTAAAAGTTTCTTTGGTCAATTTTCTCTAAAACGTTTCACAATTCGACTAAGTATAATTAACAAAATCGAGCAACTTAATACAAATACAAATTCTGACTCTTAAACTAGTCGTCTCTCTCTCTCTCTCTCATTTTATTAATACTGACTAGTGAAACCTTTTTGAGAAGAAAGAAACGGTGAATGTATAATTTGTCCAAATGGTTGGTAACTATTTAAGGTTTTGAAATCGTCGTATTTCCTTCTTTAGCTACTCTTATTTTCAAATCATTAAACTAATATAGACGAAAGTGATTTGCATAATACAACAAATCAGAAAATCTCATTTTGCCAAAATCAACTAAACTAACTAAACATTTCCAATTATCAAACAAGAATTTAAGATCTAATAAAATTTTGTGTTAAATATGAGGAATATTGTTTTTCGTTATTTTTAAATATTATATCTCCGAGTGTTAATCAAACTGCATCATATTTCATTACATATTATTAATAATGGAAATTGGGAATAACCAAACAAAATCCTTAATTATATTAAATTTTGATTCGAATTATCTTACTGTAAACCAACTGCTTTGAAAACTTTTGAACTATAAACTAACAAAACATATAATTTAAACTTTTTTAATTGGTGTTTAGGATACACTTTAAATGACCATATTTCATAAACTTAAAATCGATAAGAATTTTTAAAAAAATACCTATTCACCTAAACCAATCTTTTATACTATCCATATTACTTTCACACTTTAAAAGTAATTTAAATATCCATAAAAAATTATTATTACCCTTACCTCTGCCACTCCTCCCGACGAACCTCAGATCATTAAACTTGGCCACCTGATTCTTCATGACAGCCGTCGCATTTCTCAACTCGGCGCAGCAATTGTCGTCATTCCCGGCTCTGACCGTCACCGTAGTCCCGTCCATGACTTCTCCAAGACAGACCACCCGAAATGCGACGGGCAAAGTCTTGTTGGACCTCCAATGAGTGGGAAGGGCCGAGCATACGACGGACGGGCTGCCCGTCTTGACGAGTTCGCCCGGATGTTCGCTGAGAACTTCGGTGAGAGTCCGTTCGACGGGCACGAAGAAGTCCGACATGGCATCGCGGGAGACGCCGCCGCTGCTCTCCGCAGAGAGGTGCATCAGTCGGTGGATTGTTTTCCTCCGCTGGTTAGGCTTAGATTGTTCTATTTTTTTTATGAAATTTTTTTGTAAGGAGGCTTAGAGATGGAATTAGTTTTTCAGTTGGATGGAACGGATTAATTCGTTGAATTTTTTTTGTTTGTTTTTGTCCACCAAACGATAGTGTTGATAATCAGACGATTTTTTCAAGAGAATGTTATTTTTCTTCTATTCATCAATCAGTTCCGATGATAATAAGTATATTCGTCGAATTTAAAAATTTATATTGTTTCTCTTCCAAACTAGAAATGCAAAAAAATCGTCTTCTCTTTTCTCGAAAAATTTACTTTTTCTATTTTTTTTAAACTGCAAAACCTCAATCAGTTCTATTCGAATGTTCATACACAAATTGTCAATACCAAACGATTTAAATACTTTCGCCAAACGTGAAACAACGATTCGAACGACCGCAGCGCTCGGGTATCAACAAGAGTGGCACGCTTCCTCGCTGCCACGGGAAGAAGCGTCAACAAAATCGTCTGCAAGTTGTAAGGATGGTGTATCCCTCCGCGCAGAGGCCACCACTCGCGCGGAAGTGTGCCGCCGCTATCGGTAAAGAGTTCGCAGTGTTTTAAGTTGAAAAGTTAAGGGGGAAGATTTAAAGGCGGGGATTGTGGCAGTTTTGAATTTGATTTTTATCAAAGCAACGCAGTGGCGCAACAAGAAAGTTTTTCAAAAGATGGTTTCGGAAAAATGTACGATGATTTTTTTTTACGAAATTAATTCTAAGTAATTATAAAAAAAATTGTGTTATGAAAATAAATGTATTGTTAAAAAATGCAAAATAATATAAGCTATGCATTCAATAATAAATAAAATGTAACAAAATACTTAAAAATAATAATTTGGTTTTATTAAATAAATTATAGATTTTATTTTAATGAAGTTCAGTTCAATCAACAAATAAAAAACCTTAAATTAAAATCGTCTCAAGTAAACTATTTTTTTAAATATGTAGCAAAAAAAGAATAACTAAAGAATTAGTACAGAATACTCTTTTATTAATTAGTTTTCAATTTGCCTTTTTTAGTAGTAAACGGGACTTATGAGGCAACGAAAAATGTGAATAACATTAAGAATTTATCATGAATCATATATCATAATATGAAATCAGTTTTCTTTCAAATCTTACCACGGTAGAGTATTATGTTTATAAGGTAATTCCAAAATTTATGAAATTAGTTTTCATAAATGTTTATGGACTGATAAACTGCCGTAAAGATATCACAAAATTTTAAAAATACCATTTTATTTATATACCTTTTTTAAAAATAAAATAATAAATAAAAACACTATATATAATGAAAAGTATACAACAATTTTATTCTTAATTTAAAGAAAACCATTTATCCATTTTATTTTTCAATTAATGATATAAAACATTTCGTTTTTAAGCTAAATTAAAGCTGGCTGATAACTAATCCCCAAATTTAAAGCATAAAAGTTATCCAATATTTTGTAGACATTCAACTAACATGTATACTTTATTATACATATTACTACAAAAATACCATATTACTTTTATATAAATTTAAAAAAATTTCTTCCTTATTTATAACAAGCTTTTTGTCAACAACTTTAATATTTTCCCCAGCAACCTCCTAGTTTTGTTTCGCTGCCTCGGGTAACCCTTCACAGTAAAAAAGGTTTTACAGATTCGTTAAACGCCAAAAAAAAATTCTATTCGTTATTACGTTAGTGGTCAAAAATGTAAAGCTAATTGTTTGTGGTAAACTAGATCTTTATATATTGTAACTTAAGGGGTCTACCCCATTCTCTATTTTTGCTCCACCAAACCACTATTATTGCGTGAATTCAAAAAAAAAAATCTTTAAAAGCAAAATTCGTAAATTTTTCATAGAAGGTCCTATTATAAATTGCGTAGATTTAAAATAGTTTAATTATTGACCACTAAACTATTTAACGTTATCACAATAGGAAAGTAAAATATTAAAAGTTAAATTTTTATTTTAAAAAAATTAATAGGCACGTTTTTTTTAATAATTTTATCATCACATTTTTATTTACACTCTTAAAACAAAAGAGTGAAATCCACTCTTATATGGGAAGTGCATTTTCGGCACCGGAAAGGAGTGAAAATTAACTCAGACTGAGTTAAAACCGTTCGTTTTAAGAGTGTAAGACGTAGATGGTTTTCTTTTATTTGTTTTAACCACCCCGCAAAAAGAGTGAAATCCACTCCTATAGGGGAAGTGCATTTTCGGCACGGAAAGGAATGGAAATTAACTCAGACTGAGTTAAAACCGCTCGTTTGTTTTAAGAGTGTAGGCAAATGTAAATTTCTTTTATGAGGAAATGGTACTTGGTGTTTTGGGTTCTCCTAAACTTTAAGCATGTCGACGGGTTAAAAATTATAACTTAGGTATGTTCGGAGAAACTACGCAGAAAACGAATGGAACATTAACAAAACTAAAGAAACCCATACGCCTTCTGCATGTTTTCGCCAAATTGTATTCATTCTAAAAATCTTTGTATTCCAAACTCGAAGATTATAATTCGGCCAATATTATGCAGTACAAACTTAAAAGGGACAAAGAAAATAAATACTTATCACCTCTAAATAAGATTATATAAAGCACTGTCATAAGTATATTTAGACTCTATTATGATTTGTGCCTTCCTGAAATTGCAAGCTCTACATTTCCAAAAGCTTCTTACATAACAACACGAGAAAACCTAAATTTTAATCCTTCTTTAAAGGAATATTCATGAACATAATCACACCTTCATTTGAAATGTTTGCGAAATCTTACAAGTTGGTTAAAAGTAGGAATCGAAATGAAGGAAAGTTGGTAAGTTAAATGCGAAATCTTAGCGTTAAACTCAGCACGTCTAGTGATGATTTTTATTTGTTCGGAAGACGGCTACGGTAATAAGGATTAATTTCAACGTAAATTTGTTTCATAATCCATCAAAAGATTATAACGAAGTTTGTGTTAAGATACGCATGTAGCCAAAATTAAAGCATGATATACGAAATATATATTCTAGAAAAATGAAATATATTGATAAATGGGGGGTTTATTCTTTTATTTTGAGATGAGAATGTTTGTTGATGTTTCCCATAAAACTTTAAATAGACTTTAAACTATACTTTAAGTAAGAAACTTGTAATATTTACTTAAACCTTTATAAATTTTGATTAACCATTAATTATGACAATAAGAAATCTCTTTTGTTAAGAATGTTTACTATATCAAACTGTTCTGCTGCTGTTAGCTGTTGAAATTTTAGAAACGTCTCTTCTTTTAGAACTCTACCAGTTTGAATATAAAGAGAGTAAAAGTTTGTTGCACATTTTACAACGTTTAGCTTTCGTAATCTAGCAAGTGCTCCTACTTTAAAGTTGTTTTCTTTAAATGAAATTTTATAATAATATATGAAGATGTTTTATTAGTTTTTTTATGGGGATATGTTAAGTAAAACAACCTTACATGAAGTAGCTTTATTTTTTTAATTTAATTAAATTTTACTACTTTATAAGATGACTGTAAATGAGAAATCAAGCAATTTCACATTCGTAATGATCAGAATGGCAAATCCATTTTAAAATTATGTTTCAATTGAGAAATATCATAACCGATTTCCCAGAAAACTTCATGTCATTTTAAATTCACATTCCAGCAGTCTCACGGGCATGTGATATCAACTAATTACACGAATATCTCCCTCAAAAAAAATGTCCAAGAAGAAGACATTAAGCCATCCGAAACCACCATATCTCGTTTCCTCCATCAATCACCTCGATTAAACGGCCTCAAACACAATCTGCCCCTCCAATCGCCGAACACAAAAACGTTATCGTCGACTATCAAAACTAAATACAAAGTGGCATCCACAGAAGAGGCTGCTGGCAGCAAAGTGGGCATTCCCAAGAACTAGTCACGTGGGACACTAACAGGGATGTGGGCATTCGAGCGTGTTTGAAATAAGAGTTAATAATAGTTTGTGTTTTTTTGTTTTAATTGAGTTAAGAGTTCACTAGAGATACACACGGGCAATTCGACATGTAGTTTTAACCCTCTGAGGGATACAGACGTATAAACCCGTTACCTGACTGTCAGGTTTTCCAGCAGCACACGTAATTTTTATTTATTTTTAATTTTTATTTTTTTTAATTTTGATTTTTTATAGATTTTTTATAGATTTAATATTTTAATAAATTTTTAAATTTAAAGCATCGAGGAGCTATGTATAACCACCTACTACAGAAAAATATATATATAAATTTAAGAAATTAAAATTTCAGTTAATATTTTAATTTAAATCTCATGCACTGAAAACAAGTTTACACTTCAGACAATTTGCTTATCTCAGAGGGACCATGTTCAAGACCGACATCTGAGCTGGTACCCAAAGCAGCCTTAAAAACATCGTACGCTGTGTCAGGACTTTGGACCACTGCAGATTTAACGTGCACCAGTATCATACACGGTGCTATTTATTTGATAGATTTTTTTTTGTCCAGCACGATTCGCTAATTGGATAGCTATGACGAGGGCAGAACCCAAGAACGTATTCATCTTGACATGACGAAGAATTGTCAAGAAGACGTCTTATTGTGATAGAATGCTATTAATTCACGTGAGTAGTTAAAAGCAAAAAATTTATCTCTTAACATTTCGTGGAAAATTAGCTTTTAAAAAATTATTTTATTAAAAATAACAAATATCATATTGGTAGTAATTAGTTTTTGCATCGATTTCAGGCTAAGAGTTTACTATTTTCATCGAAAGTAATATTATCAATTTGAGTTTGGGGGGGGGGGGGGGATTTATTTATTGGAGATAATCTTGTGTTTGATTCTTTTCTACTCAGATTTTTTTTCTCAATACCAAATTAACAAAATAAAAACATGTAATTTTTAGGTCGTTTTTATAGCTAGTTGCTAAGTTCTAGCTACAAATTAACCCTTCAGAAAAATTCAACTCCACCTATCTCCCTTAAATTGCCCTTAAATTTAATTTATAACTTTTTTTAATATATTAATTTGTAAATAGCGCGCATTTATACAACTGAAAAAAACTATTTTTATTTTATAAATACTAATAAATTCTTAAATAATTAGAGTAATGAAAACTTTAAAAAGTTATTCTTAACTAATTAACAACGATTAGCAAGAAAAGTTGCCACACGAAAATGAGCTTTCTGCTTAATTTTATCTAAGTAAACATAATATAAAACACATGAAGACCATTGTCCTGAACATTTTATTTAGGGCGAATTAAGTTAACGAATTTAAAAAAACTTAAACTTGACACTTTTATTCGGAAATGAAGGTGTTAATGGTGTTCACAAAGCCATTGTTAATGGGTTAATACAAAATTCTCTCTTCATTCAAACAAAAACAGGTGTAAAAATCCATACCGTTGTGTCTTGATCATCTTCTTCCAATGGTGCATAATGAGATCTTCGGTATTCAACGGACGTCCGCCCGAGTCCATTGTTTGTCAGGAGGGGACGGATTTTTATGGACGGTGTGCGGTCGACACCGCAACTGTTATCTGCTGCTCTTCCCCCATTGTTTGAGTGTGAAGATCTTCTTTTAGGCCTTCTTCTTAGGGGGAAGATGCTCTTGTTTGTAGATCGAGTCCAGTCAGTACCATCTAGATTGACATGACGCCTATGATGCTAGAGATGGATTCAGAAAGATTTTACATTGTAGTCAAAGATAGTGTGCTTTATCTCGTGTAGCTTTAGTGCGACAATATTCGAACTAACCTAACCTAGTGTGCTTTATAATTTCAATAATTTCCAATTCTTCAATCTCCCCCCATTGTTGGAGTGTGAAGATCTCCTTCTTTAAAGTCTTCTTCTTTTGGGGGAACATGCCCTTGTTTGTAGATCGAGTCCAGCTTAGTACCATCTAGATTGAGAGAAGGCCTGTGAAACTACAATGATGGAGGTGGATATAGAAAATTTTAACACACTAGCTATGACTACAATTTCCATATTTTTTTAATGTCAATCAAGTTATTTAATAAATGTAGATAGATGGTGGTGGCTAGATGAACACTTTATCCCTCAACCTTTCTAGATCAAATATTGCGGTTTGACGTCATATTAGTCAACGAATTTTTAAGTTTTGACCAATTATTGTTCATTTCAAGCTTTCTAGCTGTTCATTTTCTTGATCTAAGTAGCATTGAGCTATTGATAGGCAAAACCTCAAAATCGCTTCCCTATAAATTGCCGTCAGACGCATATAATTCTCAGACTTCTCTCAATTTTGATAGTATTGCTAAATCTGAAATTTTAAATAATACGTCTCTTTGTTGAAGGTTTGAAGGTATTGAATAGATGGTTTGATGCTACAAATATCTTTAAAAGTTTATATTTGTGAGTTTCTTCCAATGAAATATGCAATTATTGTGTAACCATACAATATTTTAAACCATGGTAAAATAAGAGCTGACATACATGACAAATCTAGAATAGCTTAAAGTTTTTGGACTGCAAAGACCCCTACATAAATGTTGCATTGTAAAATTAGTTGGAGATGCTTTATCTCATAAAATATATCAATTCAGCTGCAGTTGTAAGTTTAGACTAAATATCTGGAACTTAATATTCCCTGTATCACTGGGCTTCTTGGTGTTAATAATGTAGTCTTTGTAAGTGAATAAATAAATCTATCAATATACTCTAAACAAAAAAAATACAAACACTCTTGTCTGAAATGATTAATGTTTTTCCCCACAGAATTCATTAATTATTTTTGAAAACAATATACTTTCAATTAATATACTTTAATATAAAAAAAATTATGTACTTGAAATCTAAAAATTAATATTTGGCAATTAATAACATAACTTTAAAAATAGCTCAATATCAATAAATAAAACTAATTTAAAAAGCTCTTTCATCTTGTATGCTCATGATACAATGCACACTGCAACTCACATATAGTTCAACCTTAATTATTAAAACAAAAACAATTCATTACACACTAAACACCATTCCACGTTAACATCATGCAACTTTAAACAAACAAAACAACATTCTTACCTAAACAAAACAATAAACGTCCCCTGCACCTCACGTTTAAATCGAATTTACGACACCAGCGTCGCTTTGGTCGAAGCCCCCGGTTCTGCTCCCCCTATTGAAACTCGGAAATGAGAAGCAAGCCTTTTTTTTTGTCTCCCGAACCGTTACACCACCCTCTTTTCATACAAGAGATAACGCCAGGCCACACTATACAAAATAAGAACTGCTTCGGGGAACATTTGAGTTTTATCAGACTGAACAATTGGCATCGGGAGCTGTTAATTTCAAAAAACTGTTGTATAGACCTTTGCAAACTTGTTTGAAGAATGGCTGAAATAAATCAGTCCATAGTTTTACTAATTTTTTTAGAAGTTTATTTTATTGATTTTATTTTTATATCATTTCAAATTTGATTTACATCGTTCTTTTGCTTATTTGAAAGCCTCTGAGGGATCAGATGTATAAACCCGGAACGTGTTTGTCAGGTTTTCCAGCAACGCGCATGGTTTTTAAAATTTTATAAATAAAATAATTTTATTAAATTTTAAAATTCAAAGCATGGAAAGCCCTTTATAACCATCTACTACAGCAATAAATTTAAGAAATCAAATTTAATTTAAGAAATCAAATTTTTAATTAATATTTTCAATTTATTTCTTATGCTGTTTAAACAAGTTTACACTTTAGTCGATTTGCTTAACCATCAGAGGGTTAAAATTTTCATTTGTAGAATATTTTCCTCCATGTAGTGTAGCTCAATAAAGCTCCTAAGTGTAGCTAAAATTGTAATTTTAGTATAGACTAATTTACATCAAAACTGAATGTATTTTTTTACTCGTCATTTTCTTTTGTGAACTCTGCAAACACGTTTCTGTATGCATAAATCTGCGCGTCTCCACACAAAAGCATAATTGTACTTCTGGTACTACATTTAGCCCTACCAAAAAATTAATATGAATGAAAAACATGCAATGCTGTAAATCCTGTATTTAAAAACCTGTAAATCTTTAAATCAAATAACATTAACTTTAAAATATATTTACATTTACTGTAAAGATAGTTTAAAATAATTAGTTCCGTGCTAAATACATTTCTGTATTTATATGAATTAGTATCTAAAATATATTAATGTCGATTAATGTACAAGTTTTTTAAAGATTAAATAAAAAATCAAAATTTTATTTTATATTAATATCTATTTCTGAATTATGAAGCAAATGTAGGATATTTTTATTTGGGGTGCAAATCTATACAATCATACAGACGTTTTAGACATAGAATAAAATAACTTATTTAGTTCAACAAATTATTAATATATTTAATCAAGAATTTACTCTTTATTATGTATCCTATCAGATTCCTTAATCTTAAATAACTAAATCACAAGTGAATGTGACTAAAATGTGAATTGAAAGTTTTCAAAAACGTTCTCTTTTATTATTCATTCTAAGAAACAGGTAAGAAAAACATTTTCGATTCCTCCTCAACCCTAGTTGATCCCACCAGGGTATATCTCTACCCCTTTACTGTATTCCACCCGACTCCGGCGATACGCATAATACCAATAACAAAAATAACACACCCAGCGCTCTTAGTGCATTCTCAACTGCAGTTATATTATAGTTTTATGGTTTTCCAGGCGACGACCGCTTTTTTTTTTTTTTTTTTTTTTTTTTTTTTGCTGTTTCTGTTTCGACTATTTTGTTGCTGCTGTTTCCACTTTTTCTGTGCCATTTCGTTTATTTTGCGGCGAAAAAGGGTCGTTTTGAGATTCTCGATATCGAATTGACAGTTCTGTGGTTTGGTTTGCCGAAGTTGCAATCGAAATTACTCACACACGAAATTGAAAATTTTAGAACGTAAATCGTAATTTTGCCAGTGATTGGCTGTTTTAATCATGTAACCTACAAAAGAGACAATCAAATACGATATTACGCTTGATGTTACAAACCATGTTATCTCGTTTAAAGTCACGTTAAAAATCTGCATAATTTGAGTGAAATAGGAATTTTATTGCGAACTTATGATAGGAAAATGTTATCCCTTTAATACAAAAAGGTTTTCTTATAGATTACTATTATACTTGACATAGTAGAACGATCATATTTAATCAATAAAAATACAAAACTTTTTTGACAATTATACCAGTTACAGTTTTGTCAAATCCAAGTACCGACATTCTACTTTTTCCCCTCCATATCACCAACAACTAGATTTTGTGGTTTAAGAGTTCTTTTTTTAAATAAAAACAGAACAAAAGCTTTTCGAATGAGAAAGAGAATAAGATTGCCGTAGATATTGCGGTTTTATCGGGGACTTTGATCTGGGATTGAGAAATAAATTGTGTTTCAAGAAGAAGAAATTTCTTATTTAACCTTTTACTTTTGTGGATTTTTATATGAAGAAAAATTGCGCTTTTTTATGTCGCTTTATGTCTTTAACTTGAAAGGAATCGATGCAGTTATAGTTTTCTACATAATGTCCTCATAGTTTATCTCTCAGTAGGGAAAATAAATCTTATAAAAATTACTATAAAATCTGAAAAAATTATACGACCTTTTTTGGGCATGATGTTACCATTTTATTCGTTGACCGCCAAATAGGCGGGATAGAACTACATCTGGATATTCCCATGATTTTGTTTTGATTGGTTAAATTGGACTATTTCACCACGTCATTGTTTGAATACAGATGCATTCTTAAAAGAAAGTGTTGCCTGAACACTATCAATACCTTTCCTGTAGTAGAAACAAAATAAATTTTCTTTCTGTTAAGTAACTATTTTTTTTTACATTTAGCTATTCATTTCAAAGTACCACCATTACAAACATTATTTATAAATTAAATGGAATGATGTCGTGTGTGATACTTTTCATTTCGTTTGAATCGCCTCAATACCTAAAATATATCTACCTATAGACGGTATCTCATCCTAACTACCCTTCCCTACAGCAGAAACAAAATTGAGGTTCGTATTATGATGTCCCCTTATTTTACATTTAGCCAATAATCATTTAAAATTACCACGAACAATATTCATAAATTAAATAATACTTTATTAAGCGAATGGCATTTATTTCACGAGACCGTAGGTCGAGTGAAATAATGACAAGAGCATAATAAAGTATTATTTGGCACGTGCTTGCTTACAATATTTTTTATAATAACGTGCAAAAAAGTATTTCTACCAATGTGGGATTTTCATGACATCATTTAGTTTCCATGGCGATATTCGAAAATGCAAAGTAGTAAAAAAAAAGTTGTAAAATAATTTTCTATTTTGAATCAAGGTTTCCTTAGAAGGAATGCTTCCCGGACTGCCTCCAAATGTAAATATTAATAACTACACCGGATCAAATGTTACTATAAATATGCATGTTAAATAAAAGTATTGTTTGGCGTGAAATTTGTGTTCTTACTTTTGTCTTATTTAATTTCCTTTAATAATTTTTGTAGTACTTGTAGTTTCCATGGAGATATTAGAAAATGCAAAAGTAATGAACCTATAGAAATAAGTGAGTTTTATGACATCATTTAGTTTCCATGGAGATATTCATGACATCATTTAGTTTCCATAGAGATATTCATGACATCATTTTGTTTTTCTACCAATCAGATACTCTTATTTACTTTACCGCACTAGTGCAGAAAGTACTACTTTCGGCACTGTCTGTGACGTAAGCACGTAAAGTGTCATTTTCGCAACGATTTATGAATGAATATGATATAAAAAAGTGAACTTTTTGCACGTTGTTATAAAAAGTTTATTTTTGTGAAGTCACAATTTTTTTACATTTAACAATTCATTTTAATTTGCTACAAACAATATTTATAAGTTCAATTGAATGCTACCATGTGGACCTTTTCATTGTGTTTGTATCCCACAATACCAAAGATATATCTACCTCTAAACGTTATCTGATCCCAACTACCCTTCTCTACAGCGGACACAAAATTAGGTTTCTTACTATTAAGTTCCTCTTTTTTGTATTTAGTTAATTTCAATAAAAATTACGCTAACAATATTTATAAATTTAATTAACTATAATTAATTCTTTTGAAATAAGGATGTAATTCTTTATTCTTTTCTGCCACGATTTCAAAGCGATCCCAGGTCCTAAACGCTATCAATACCTTCTCTGTAGTAGAAACAAAATTAAGTTTCTTACTGTTAAGTTCCCCTATTTTACATTTATTTTGTAATTACCACGAGCCTTCTATTACCACAAAATTTATAAATTAAATAAACGCTATAATGGAATTCTTTTTCGCCACAATACCTAAACGACCTCAGGTCCTAAACGCTATCAATACCTTCTAGCAGAAACAAAATTAAGTTTCTTTCTCTGAAGTGGGCATCCCATTGATACTCCACACAATTAATCATAAGGGGAAGAAAGCAATTCAGGGGTAAAAAGGAAGAAATCAGAGAGAAAGAATTGTATCAATGAGGCAGTCCATTCAAGTGGATATCCTGGTGTGATCCATTGGAAAGAGTCCTCTTTAAAGTATGGGAGTATTTATTCCTCAAGGGATCTTGTTGGTATCTATGGTGGATTGGATGGAGGGCGAATACAGAATATAAGTTACGTTTTAGCGGTATCGGCCAATTCTTTAAAAAACTTATACTAATTTAGATACTAAATTATTTTTAGCTTCCACACTACATTTATAACGTAAAAAGTGGAAGGTATTATAATCGTTGAGTCCGTCTGTCTGTCCGTCACCCACTTTCATAGCCCAAACTACAAATACTACGGACAAGTGTAATACGTCAAAAAAATTCAGCTCATCGAAATTAGAATACATTGAAAATTTCAGAAAAGAATTCGAATTCGAAGTACTTCAATTATTTAAAAAAAACTGCAAAATTTAATGCTCGTTTAAAAAGCATAGGAAGCCATTTTATTAGAATTAAATCACCATTGCCATTCGCAACAATCGCCCGAGAAACTTTAATTCTTTTAGACAATAAATTAAAATAAATTTATTTTTGGGACATTGATTCAATAATGAATTCGAAATAATTTCACTACTAATATTAGAATTTTTACATTCATTTAAAGCGTAGTGAATCTGTACAATATTCTTTGAAATATAAATTAATTTTTGCAAACGATAAGTAATAATTATTGAATTTTCGAAATAAAGTTTCTTAAGCTAAAGTTCTAATTTAATATAGAACCTTTTTACCTGTTAAACACAACTGTTGTGTTAAAGCGGGTTAAGTGACAGATTCTGTTACAAACCTACTTGCTTTCACAACAAGTAAGCCTGTTTGTAATCTTTTAATTAAAAAAATCTATTTTTAGTTGTTGTCTTACGAAGTTATCCACAGAATCTGTGGACCAGATTAGTAGTCGATGACGTCACACATATCTTGCATTCTTAAAAACGTTATTTATGATTAAATTTTGTATTTAGTTAAACCTTATTTTTTAGGCATTGCATCGTATTCAAATCATTAATATTTTTAATGACCATTTGTGCAGATGAGGACCTTAGAAGCTAAGGGGTACAAGTGACTACACATTGATAATGGGGAAAACAAAGTTGGTAGGGTCTCAAAAAAGTAGCTGACATTGTAGGTTGTACTTATACCATTCGCTAGGTGTCACCAAACAGGGATTCACTTATATCCCTTTACAAAAACAATATTTGACTCCACAGCAACTATGTACTTAGTGCATTGAACTCCAATTCTAAAAAAACTGCACTTGTACCCGCCTAGGCCTTGTACATACTAGGCGCCCTCATATAAAAATTTCTACAAAACGTAAAAAAACTCAATTTGAACATAGATTTTGAGCTAAACAATTTCCAATCTTAGATTGACTTGATTTGTCAAATTGTTGAAAATGGCATGCTTCAAAGTTCCCCATATTTAACTACAAAAAATAAACCACATTTTAAAAACATGCACTTTTTATATCTATAACGCTGTCAAGGCTAAAGACTTCGTATGTTACCTGTATCCTTCGCCGATTCGAACTTTTCACCCCACCCCTCAAAATCGTATGAAACAATCATAAAAAAGCAGAACTTTTTTTTATCTGGGTATTTCTCTTTCCTTTTCGTTTGAAGAGTACTACGGACAGACAGAAAACCTCCAGAAGAAGTAGAAGGGGGAAAAAAGAAAGAGGGGCTGAATCGCAAGATGCTGGAGTGCGGACCGAAGGCCCAGTCAATGGGAGGACTTGAAGGCAGAATGACAAAGTGAAGTGGTCAGACGGCACCATTCACCGGGAGGTCATTTAGGCTGAGTGCCCTCCCTCATGGCTGAGATTTTTTCTTCTTTTGGGGCTATTTTTTTTAGATGAAACTTTTCTTTTTGTTAAGGGAGATGCGTAGATAATGATCAAGTAGAGTTTGGACCTTTTTATGGAGGGAAAGATTTTTTTATTCGTTTTTGTATTAAAAAATTTCAGTTCTGGAGCTGAAGTAAATCTTAGAATGATTATCTGTCTTGAAAGAGATGTATACATTTTTAATAATATTTTGGAGTCTTTGTAAGATAGTTTAGAAAAGGTGGTTTTTTTTATTCGATTTGTTTATACATATAAATATATTTAGGTGAAAAATACAAATTCTATAAAATATTTATTAGTTTTATTCTATATGCATAGATTAGTAACAAATATTCCACTTATTTAATACTGTTTGAGTTTCGTTCAAAAAGCATATTCGATTGTAACATTACATGCACAAAATAGCTACTAACCAGGGTGGGTTTGATCGCACCCCATTACGCTTACAGCCTGAGCCCTGTACCGGGTGCGGGTTCGATTCCCGCCTTCGCCCAGGGTGTACTTTCTCTCTGTGTGTCAGTAAAAATTCAGTCTGTGCCTGTCTTACTTGACGAAGGTTTATAAGATCTCTGATCAAGCACATAAATCGGAAAATACATGTACCAACCTACCAACTAATAACAAATCTTTAATTTAATACAAGACTAATATTTCGCAAAAATGATGTTTTATATTCCTGTTTAGTGCTACACTTTTAATTAATTCGCAAATTAAAGTTATAATATTATCGGAAAACAACTAAATTTTTAATGGGCATATTTCATGTCTTGAGTGGAAAAATTCCTCAGGAATGAATATAATTCTTTGATTGGTGGTTTGTGCTTGCTATGTCATACCACCAATCACCGGCACCAACAATGAAATGGAAATTTATAGAACAGGAATGAAAGCTGGAATAAATACGTCACCTGAAACATGCCAATTGTAAATTACTTTTGCATTAACAAAAAGTACTAGGCTGGTAAATAAAATCCTCAAATTTATTTAAAATGTTTATCGAAGTCGCATAAAATGTTTTTTCTAATTACGATGTAAATGCATAACATTAGATGACGTTAAAATCTTCAGAATTATTGTTTAAATTACATACTTTATAAAAATTATCCGTCAAAATAACTTGTAAACCAAGCAGCCACAGGTGACAAAACGGTTTCTGAAAAAGAAACGAACCCCATCTCTTCCACGCCTCAGCACTCCAACCTGCGTTCCATTTCAGCAGTATTTATCTTGATCTTCCGCCCCTCTCTCGCACTTCATACTCCTCCATGAAAAGTATAACTTATCTCCTGAAAGAGAGACAAACATTCGAAATCGGACGAAAATAAAACGAATCCGTCACACTTCCCAAAAATCGCGATCGAGAACCTGGCAATCCACTTTTCGTGTTACCGGATCAAGAGCGCTCTCAACTTTCCCAACCCGAATTCGAAGTTAAAAGAGAAAAAAGGTTTTTTCTATCTTTAAATCCGACAGTCATCAGTCTTTATAGATTTCCGACACCGCAGATTTTAAGCCTCGGTACCATAAATTTTTGATGATTTTAAAGTGCGTCGCCATGTTTGTTGCAGAAGAGTCCACGACACGCAGCTTGGAGGAAAATATCCCCCAAAATCCTCCGCTGGGTAACCCTTGGTGTTATTATTGGCATATATCCGTCAATGTGTTTTTTTGTAAGGCTCTCTGTTGTTAACTTCTTAAGAAAGTGGAGGGCTTTTAAAGGTTTCAAAAGCTTTAAAATTGGCCTCGCGTTAAGGTGCTGATCGTGATCTCATGATATTGAAATAAAAACGGTGTTACGGTAAATTGTTTAGATTCGGCGCCTGAGGAAATCAAAATAAATAAGGCGAGGACGCTTTAAAGTCCGCCTATTAGTTTAAGAGATTTCGACTGAAATTTAAACGGTTTCAATTGAACTGTCACTGCTGCAAACTGAGATAGGTGTTGAGAGTTTTACTTTTTAAGAAATGCGTTATAAAAAGTATTGAGAAAATATAATGCTCCCAATTATAATGACTATTAACTTGCAGCAGTTCATTAACATTAGTTTATTGCAAGAATTTTCTTATTAACTGGTAACGTTAATAAAATGTAAATAATAAAAAGCAAAAAACATCATTAATATTTATTGCTTGACACAACTACAATTCGTATTAATAAGCAAATTTAAATATATAAAAGTCCTTGGTAAACAAAGAAGAAAAATGCAAGTTAGAATTACAAGGTTAAGAAAGTACTTCATTTGTCTGAAAAAATAAAAATTTATTATTAGCCTTTTTCGTTGTCATCATTTAAATTTCACTATGCAATACGGAAATTTTTTTTTAATCTGTAGTATGCCACGCATTGTTTTTCGTGTGCAAGATTAAACATTGTATTTTTGCACATGCAAAGCACTTTTTATTGTATAAAAATAATGTAAGCACATTCTAAAATGTAGATTGTTTCCAGTTCTATGATTGAACATGTCATTCTTGCACAAAGAAAACAGTTTTTCTTGGCTTTATCATAAATTATACCATGCAGATTTTCCAGCCTACAACACATCAGCATATTTTAAGTGAGCCCATAGAATTTATTCAACCGAACCGAAAATAAAAGATGGACATTGTCCACTCTCTCAACCGATGGAATGCCAAAGCATCTATTTCATGGTCCAAAAAACCCAATCACAGCTTTAGTTTGACAAAATTTTAACTGGCATAGGTCTAATTTTGTTTGAAATGAGGTTGGGAAAATGAGTTATACTAGAACCTATGGTGAATCATAATTTTGGCATTTGACGTTCAATGTACAGATTATTTATCTAACTTTTCTCTTGAAGGTAGCTGGATAGTTCAGTTTTTATGACTCAGACTGTCTACAGTGCTACCAACTCTCATGTGTGTCTTATGAAGCATTATCGACTTTATAAAACCTTCAATAGTTATATGGCCTTCCTTTATAATCTTCAATAGTTATAACCTTCAATAGTATTATGTTACGTTGTATGACTGAGGCAGTATTGATATTTTTCTGACCATCGTATGCTAATGCATTCAGACTTCAGGGGAGTCAGATGGTTCTATCTCGCCCATGTTAATTTACCTAACTTTAGGAACATTTTTCTCAAGAACTATATGAGATATCATTGAAAACTTTTTTACATTTTGTTCCATACATATAGTTATTTGATTTAAACTGAGGATATTTCAAAATATTAAAAAATACTTTTATAGTTAGTATTTAAAAAATATGTATTGAAAAACACAAAAAAAATCAGATTTAAAGTTATATAATTTTGTTTTGAGCAGAGATATTTAAAATTCCTCAGTTTAAATCAAATATATATTGATGGGAAAGAAATAACAAAACAAAATATGTTGATATCTTTTATAGTTCCTGAGAAAAATGTTCCTAACTGTTGAAAAACCTTATATTTCAGGAAACGCAAAAGAAAAGTAAGGTTTAAGTAAGAATTGATATTAAACGTTTCACAAAAATGCTTATGAAAAGAAAACCACTAAACAAAAATCGATCATCTTGGTCTTAAATTAAAACTAAAGATAAGCAAAATAAAAACAAAGGAAAAATAGAAATTCAAAATTTTTGACCCAAAACACCCATCCAACTCCCCTTAACAAAAAACATTTTCATACAACCTTTATAGAACCTTTTTGGGACATAAAAGTGTGTTTATAAATATTCGTACACTTTTCTCACTATTTATGCACTTTATTAAATGGCGGTAGTATTACTGATAGCTGAAACGTGAAGATATGTTGCCATTGTTGCTTACTTCTTGCTCCTTGGTAGTTGCCATTAGAACAAAATAAAGGAAGTATAAACCTATTATATATTAAAATACTAACAAATATTTACATATATTGAACTGATTCACCCTAAAACTGCACATCCTAATCCTTACACCTTTTTAGGTTTCTTCCGACATAAGATCATGGGTTTATGGCGTCACTTGATCAGATGCCCTTTCTGGCTATAAGTTTAAGTATTAATAATCTATGTTTAGACACATACGGAAAGCTCTACCAAATAATATTCCAATAGTATCTTTAATACGCTCTATATATATACATACATAAACTTTAAGAAAATGTCAGTTAAAGCTCTGAAGAACCAACTCGATGCAATGTCTGGTAAAATAGGGGTGGTGATTTATTTTATGGGGTGACTCCCACTAAATGTTCATGGAAAAAGCAAGATAAAGGGAGGACCACCCCCGACTTTATCGTTTGACCCTTGCCAAAAAAGAGTCTGTGTGCAGAGTTCTGGCGTGTTGGTCTTTGGCTCCCATACAATGCACGTCAACTGTCAAATTAGGATTCACCGCAAGGGAGCCAAAACTACTGAGGGGGACTTGCTTAGCTACCAATTCTACTATGACATCAAAAAAATTTGGGGCCGACCATTTATTGTTTTAACCAAATTACAGTTGAATTATGGGTTTTCCTTTTAACCCTTTATGCCCCGAATTAAGATTTAATTTGAATTATTTGTCTTTAAATATTTTAATGAAAGCTATTGCCAATAATTAGAATATAAAAGGGTAAAAAATAGTTGGAACATAAAATGCACTTTATGTCCCAACTGCATTAATAAAAGCCCACTACCACCTATTTTCCCTCAAACGATCAATGAAGAACAACAACGGCCTTTTAAGTGTACTTAGTACCGTCAGTCCATCACGAGTTTGCGCAGGAAACTAAACTAAAAGTTTAAATAAAAAATTATTTTACCTTAATAGACTTTAATGTATTAAAACTGAGTTTGCCAATCAAAAAATTCTATTTATCCCCGTTTTCTGCAAATTGAACAATGAAAAGTGAAAAAGCAGCTTTTTAAGTGGTACTTATAAGTACCGTCAGTACATAAAGGGATAAATAATTTTACGACCTTTTGACATTCACAACATTTTTTTTTACTTTTCAAAAACGTCTCATACTCATAATACCCAACAAATCTTCTGTACAAGAAGTATCAGAATACAGTCTAGTGTGGAAATTTAAAACGCTAAAACTGACGGTTTGGGCATTTAAACTTTGACAAAATAATAAAGTCGATATTTTTTGCCTAAAATACGTCGTTTTATAAGTACTACTTACATTGCAGCTATATATTATTTAACATAGATCAAATTGCAGAAAATGGAGGAGGTGTGGAGCTTTGTGATTGACATATTTGGTTTTGGCACATTAAAGTCTATCAAGGTAGAGTTAATTCTTCAGAGAACTTTTACTTTAATTATTCTGCGTCAGCTGTGTGTGTGGGGGGGGGGGGGTCATGCGAATGTTTCAACACATTAAAGAATAAAAATATCATTCTCTCAACAAAATATCTTTGTTGGTCAGTGCAATTTAATAAATATAAGCAGAAAGAAGGAAACACGAAAATAAGTTCGGGACATAAAGAAAATTTTGTCCCCCAACTATTTTTTACCCTAATGTATAATTACTTTATTGAACATCTAACATTAAGATAAGCAAAAGCAAAATATTCATCCTAAATCTTAATGTGAGGCATAAAGTGTTAACAAACATAATGGGTCTTCAGAAACCTATAGTGGGGTTACCACTTAAACGTGGCTTCTCTCCCCTCTCTCTGCCCCTTGGAGAGAGGGAGAAAGAGTGTAAACAGGAAAAAAAGAGGAAGATATCTGGAACAGGAAGAGAGAGTGAGAGTAAATCTTGGAAAATATTACCATCGTGGTGAGGGGTTTGCGGAGGGACTTTGTCCATATCACAGCCACAGTACATTGCTTATATATTTTCTAGATTTTACCATCAATTGAAATTTAAAAGCACCTAAAATCGAGTAGAATCCGCGAATATTGTTTTTGACAGTTGGAAATATTCTACACAGGAGTTCAAAAGATATACTTTCTACTATTCTTTCGATTTACTTTTATATAAAGCTCGATTTTTATAAATAAGTAAATAAACAGCAAAGAATTAAATGTAAATTGTAAGTGTTTATATTTAATGAAAAAAATTGAATTTTATTTACACAAAATGGCACCCCGAATATCTTTTAGTATTAGGTTCTTTAAGGACAAATATATATAAGGACTGTCATAACGAGACAATTTGTTCTGACTTTAATATGAGGTCTTAAACAAAAAGGAACAAATTGAGTTCAGAATGAGAGTATCACGAACCATTTGTATGAAAAATAAGAGCATAATTAAGAAAACATAATATATAAAATGAAAAATCTTGTATAGAGCTATATACTACGGAACATTTACTAGTGCATATGAAGGTTCCAGGTGGACTAGGAATCATTTTGTTGTTGAAACCAAGTTCAAAAATTTTAGCTGTGTATAGTTTGCCACGTTAGATGAGTCAAAGAAGTATTTTACTGAATTACTATAAACTGAATCGTAAGTCGTTTAGTAGTTAATCTATTTAAAAATACCTTTTCCTAGATTATTGTGTAAATGAGACGATCTGATGAGACAAATCCTCAAGGACATCTAAAAAGGCGTCAATCTACCATAAAAACAGACATAGTGTGCCAGAAAAAAACGTCTTTCCTGTACACTTTATACGGCACAGACAAGTTACGTATACCCTTCAAAGTTCAAACGTTCGAAACTAACGTGCGAAATGTTAAAGACACAATATGATCCTTGGTAATTTGCTACCGAACCCCCTACGCTCTGATGATGTATGCCCCTGCTTTGAAACACAAAAGGTCCAGTGAATTTTTACACATCTCCCAGCATCCGACATCAAGAGAAAAATAGAAGAGAAAGATCATCCCTCTGACCGGACATCCCCCCCACACCATCCTCAATTGGCGAGCAGGGATGTGAAGAACAAAAATTGTTGCTTGTTTGATATCAGTTCTTTTAATTATTTGCCAATTTAAATGTTTACGTGCGTACAGTTTTAAGTCTCATTCACTTGTAATCTGTTGCCAGTCCAAGAAATTTCATGGTTACAAAAGTGTTCTTAGTATGTGTGCATTAAATTTTCTCTAAAAACTCTTTTTTTGAAAATATAAATTTAAGATCGTATATTTGATAATTTCAGAAAGATTACGAAGAGCCATATCCAGAAATTGGATTCAAATACACATACATTAGTATCAAGAGTCAGTATGCTGGTCACAACCATGACAAGCATTGCTGAAAATGTTAAATCCCTTATATTGCTTGGGTAACAAGAAATTCTGCTTGGTGGATATCAATTGTAGAAAGGGAATAATTAAGTATTGAAACGATGGCACTGTGTCAAATGTGTCTGAAAGAGCTATTACTGATCATATCAAATAGAAGTGTCCCGAATGGATCTATATGGGAGATAGCAAAGTCGCGGCTATATCATAGGCTATATATTTGATTATTTTGTTATTAATTACTCCAACATTTCATTGATTTTCAAACAAAATGATTTGCTCTATAATTGCTTCAGTCGAAGACCATTCAACCATTCTCCAAAAGGCTCTCATTGTTAGAGACATTTTATGCAACAATTTCAATTCTAACTACTCAACATATTACCTAAATATGAAACAGAAGCAGCAAACACCTATTTCCTCTAAACAGACCGTTTCTCCCTATGGACAAACGCTGAGGTTTGCGGGGGTCTACACCCACCCTTATGCTAAAGAGCCAGCCCCGGAAGCGATGTCGCTTGACAGAACCCCGACATCGACACGACATTTAAGGTCGACATTGGTCGCCGACAACTACGACACAAAGAGACGCAGACATATTTCTTTCGGACTGCCTTCCTGTGGAGATTCTATGGCATCGCATAAATCTCTTGTCCTTTCTTATTACTTAGGAGTTTATCTTCTTGTGTCAACCGAATTTTTGGATGATGTGGATATACTTTGCGGATATTTTTTTGTTGAGTTTAAAATGTATATTTATGAATTGTATTGTTAGTAGCATTGATTTTAAAAAGTTTAGTTTTGGTGGATGAGCTAGAGTCCACTTGAAAAGATTTTTTTGACCAGATATTTTAAGATTGCTTTCATGTTAAATATTTGTTAGTATAACTTTTGTTTTTATTTTGACCTTAGAATATGAATTAAACGATGATATTTCTAAAACACTAATAGCATTTTCACTTTAGGTATCAAAAGTATTTTACTATTTTTTTTATTCTTAGTGCTACTATTATCAAAAGTAGGTAGTTTGATATTAGGATTTTGTTTCAATAAACCTCTTCCTAACTCATATTTAGTCGACGTTAAATGTCGATGCAAAAAAGGGACTATTTGGCGATCTTGAAATAGTTATGGGTGATTCTCCATACCATAGGTGAATAATTTGAGTCCCTTGGATTTAAATGCTGTGCTATATTAGTGAATTATTGGATATTTATTCTCAATTGTATTTCTATAATTTTACAATGTATTTTCAAAGAAATAGTCGGTAAGATGAGATAATGTGAACTGAACAACGTACATTTTACAAAATGATCTAAAAACACAACACTTTACGCTTATAACTAAATAATGAATGTTACAAGTTTGAAAAATAAACCAATCCTTATGAATGTCACCGGTTCCAACCTAAAACTCCTTTATCTAACCCTAACAAATACCCAGCTCACTCCTCATTAGAACCAGCACAGCAGAACGCAACCAACTTCAATTTCCCCGACCTCTTGATTAAATTCTGCTCTCTGAGGACTCTTTAATTTGTCCAAAGACTTTTGAAGTCGGAATTCCCCTTTTGCCTAAAATCCCTTTTCCCTAAAAATCCCTTTTCCCGACTCTAATTAACCGCGACCGCAATTAAAACCTTCTCTTTCTCTGCAGAAAGAAAGAGAGTTGGCCATGAATTGTTTAGCCACGAAATCGCCAAATTGATTAACAGTAATGGGAGCTGCGGTCGGAAAGAACATAATGGGGCTTTCTGACGGTCGCCTTGGGGTGCCTTTTGCTTTCTGGGGCCTTTCTTTCCAGAATTGCGATGTTCGCTTTTATCTGGATATTGTAGAACTATTTGGGATGTGGGTATGTACTAAATGTGTTTAATTAAAATGGACGTAAATTTTAAAGGCGTCTGTTTTAATTAGGAATAAAACTGGTTCAATTTTGTTGAGTGGGTTTATTTATAACGGTTCAACGATGTAAACTAAGTAGATTTGTTAGAGTAAAAACGAACCAAGTCTACTTTTTATTTGATTCGTTTAGGTTAGATAAGAATTTGAAAGTGAAGAAATGAATGGGGCTTTTAGGAACAAATAATCCTAATCAAAATAGATTTAAGTCGTTACACTCACACATATGCTTGATCATGTTTTGATTTTAATTGATTTAGAGCTGAACATTGAATTTAAACCCCACCACATAATGGTAAATAATCTATATTTTTTATAAAATATATTTTTAAAGTTTAAGTATTTTGAGAATAAAAAAAGGTGAAATATATAAAGTAACTTACTGCTATTCGCTTATACAGGATCCTGGAAATTGAAAAATTATATGAATCACTTATATATTTTTACAGAAAACTGGAGAAGCATGCATAAAATCTATGCATTTAAACACTACGCCATGAATTATTTAGCCACGGAAATGACACTGTAAAAGATTTTTTTTAAATATTGATCTCTCTTGGCTTTTTGACACTTTCGATATAGTTAAAGATTTATAAAGCTGAACGAATACATTATTTTGTCATTTTCGTCATTTCGTCTTTGCATTCGAGTAGTGTTTTGTTTCGGTTAATAAACAGCTGTCAGTATTAAATAGTAATAAAATTAATGATCACTTCCCCTTTGACATTTGCATATATCATGCAAATGTCATTTACATTCATCATGATAAGTACAATCAAACAAAACTTTTCCAATAATATGGCTCAGTTTCACGTCCTGATATCTATAATGTATGAAATATACAAAATGAACGAAAGTTATTTTAGTTTCATTAACATTTTAGTATATTTTTGAATGTGATAAACACTACTTGATAATTATAGTTTTAATATTGCTAGAGTTTAATAAATAGCAAGAATAAAAACAAGCTGCATGTAGAGAACTCTAAAATAGAAAGTGTGGTTCTAAAATACGACGCCCGCCGCCAATAGCCTTCGTGTAGCTCTAGTGCGACGATAATTCAAACTAAAACTAAACTAAAATAGAACATAGCGCAGACGAAAAGACTGCGTATTTAGAGTGAAACCGAAACAACCAATAAAATCTCATAAGTGCAAGAATGAAAACTTTAAAGAGTTGATTTGAAACAAGGCAATTAAATAGATTTTTTTAACTTATGTAAAATTCATTTTTATAGTTTTAACTAAAATATAATTATTTAAAAAAAATTAACCCATTATAATTTTGGTTGCTTTATTTAATTAAACATAATAATATTGCTACGAAAGTAAATGTGTCTTTTCAAAAAAAATTCTTAAACAATACAAGTGTAAACTTCAATGAGTACAATTAAGATTAGGAAAAAGAAAGTATCAGGATTATTAATCTGTTGTATATTCGAAGGATTTCTGATAATGTCATATTGTACTAAAACATTCCACGCGCATCTTTTAAAGCAATATTATTTATTTTTAAAGAAGAATTAGAGCTATGTTTATTCTTGAAAGTATTAAAGATGCATTTTCAATGTTCCAAAGAAATTTTTTTCTATTTTAAATAAAGTCATTTGGAGCTGAAATAGGCTTAGAACAGACTTGAAGAAATCGAAACGTCTCCTAAAAGGAACTCGACGCAACTAATTGCTTCCGGATAAATAGATAAAGTCCATTCCTTTTCTGAAAGTACTTCTGAGTTGGTTAGAAAGAGTTCAAACTAATATTTTTTGCCAAAATTAAGATTTACTTTTCTATCGTAACTTTTAAATATGAACGTTTACTTTAATAATCTTGAGAAGTTACTTGTCGGAAGAAATGTCAGCTAGCGTTAGTTACATTTTCATAGTCACAGGTTTTATTATAATTCCTACTTCTGAATACATTTTACTTACCATTAGTCACAAATAATCAGTTAGAATCTTGTCAAATCAACTCATTTTAATGTCTTTCACGCAAATAGTGGCTGTTTACAGCAACAACTCTTTTCATATCCAATATCGAAGTATTGCCGCCCCTAGGGAAACTCGACTTCTGAAACGACAACCAACGAGAATTTGTTTGAGAATCAAAACATAACATAAAACTTAAAACAAGGCACGCAAAACATTCCGATTTTTAAGTCTGAACCATTAAGCCCTTCAAACGACAACGGCACTGTCATAGACAATCGAACAAAAATGGCACCAAAAACGTCTATAACAGTTGACAGTTCATAGACCCGGTGCATATTCTTTTGGGGAGAAAAGGCACTTTTTCATTTGTTAACATTAAAAGCAAACGTTATTTCCGTATTAAACGGGGAACTGTGAAATCTCTACTTAAGAATCTCCCGCCTTTTCTGGAGAAGGGGGATCGCAGTTTTGTCCATTAATTTCAAATAGAAAAGAATAGAGTGAAAGGGGTGGTGCTGGAAAAGCGCTAATGGCGGGCCCATTAGAGTGGGTTGCACGGCATTCAGAAAATCGGCCGATTAAAGCCAATGCGATCAAAAGAGAAAAACACAATGAAGTGTAAAGTACTTTGGAAAAGGAAAGGGGGGGGGTAACGGCTGAAGAACAGCACTGAAAACAACCCAGACCAATAACGGTCCAGTCTTTTCCATTCTTCCTCCCCCATCAGGCAATAACGAGCCGGCATAGGTGCCTCACGGTTAAAAATCCGATATATATTTTAAAAGTTAAGATTTCCTTTAAATGCGGGGTGCCCTCTTAAACACAGAGGGAGGCCTGCTTTAATTCCGGGGCTATTATGAAATGCCCCGGGAAATTTCCGCCCCATTTGGCTGAGAAAACATTAAAAACGTTAAAAGAAAATGTTAAAGCTCAATTTAGCCTTGTTTCCAGTAAACGGCTTCTTTTCACACCCAACCAAAAGCCGATGCGGGTGTTTTTAAGAAGCCCTTTCCGGATCTTGGCCATTTGTCACGTACCCCGAAACCGAAATAATCTACAATTACCTCTCCTCGATTTCGTGTGAGTTTTAATTGTTTGTTGGTACGATTTTCCGTAATTGTACAGTGTGGTAAATGGGTACTTGATATCGGCTATAAACTTTTTAAATACTCTTTTATACTTGAATTCTTATCATTGTTCGGCTAAATGTGTTAAATATTTTTCTTCCATAGCTATTTCTAGGAAGATAAGAGTTAGAAAAAAGATTATATTGTTTATATATATGAGTAAAGGGCGCTATACTAAAATAATCCCATTTTCCATGCCTTCTCAAATGCTATTACTAAATTTATCCAATTTTCACCATGTGGTGGAAATTTAATAGTTTCTAACCTATTATTTTCCCTGTTTTATTAATAAAAATACATATTTAAAATTTTTTCCGAATTAAAATTTGAACTACATTTTTTTATGTGATTTCATGAAAAATTTGCTTTTTGCATAAAATCAGCCAAGTTTAAAGTTATTTTAATCTTACAATTTCGTGTGAAAGATTTGAATTGCGTTGGGTACAGACGGGTATTTACGTACAAAGTTAAGTTTTTACTCAGATTACCTTAACTAGCACATATGTATAAACTGAAGTTGAAACTGAAAACTGTGTTTTATGTTAAATATACACACATAGGCAGTTACTTTTATATTGTTAATACCAAATTTCTTATACACAAATTTGCTTCGATTGCTTTTGCGCACAAATAAGTAAAGAATTAACATTGAGGTGATAATTTTCACTAACTTTTTTGGCAGAGAAAAACTTCTTATTTTTTTTTTGCAAATTAAAAGCAACACTGGCAAAATACCATTATTTTGTAACTAAAACTTTTTTTCTATACTGTGCTAGTTTTAACTTTATGGGTAAAATCATTCTAAGTAGTAGTTAATCCGACCTATTATTTCTGAGGAACAGGGAATTGTTAATACGATTGATTCTCAAAATTGGCATATTTTATATTTTATACATTTTTAATTTCGTAAAAAAAAATCTTACATTAACGGTAATCTAGCTTCCAGATAAAAAGACTTAGAAACCAACTTTAGAAAAAAAAAATTAAAAAATGTTGGTTCAAAAAATTAGTTATCGGTAAAATCCTGATTCTATTTGTTAAATATATTTTAGCAATTGCAGAATATCTTTCAAAAATTTATTATTTAATGTTTTTAAATCAAAACCTAATATGTACTTATATTAGGCACCCGACCCATTATTTAGATTCTGTTACTTACGATATTTTTTAAACAAATGATCAATTTATTTTTTCCAAAGAAAGCCACAAATTAAAACCTCCAACACCGAAATGCGACCCCAACTAGTCTTCACCAAACCCTTCAATTTAAAAACCTACTGTAATTTGTAATCAGATCCTTGCTCTTTCCCAATACAATAATATATCATCGTGCGTGAAAAAGTGGCCCTTGTGCCATGGTAACTCAATGAGAGAAAAGCCACTTTCCCTTCTAAAGTGTTATATATCTCCTTCACAATGGTGATCCCATTCCGTCCACAATGGGCCCCTTCAGCGTCTCCCATCTCCCAAGGACTTAATAACAAAGAGCAAACCCTAAACTCTCATTCATTTCCAGAAAGATGGGTCGGATGCATTTGGCAAAAAGAGGTTAAGTCACAGTATAAATGAATCTACCAGAGCAAGGTGATGAATTTTTAAAAAAATGAGTCGTATCCACTACACACTCTTTATTTAAACTTTAAAACAATTGAGAAAGGTAATGTTTTTGACTTGTAGTAAGTTCCGATGGCGATAGAGGTTATTGAGGTGTATTTCTGAAGTTTCTCAAAACATGACTTAAACTACTTTGCTCTCGTTCTAAAGACATAATATAATTCTACAAGAGAGAGAAGACCTCCTCCCCGTCCCCCCCACCCCCTACAACCTCAACATCGCATCAACCCCAAACCACCTTTCTCCATCTAATCACTAAGTTAACTTGACAAAATTTTAACTAAATTTCTTATGAAAAATGAGTTTGATACTTTTGACCATGGTCAGGTCTAATCTATATGCCAATTATGTAATAAGTATATACCAATTTTGCAATAAGTGGTATCTAAATGCCAATTTTGTCCTGCAAAGCTTCGTACGCATCCCTCCGTCTAATTTTATAAGTGATTGTTTTAAAATGAAGTTAGCCCTAGGATGTTGGATTTGATCAAAGACCTTCCCAGGGCAGACTTGTATCGGTAATATTGAGTATAATCTTTGAAAAAATATATATATTAATGGAATGTAACAGGAAATTGATTCACATTATTTACCGTAGGCCTTTATCGCATTTAGGTTGTTTCAGGTAACGAAATATCTTCCAGGTTTCATTATTGCGCTTTTTCGAATTGGTGCTCAAATTGGTCCTCTGTACCCAAGAAGAGTCATGGATTCACCAATCGAGGCTCGAGAAAGAATTTATTTTTATTAACATTTTTGTTGCCATTCCAGATCTGAAACTAACCCATTCTTATTTTCAAAACCGTTTTTCGTAGTATAGTTAACCGAGCGATAGCCAAACGATGAAAAATTTTACTGTCGGTTCCAAAGTCCATAGGTTAAATGCTACTTTGACGGGAATGGTGGTAGCCGTTCGGAATCTTCATTAAGAAGTATATATTGTCTAACTGCAAGAAAAGTAGACCTTATGCTCTCAACCAAACCAAAATCAATCAGTTAGGAGATTGTCACGCCACCGCCTCGTCCCACTAAAAGAGTTGGCTTCGAGGAGGAGGTTTCGGCTTTCGGCAATTTGCATATTTCCTTTGAGGACGGTTAATTTGGCCCCTCGGTTTTAGCACGGGGCGACAATTAAGAGCGGGCCGTGTAATTAAGGCACGACCTCCCCGGAGGTCTTGCAGAGGGCCGTTGTTTATAATGGAAAGAGAGAAGAGGATGGATGGCGAGAGTGGGGTGTCGGTCGAAGATTACTCAGCGAAAGGAGAGTCTTTTGTGCAAACGATCCGATTCCCTTTTCGCTGGAAGACGACTTTTCGTCTCTCTGGGGCGAGGTCACTGCGACCGTTGATGCCTTTGAAGGGTTAATGGATGTGCCCTTTTGGGCTGATAGTGACCACGGCGGGAGAGAATTTAAAGAGTTTATTTTAAAAGTGGTACACGACTCATGTATTGGCAATTTTTCAGTAACACTATTGCCAATTTTGATTTAAAAAGTCATACACGATTCAACTTTTCACAAGTTTTGAGATACCCCTATTTTTGAAATTGTGATTAATACTTTCTCTGTTATTTAAACTATGGCTTTGGAACTGAATTATACATTAAATTACAAAATTCGATAGTACAAAAAAATGCACCACATTGGTTTGTAAACGGTTGCTTGAAAACAAAATCAAAATAACTATTAAGATATTTTTCAATTACTTAACTTGTAGGATTTTCTAATACTACTAAAACTATTTTAACTAATTCTGTAGCAATTTCATGGTCAAACACAAAAATATACATGTCAAAGTTACACTAATTATAATTTTCACTATATTTTATGAAATCAGTTCATAACAATACAGTTCAATACCTATAAAACTATTTCAAGCAGTTTTTCATTTAAAAAAAATGGTAAAAAAAATTATAAAACACTTTCTTAAGTAAAGAAATCTAATAAATATTATGCCATAAACAATATTGTTTAAAAATCATTCACATTATATCCACATATCCTCTATAATAAAAAAATTATGCTAGGAAGTAAAGGTTCTATTCTTAAATAACTTTCACATTCTTTTAATACGAAAATCCCTAGTAGTGTCGTCCTTAATTTAAAATTCAAAAGTATAACTACTGGCTGTATTTGATGTTCCGATTATGCATTTCAAAATTATAAATTTGAGAGTAGAACGTAAAAATTTAAAGTAATAAAATAGTTTTAAATCAAAATTGACTTTGAAAAATATATAAGCGTTGATATTCAATTTCTAAATAAAAGTAATTTGGGTATCTTAAAAAGATCTTCTAGCAATGGATTAAACTTTGCTATAAGGTTCATCAAATATATAATATGTAAAAGTTTTTTCAAGTAACATTATTCCTACTTGGCTTCGCAGTTTTTATTTAAGACATTTTTTAATCCCAAAAAGTTCTGCTTCAAGGAATGAAAGAATTTGTTATCTTTCTATTTTAAATTTAATGTACAATTTTTCTAAAAGTGATTTTTAAATGTGAGTAAAGTACTCAATAAAGTATATTTTCCTTATTATCTATCGAATGTAAGTTATATAATAAACTGGTTCAAAGTTTTAATTAAAAAATAAACTTGGAATTTTATTTCGCATACCTTGCCAAATTGTGACTATAGATAAAAAGAGTGTCGGCAAAAAAAATTGAATTGAATCATATTAACTGATAGCTCATTCGAGTTAAATTCTATTTTTAAGATGTGAATTGTTTGGAAAGTGAAATATATTCCAATCCTAGACTAATAAAGTGACACATTGTAATATACAAAGCAAAAAATATAAAGCTTTCAACTTTCGTATGATACAAAATTAGTGATCGAAATAACCATATGATTATGATTAATAATTTTACAAATTATATGTTGTTAAATGAACGCTCTCGACTGTCCAATTCTATCCTCTGACAAACAGATCTTTAACTTAGCCATTATTTCCTCGTACTTCTATACTTGATTTCGTAATCGGTTGAAATTTTATTGATCTACGTTTGTGAAGACAATTCAGATATCTATCCAGTTAGTTTATATTTCCTCTACGATGTTTCAATTGCTGGAGTTGAGAATTTAACTGGATGGATAGTTTGAGAGGAAACAGATCTTCATTTCAGACATTTTCTCTATGAAATTTTTAAAACTCTGTTCATCTGAATGGGCTTGTTTCACGTGGGATCTGGCAACAGCTCCGCGGTCTTGTTTTCATTTTTCTCGAATTATTTTTGCTTTGGTATTCCAAATTGAGTTTTCTAAGAATATTTTAGTTTTTTTTAAAATTCCAGCTTCTTTCAATGCAAGTTTTCCTTGATAAATGATTAAAACAACCAACAGCACAGCAAGAAGTTGTAATTTTAAAATATAACAACTAAAATAATTTATTCGAAATTGAGTTTTCAAAGAATATCAACAAAAGTAATTCGAGAAAAATGAAAACAAGGCCGCAGAGCTGTTGCCAGATCACTCGTGAAACAAGCCTATTAAAGATTTGTGAATTCAAAGCCTATCTTTAGTTTGTGAATATGGCCATTATTAGCTGGTATGTGTGACAAGTTTCATGAATAATGGACTGTTAAAAATAATTTAAGTTTTTTCCTGTTATTTCACCTATTTTTTTTTTCAAATTTACTTTGCAAGGTATCTATGATATGTTCGTAAATAATAAATAAGAATTAGATATGGCATTTAGCTTACAAGTTTTTTTTCCTAGTCAATATGAGGCAACAAAAGGCATTTTTGCAAACATGGATATAATTCCTTTTAGTAGTAAAAACACAACCAACTAAAGTTAATACATGATATGTTTTTTACTTCTACATCTTGTATTTTAACCTTGACACTACAAATGCCTTTTCCGAATATATATACCTGCATCCATTTTCTTTTTCCCTAGGAAAAACCCTCCACACAGCAAACAACTCTTGAAAGGGAGAAAGCGCACTTCTTACCCAATTCCCCAGTCCCATCACCCAGAGAACATTCGGACCAAAAGGTAACATATACATTTCCGAGACGTCCAACAAGCCGCAGTCCCGAAACCCTCCAAAGAGCCAGTCCAAGTATAGAGAGTGGGAACCAGACGAAGTATAGAGAGTGGCTTGAGTGCCCAAGGGCAAGCGGTGCACGGCCCCAGATGTCATTTCCAATAGGGCCATGCTAAGAGCAGGAGTCTTCGGTACTTTCTCCCTTGTTGCCAGAGTAGTGGTGGAAAGTAGGGTGAGTCTCGAAGTTGCGAAGTTATGTTTGAGAGATGGAATGGGATACGTACAGAAAGTGTTTGTTTTAATGTTTGTCACAGTTTTTCATAACATAAACTCATTTCCATTCAAAATAGTGTATAGAAATTTTAATTCGAAATAATTAAAAGCCCACAAAATTGTATGATGTTGAGCTTTAAATAATCTAACAATTAACCATAACAAGTAAAAAAATATGAAAAAATTGTAAAGTGAAAAAAGAACTATTGACCAAAAGTAAGCAATATGTTAAGAGTATTCTTCTAAACTCTCTCTTCAATGCCAACTTCAAGTCAAAGATTAAAAATTTTAAAAATTAAAAAAAAATCATTTTATTTTTCACCTTTATTTACTATAGTGCGTTATTACGGTGCAGGAAACTTATTACGTACATTACAGTTCTCTTCGATAAACATGACCTTTGGGTTAACTATAATTAAGTGCTTGCATATTTGTTTCATTTTGTCAAATCCAATACTTAATACACTATCCGCTTAGTTTACTTAATCTTGACTATTTAACACACCAAGGATGACTTTGCTACAATTCAATCAGTGATCTGCTTATCGACACAATAATGTATTTTAACAATCTGCAAGTGCATCATTTATTAGATTGACAAGTCACGTATTTACATACGGCAGAATAAACTGACCAGAGAGTTTCAACAAATGTTTCTTTTGGATTTTTAATTTTTCCGCCGTAAGCTGCATATCCAGAAAGAACTCAAGCCTTTATACACAACACCACCTTTCATAGTTTTTAATAGATTTTAAACAGGTCATACATGGATGATTGTATCACGATAGAATTATATGTTATGAAACCGACATGACTATTTAACAAAGAATGGCTTGTGTACTTGTGTGTGTTTGTGACTAACAGTGTCGTTACAGCTACACATCCAGGATGAAATTAAGCCTATATACGCAACAACACCAAACAAAGATTATAATAGACTTCATCCACGTCTTATTTATTTACTGTATCACGATAGAAATACATATTATGAAACAGACATGACTGCATAACAAAGGCATGACTTACAGCAATGCCGTTACAGCTACGCATCCAGGATGAAATTAAGCCTTTATACGAAACACCATAATAGACTTTTTCCACGTCATATGTATTTACTGTATCACGATAGAAATATATGTTATGAAACATACATGACTACATGACAAAGCATGACTTACAGCAGTGTCGTTCTGAAGGGCTCAAGGGTCCACACATTCAGTTTTCCAGAGTGGTCATGCAGTGGCGTTGGCAGTGGCGTAAGGGAGCGAGAGTGGTTTTATATGCAAATGTCATATTGCATGGATGGAGATCGGAAGAGGAGGGATGCGGACATCTGGTTGATGGATGGAGGATGCGGTTCCTGTTTAAATGCTCTGGTGAGGAGTGAGTGATGCTCCAGCGATATTATGAACGAGAGTTTTAATGTTTAAAGACGTCATTTGGTGGTCTTAGGGGTTTTATTACATTTAACTACTTTATTTTGAAGATAAAAGGATTATGTTTTATTTCTGCTGCTTCATAGAGGTTATTTGGACGCCTAGATAAATGTATAGCATAACGCATTTTTGATGATCAAATGATCGCATTCAATTTATGCTGACCAAAAGGAGGATTATTTGGATGTTCAGATAAATCTATAGTTTAACGCATTTTTATAAAATGATGATTAAAATGATGTTATTTTGAATGATCAAACAATCCCTTTGAATCAATTTGGATGATCACATTCAATTTATGCTGTCCAATAGTCGTTATATGGTATTTTAGATTGTGTAGCTCTAGTGCAACGATAATTCAAAACTAACCTATAATCTTCCAGATAATTCTACAGCATAACCCATTTTTATAAAATGATGATTAAAACGATGTTGCATCGGATGATCAAATGATCACATTCAATTTATTCTATCTAAAAAGGTTATTTGGACGCCCATTTAAATCTATAGAATAACGCATTTTTATAAAATGATCATTAAAACGATTTTATTTTTTATGATCAAAATTAAATCTACCCTGTCTAAAAGACGTTATGTTGACTGTCAAATAAAACCATAGTGAGCCGCATTTTTAAAAGGTGATTATAACAATTTTATTGTAATTATCAAATGATTAAATTAAATTTATATTGTCTAAAAGACACTTTGAGAATGGCCTGATAAAGTCATTGCAATTCCAAGCCATTGTATAAAAGTATGATTACAACGCTGATTTTAAAGACGTTATTTTAAAATCCAAATATTCAAATACAATATTTAATACTGCCTAAAAGACATTATTAGGATTGGGTTGATATGATAAATATATAGTAAAACGCATTTACAGAAAAGGATGGTTATTGTAGATTTCATGTGATATTTTTTTTGTATCTGTGATTTACGTACATTTTGTTATTTTCATTGTGTTTTGCATCAATAGCACATATAATTAACGCCAAAAAATCCCAGTAAACATAAACAATCGCCTGAAATTTGTTTGATGACTGAATATTTAAGTGTGAAATTATTTTCAGTATTTTTTTCCGCATTGAAAATATCTAATTTTAGCTCTGCCTTGATACTATGTTGCATTTTTTACAATTATTTAAAATACAAGGTTGCAATAGAATATTTAGTTACCTTTTAAATTTCTAGATAATCTCGAATAAGATAAAGCAAAGAATTTCGGTTATTTAATCTAAAAGCAACCGCACACCAACATCGCAAGAGTGAGAAGGCTATTTCATAGGATCATAGATTTATAATTGTTGAATGGCTGAATAACATTAGTTTGTTAATGTAACTTCAGAATATCGCGACTACATTATAAAAGTTGTATTTATGACCATTCCTATAAAACTCTATTTGAATTTTTAGACAAATAACAATAGGTAAAGTGAGACACATAAATGCAATTAAATTTACGATTATTAAAAGCGCAAACAAGCCTAATTTCAAAAATGATAATCAGTCTTATGGAAATACAGATTGTACAAATCCACAATGCCTCTTTTCGTTCATTTATTAATCTAAAAATTCACTCAAAATATTTTTTGCATATGTAATACACGGCAAATTCCAGGACTCATTTCGGAGGGACTGGAGCTCAGTCAGTTAAGGCTTCCACCTTGCATGCGGAAGGTCCCGGGTTCGGGTGCGGGCATCGCCAAAATAACTACCGACCTATAAACGGTTGGTGCAGCCAAAAATGTCCGACAATACCCCGTGTAAAAGGAGTGCACTTTAAATATGCTCCAAAGTCCCAACGCTGTTTACGATGTCGCCCTTAACGGTTGCGTTGGGGGCCTAATCAGATGTCGGCTCGTACTTAACTGTGGTTCTAAATTATCGCGCCCGTCGCTAATATCTCTCGTGTAGCTCTAGTGCGACGATAATTCAAACTAACCTAACCAGGACTTTTTTCCATCGCACCATAAAATCCCCCACCAGATGGCACCATGAAGTGCTCATTGCTATTCCATTTGCAATAAAAAAATCGAATAGGGATCCGGAGAGGGTGAGCATCTCTCAAGAGTCCTCCGCCCGTGATTCATGGCTGTCAGGAAACATCGAGATCACGAAACCCATTCTCGGACGCCGGGACCCCTCTGTGCACACACGCCGCGACGAAAGAGGGGGCGTACACAAATTGCACTATTTTATAATGGAGTTACATAGGGGGTATTAATTGTGATTGTCAGGTGTGTTCTTTCGTGGTTTGGTTTCTTGGGAATGTATGTGTTATAAATGGTAAATGGAATATTCAAAATAATGTTTGATGTTGAAATTTAAAATTGTTTCATTATTTTTTTTAATTTTTCATTGGTACACGTTTAAATTATTCACAAATTACTTATTTTTTATATAATAAAATTTATAATATAAAAATTAATTTTAATTTTAAATTTGCATTATAAAATTTATTATGCGAAAAATAGCTTTGAATTCTGGAAAAATGCGTTAACAGTCAGGAAGTTGACTTTATATATTTTGGTGTGTTCCATATACAATTTTCTTCATTAAAAAAGCTCTCCTTTAATATGATCAAAAATTATTCTATTACAAATAAATATCAAATATACTCAAATAAGTTTCAATTTATCTTTAGAAAAATTAAATCTTTTAATAATCAATGGAGATGAAAAGCAAAGTATTTAGTAAGACGTTATAAAGGACTGTCGACTAAGAGTCCTCGTGTCAAAAAATCCGGTGTTGTACAATACCATTCTATAAACGGAATGTGCCGTTAAAGATTGAATTAAAAATACTCTATGTCAAGAATGCAAAAAAAAAATTGAATAGGCTATGGTTCAACGTTTTAACTTGACGTTCGATGTCGATCTGAGTAGTGTGTATGCTCGCTAATCCATCGGCTTTGTTTCATGACCGTTTTTAACCCTTTCAGTACCAATGACAATTTGGCATCATCATTTTAGAAAAAAAATTCTGATCGTCTATAGCCCTTTATGATATCAAAAAGCACATCATTCGATTCTTCAAACTTTTTTCAAAAAGAAAATATTTTTTATTAATCCCAATAGATGCCAGCCCTATTATTTTTTTTATTTAATTATGATCAGAAATATGATGATGCCAAATGGCATCACTGGGGCTGAAAGGGTTAAACAATTCATGGACAGTCACAAATATCCTCTTTTTAGATCCTCCCTCCCTAGTACACCTTTTATTTAACCAGCTTAACAATCAAATGATACCCGTATAACCGATAATATTTTCATAACAACATGTAAGTTGGACACACCTGTTCTGTACAGAATCTTGAAAAATCTCGAAGTCGAAATCCTTTCTCAAATAATGCGACACTTGCATCTCGACCATTTAACAAAACAAACCTCTAAATGATTAGAACATGACTTTCACAAGCTTAATGGACTATTCGATCGGGGCGGACCGTGGTTTGTTTGTGTGAAAGAAGACATAAATGTAGCGTCTCTGTAGGCGTAACCGTTCAAGTTAGGACGAATAAACTTCAAGGTGGTTTATTTGTTGGGTTTCAGACAACTTCTGACGTAACTGTGACTTCACTGTAGGCGTGTCCGTTTCACTCGTCCATTCTCCAAAATCAACTACCTTTATTTTAATTTTCAAAACAAGTCTAGCTAGATGCCATCCATTTAAATCCTGCAACAACTGTCCAACAACGATTCCCGACATGACTCAAAACAAACACAATTTCAAAACCCTTCCCGGTTTCTCGTTAAAACCCCAATCCCTGTGCATTAAAAACTCCCCTGCAAGTGGCGCGACGGCCGCCACTGCACCCCCCAGTAGCAAGTGGCGGCTTTGAGTGTCTAATATGTCCTGTGAACCGGTGCCTGATTAACCGTTACAGGAAAGCAGCCTTTGCCCCTTTCCGTAGCAGGGCTTAAATTGAATTGGATCAAAATACGATATCCAGCAGCATCGGGCAATGATGGGAGGTGAGCTTTTTTTGTTTCTTTGCTTTTTTTACTTGATGTTAAGGAATGAAGAAGTTCGTATTTTTTAGTTGTTATCTATAATAATAAAAGAAAGAGTCTGTCTGTGGATCGTGAAAGGCCTACTTATAATGCCCTCAGAAATTCGAAATATGTAATATAAATTCCCTTTAATACCTACGTGTGCACCTGAGGCTGAATTTTTTTCATATTTTATTTATATTTTATTTTTTATTTAATTCTATTGTTTTCAATACACACCGGGCCGCAACAGGGGATGTCATCCATCTAAGCGAGAGGGACCGAAACTGGGGCTAGAAACGGCATGGGTCGGGCCGAAACAAGGACTTGTTGTCATCTATCAATTTGAAAATTTTAATAAGTAGGCGTGCCTCTTAAAAAGAAAAAAAATTCTATTACGTAAACGGGTTCCAAGCAAGCCGGGACCCTACAGCTAGTTTAAAATAAAAACATATGAGTGAAAATTATTTACTTTCTAGAAAATGGAGTAAAGAAAATTCGATGAACAGTTTAGGTTTCCAGAACTATTTATAGTAAATCCCTAGTCTCTCAACTTAGGTGGATAACAACTTAGACACATATAGAGGTATGAAGAGGAAAATTCAATAAAAAAGCATTTCTAAAACCAGAAGGAAGCAAAAGAGGCAGGCCAGAAACAAGATAATTACTTAATGTGAAAAGTGGCTAAAGGGTTTTGGTGATAATAGATAAAACAATAATTTAAAAACTCATCCAATTTAGGAAGAAACAAATAGAAAAGGTGTTGCAAAGTTGTTGTTGTTTACGATTTTGGTACTTTAATTTTAGACATGTGTTTTCATGCAATCGTTTTTTTTTTAAGTTTTCTTTAGTAAACTACTTTAACAGAAATCTTAAGCCTTTAAAATATAAAAACGAATTAATTATTGAATTACTGGTGATTGTTTAATTATATGTGACAAAATCATCTACAACCCTAAATGTTCAATTTTCAGAAGTTTGAGGACCAACAACTTTTGTAACTTAGCTCACATAGTTAAAACCGTAACGTTGTTAATTATTTAGAAATGGATATGACCCCAAAAGAAAAAAAATATTTTAAAAAGTTCTAATGATAGCTTTCAGGGTAAAAGATATAAAAATGTAATTCGTTATTATACCGATTAAAAATAAATTAGTTAATATTTTTTAATAATTATCTTGGTTATAGATTTAGTTTTTGTTGGGCATCTTTAATTTTAATTAAACGTGTACCCAATTCTTAAGTTTGTTTCACATTGTATTTTTTTGTTGTTGTTTTAAACTAACAAGAGAAAAACAAAACTACAACCAACCATTTTAATTGGAATTGGGTCAAAGGGTTGGGGTCAAGCAAAACCCTTTATTAATTAAAAAATAGTTTTCAATTAATAAAGGGCTATAGTATGAAAAATCACTACTTTTAATTAGTTTTCTACAAACATTACAATTTCAGTTTACTCAAAACAACAACAGGTGATTGAACAATAACATTTAACACGAATAATATCACTAATAAATATCAAACGCTCTGCTGAAATCACTCCCAAATTACCACCTTCGGGTTTGCGTCGCAGTAGCACACCGGCATTTCGATTAAGTTTCGCGTTAAATTGAGAAATTCCCTGTCAACTAGAGATAGAAAGTTCGGCTATATTGAGCGTTTGTAAATTGCTGCAGGGAATAGTGAGAGACCTGGAAGCTCTTCTTTTTTATTTTTTGTTGGCTCTCTTAGAGGTGTTTTAATAATTCTCTTTTCCGAAATCAGAAGCCGGAGGGTGAATTGGAATCGAATCTCGAAAAGATAAAAAAAAATCTACGAACATGAGGGGTTTTTTTTCTTCGCTGATATTGGTTGTACAAAATTGCACAACACTTTAATGAATACGTGATAAATTGGACTGAAAATTACCTATAATGGAGATTGATTTAGATATAATATTGCGATTCTTTTTCTTTTAAGATTTTCCTTGAATAATTAGAATCAAATGTTCATGTATTTAATAGAGAATGTTAACTACTTTCGGGAAGAGTATGAAACTTATATTTGAGAAAAATTAAGTTGTAGCTCTTTCAAGCTAGCGGAGTATCTTGACGACTGAGTGATTTATTTCATTATGTTTTTGGTACATTTCTTCTGTTTGAGTCGATGGTAATTATCTACGGCTGTTGCAGAGTAGTTAATTTTCAAGTAAAGGCACATTTCAGTTGTAAAATTACAAAAATTAGTAGAGCAGTCGATATTGTAGTTAGAAATCCGATATCAGGGCTTATATCCACTCTATGTGCTTTAAAACTTGCATATTTGATTCAAGTTTTAAAACACATATACCTATGACTTAAAGTTACTAAAAACAAAAACGTTTTTATTCATTATTTGTATTGTCTATTTTTTACTGCTCTAAATTTTTAAAATTGAAATTTTCGCAATTAAATAGTCCCAAATCAATCAAGTGGGGTTTTTTGCTAACCTATTAGTACACCAATAGATTTGTTCATATTGGCGTATACCAATAAACAAAATATTTATTTAAACCTAGTTATCTTCAAGCATTGAGAGATGTCAGCAAAATTATGTTGTTCAAACATTTACACGTTCCTTGTGACATTTGAAACATATGGCGCTTGATGGTAAATGACAATTTTGTAATTCCTAATGTTAAGTCGTTTTAAAATTTTTGTTTCACAAATTTTAAACGCAATATGTAATTTAGAACGCAAAAGGGGAGCAGTATTTTCTTAGTCTTACTTAAATATCCTGATATTATTTCAATTATCTCAAATGAATTAAAGAAATTATTAAACCAAAAGTGTTTAACAGTTAATCATGTTCTGCAGATAAATTCTATTTAATCCTTTTATTAACAGATTTCGACATCTTTTGTGTGTATTACCGAATACTTGTTAAAAGTTCTATAATTATTAACGTCTTACACCATAACCTTCTCAAATCTCGTTAAATGCTACGATTTATGATCATTCCTCAGCACATATTCAACACCATTTTATAAATCCCTCAAAAACCAGAAACCCAATAAAATACAGAAACTTAAACAAAATGGTGCTTTTTACAAAGACTGACACAAATTCGAATATACCAACCTTTGGCGCGAAAAAAATATCTTTACGGGCAGTGGTCAACTGTCAAAACCACAAACGCAGTTCCATCGGTCTTTGGCTGTGGAGGAACATATAATCAGTTCTTATCAGAATAATACTAGTTTTTTAATTATTAATGTACTCCACCATAACCTTCTCTTCAAATCTCGTTAAATGGTACCATTTATGGTCATTTCTCAGCCACATATTCGACACCACTTTATAAATCCCTCAAAAAATAGAATCCCAATAAAATACAGAAACTTAAACACAAAATGGCGCAGACTGACATAAATTCGAACAGACCAACCTTTGGCACGAAAAAAATGTCTCTTCGGGCAGTGGTCAGCTGTCAAAACCACAAACGCAGTTCCATCGGTCTTTGGCCGTGGAGGAACATTTAATCTTTCTTCTTGGGATGATGAAGTGCCAAGATGTCAGAAAAAGAAACTCGGTCTCGCCAACAAATGCGTCTTCGTCGCCGACATTTGTTTTATTCGCTTTTAGTGAATGGTATCAATTTCTTGAGGGAGAAGTGTGGGGTTTTGTTTGAAGGAGGGAATCAATACATCATTGGGGTTACCATTTATAGAGATTCGAAGTTTACATGAGTCATATATTTTGGTATGAGAATAGGGGATTTAGTTATGTTTTTAATTGAATATTTTACTAGAATTCGAATAATTATTTTGATAACTTACTCCCCCCTGAGAGATACAGACGTGTAAACCCGTCACCTGACTGTCAGGTTTTCCAGCAACACACATAATTTTTGAAATTTCTAAATTTAATAATTTTATTATTTTTTTTTTTTAAATTTGAAGCATGGAGCATGGCATAAAGCATTTAGGAACCATTAAGAACCATTTGCTTCAGAATTTAAAAAAATGTACGAAATTAAATTTTCAGTTAAAAATTTTATTTTAAATCTCATGCAGTGAAAACAAGTTTACCCTTTAGCCAAATTGCTGATCCCTCAGAGGCAACTTTCAGGGACGAATTTACGATAAAAGCATACAAAAATTCATTGTCATGGGTTAGTGAAAAGATGATGGCAATCACAATTTTACAAAGGATTTGCTATTCCTTTAGTAAAAACTAGGGGTGTATAACACTACACAACTTACAATTACCACTCAATATATCAAGACATTTAAAGGCATATATCCCATAAGGAAATTTCAAAAACTTTAAAACCTAAAAAGTTATATGGAAGCTACCCCTTACGCATGCGCTATTTTCTCAAAAACCTTATTATGACGTTCGACAGATACTGGGAACTCGTGTACAAAATTTGATGTCAGTAGCTCTTTTAGTTCGTGCTGTAGAATGGTTTCAGACAAACTGACATATGGACCAATGTTCATAAACCACTTTTTTAGACTCAGCACCCTCCAGAACGTGTAGAAAACACAAAATCTTTATTTCGGATTTCCAACGCCATCGCAATACTTTCATTATCTTGTATATCATATTAAGTCATTAAAAGTAAAAACTGTATATAGTTTATGTTAATCTCGTTTAAAAATCCACTTCTAACAATGTATGTATTATCGCGTCAAAAAACTAATTTGAACCCATTGTATAGACATATTGAAACCCTCGATTACGCTTATTATAAAACAAATATAAAAAATATATAAATAAACAACTTATAATCCGTTATTTATACAAAGAAGAAACTCCAGTTTGACTGCATCTTACAACCATTCAAATTTATACCACCGTGAAAAATTCCTCAATCGAACAAAGGCTCCTTTATTACCGTATGCGTTTCATCACAATCACAAAAAAAAATCCTTATAAAACCCAACCAAGTCACTTGAATATAACGAATAACGGTATTGTTATTTGGAAACGATTCCGGCTGCCTCTTCAAAGAGCTTTAACACAGCCAATAGAATAACGGTAAATAAACTGTCATTCCATCCCGTGGGAGAACTTTATATGCGGTGTCAGCGGCTACCCTTAATATGACAAACTCCAAGCCATAAAAACAAATCAAATCGGAGCTTTTGCTCTCAGTTATGGGCTTTGGTACAATAGGCCAGGGGAGGCTAAATCCTATGATAAAACACACCTCCTAAAGCCTGTTACTTCTGATAGGATCCTAAATTTTGTGTTTCCACACTTCATGGATTTCCAGTTTCTTTCTTTCTTATCTGCTTCGTTTTCCATACCTCAGGCCATATTTTAGAATTGTAAATGCGATGTGCCGATGTATCGTGCGTCTTTTCGCACCCATAATCTGAGGCAGCCAGATAGCAAGCTGCCATAATTTGACAATGAGGTAAGGGGTGTTTTTTTTATATCAAAAATGAGTTTTTAATTTAATCTATGTGTTACTATCTGCATCTAAAAGAAAAAAATACTACCTAACCAGTAGAACTCCAATTATCCGAACTACAATGGTAATGCATTGCTTAAAATGCATTGCTTAAAATGCTTCCTTTTTATTTAATTTAAAGCTAATTTTCTTTAAAAGATGAGTTCTCCCATTTTTCGAATACATACAGAAATAATTTATTAACTATACAATTTCGTTTTAAAAATCCGGTTGTTCGAATTTTTATTATCCGATTGATCTCGGTCATATTTGAAATCGAAAATTGAAGCTCTACTATACTTAGTAATAGCTAAACATAGTGAGAACATAGTGAGACCACTTGTTACTGCAAATGGCATGTAACAAAATTAACTTTTTAGTTTTTTAAGCTTACAGACTACACGTCTTTTCAGATGTTTTTGTGACATCTGACTTTTAACTCTTTTTTTTTAGTTTGTTTTGGTAGAAAATTGTAATTTTTAATGGTACTTTAATGTGAGTATTATTTCTATTAATACTTAGAGATACTGGCGTAAGCCGTCTTAGATATCCAGAGAAACACGAAGTATTTTACAATTTACTTTTTTATTTGATTAAATATTTTCTGTTGCTATTTTTCTATCTTCTTTACAATTTGTCTTCGCAAACCTATTTTATCAAAATATGTCCACTGTCAGTTGCAATTTAGTCAAACCCTATAAGTAGCAGTTGCTATTCTTTTTTTCCCCTTTGCTTCTGAAAATCGGCATGAAATAGGTTTTGTTCGATATTAATTCTGTTATCCTTTTATATGGCGTAAGACCTTTGTTGAATGTATGGTTTGGTTTCTATAAATGCCTATACGGAGAATTAAGGGTTTCTGTAACATTTCGAAGACAGATTCTATTTTTTTAGTCCAAGCTTTGTATGCTGATCTTGATGAAATGCAAATATCCAAGAGAGAGTGTGACAAGAAAATATATTTTTGTGTATGAGATATGCAAAGGGTGATTATAATAAAGTTTTGATTTAATATGGATGTAAAATTAGTACCACTGTTTAAATTATCTGAAACAGTGATAATCTAGAGAAGTGTCAGTTAAATTGTGCTCTGCATTTATCCATTGATTTTTACCCAGTATTGGGCAATTGAGAAAAAAATTTAATTAAAAAATGTAATCAAGCCGTAGTTTTGATGGAAATTGTGCATGATAATGAACTTTCACCGAAAATGAAATATGCTCATTAACTATTACAAATAAAAGAAAATCCTGATATTTAATTTCCCATTCCAATTTAAACTTCGACAATTCGACCTTTTTCTAGTTCCAATGATAGTTTATTCATACAATATTACCCAAACCCTTCTTGTACATATATGACATTTCCCAAACATTTTTTTTAAAAAATACCCTGTACCTCACACAAAAAATCGCCCGATTGCTTAAAGGCATCTATCTACGCTACGTTTTACTCCATGATGCGGAAAGAACAGAAAAAAACTTCGTCAGCACAACATGTCCGTCACAACCCTAAAAAAATACACAACACGACACACAAAAAACGTGTCAAACCCTCATCCATCTTTCATCAGGTGTTGTGAAAACAACCCGACTATGTGCCCATTTCCACCATCAAAAGATATGACAACCCGTTTATGTAGGAAAGTGACGCATCTACCAGAAGGTATATTTTCAGGAAAGTAAACCTGGGAGGACTGATGAAGTCATAAAAACGTATGAAATACAGTCGAAGACCTCGTGTAGTCAAACGGTTTAATCATTCGTCAAAACGAGATCGCAATCACTCAATAGATCTCGCAGTTCCTTTCCCTCGTTAGGTTTTTAGTTTATTACGAGCAAGCTAAAAATAGTCATGTGGCCTTTTTAGTGCCTCCGAGTTGTTTAATAAATAATGCGAAAATATGTATTTTAATTATGTTTAATTTGAATGCCTAAAAACCCTATCAAAGAATGTTCTGTCTACAAAAAAATGAATAAAAAATGAAACGTCAACCAAAAACCAAATACAGAAGAGCGGCCTTACAAAATATACAGCGTAAACAAAACATAACATAAGCGCTAAGAGATATTAATTCCAAAACGGTCATTCCACCATATGTACTGGGACTGTGGAGCCCGTGAGGTAAGGCGCTTGCCTTGCAGGCGAAAGGTCCCAGGTTCGAGTACGGGAATTGCGAAAATAACTGCCGACTTATAAACAGTCAGCGCAGTCACAAAGCTCGACCAATACCCAGTATAGAATGAGTGCACGTAAAGTCTTGACGCTGCGTATGATGTCACTCCTAAACCTACTCAGCACTTACTCAGATTCAGACAGTCACTTGACTTTGGCTCTAAATTACGATACCCGTTGCCAATAAACCTCATATAGCTCTAGTGCGACGACATTTCAACCTAACCCCACCATCTATACCACTTTACCACGACACACAAAAAAAACCTACAAGAAAAAAAATAACGGACTCTTCCTTCTTCTTCCCCCCTACGTACAGGAAGAACGGGGCTTAAAGCATCCCCTCCCCCTTCAGAGAGAGACGCGTGTGAGGCCACTGATAAGGCCCAGGGATGCGGTGGAGCAGGGATGATAGAGGCAGCAGTCGAGTCGGAAGAACATGTGGCTAGTCCGTGTCGCCGCTGACACGCCTGGACGATTTGGTTGTCCTACTCTTTGCCCTGGTGTCCACACCCCCTTTTGCCCTGGTTGATGGGGAGGTGGGGGGGAAAGTTGTATTCCGATCCGAAGATAGGTTCGGGTGGACAGAAGAGGAGACCAAGGATTTGAGCATTTGATCACACTGTTTAGAAAATCGATTGACTTATTATAAGATAATTTAGTAAATTATATTTTAATTATAGCTAATACTCGTGGTTTCACACGCGCTAAGAAACCAGAAGTCAATAAAAGAACTGGAATTCCTTTAAAATATCAGAATTTAATTTAGAATACCATAAAACATATTTTTAAAAAACATTTAAAAAAACAACCTGAAATGGAAAATCATAAAGTACTAAATGAAAAATCTGTGTCCAAAATACACCAATAACTGACTATTTTTCTACTTCTTATTTAGAAATAAATCAAGTATGTTTATGAAATTTAAAAGTATTTATTATTATTTTTAAATATCATAAAACTAAAAACACTTTTTTATTTAATTAAATTTTTATTTTTTATTGTAAACCAGTAAGCCTGTCTATAACCATTGTTCCCATTTGACTTTTCAAACAAACAAAATAAATGAAAAAGTACAAATTCAAAGATTATTTCATTTAATCATAATAATTTCAAACCAGTAATCACCATTACAAACCAAAGAGTACGAATCAAATTTAAATGGCTGTTGCCAAAAAGTGTTTTTAGAGTTAAGAATTTTGAGAAACAATGTGTTAGTTTTTAAAAAATAATAAAATCAAAAATTCTAAAAAAAAAATCTATAATACCCCCGAAAGTAAATCCAGATTTCCACACTTTTTAAAAATTCATTCGCGTAGTTCATGAGACTTTTCGTACTCTGTGCCTTTTATATTTTAATACCCACCCACCTAAAAACACCCTCAATCCTAAATATAGATGAAAAGCGATAGTTTTATTGCCAAAAAGCTGAATTAAATCGCCTTGTGTAACCTTCACTTGGATATGACATACAAGCCCCTGTTTGGGGGTGGCGACTGCTGGACTAGAGTCGGTGACTCACCCCTCCATCCCTCTACTCTCTAAACACACCATCATAGTACATTTTGGGGGACTGTGCTGATATGACGATTTGGTGGAGGCTTTCTGAAATTTTTGATATTGGTTTCGACTATATAGAAATTGACTTCCAAAAAATACCTTTAGGGAAGAGCGGGGCTAAACCGTACACCCATTTTTGTCCTAGATTTCAAGCTAGATGATCCCGTCAAGTGCTATAGTCTAGAAACAGATCGAGCAAGTTTACAGTATGATATCGATTCGCTATGCGTATGAGTATCAGTGTCTCAGTAAAAAAAAAAACTGTTTTTACTCGTTTTCTTATAATTTTCGTTAAGTACTAAATAAAAGGTAAGTGAAGAATCTTTTCTTGTATGCTAGTAAATGTTAGATCATAATAAACTACTTCTCTTAAGCTCTCTTTTGGTTGTTAGCGATGATTGGTTAAGTGATAGAATTTAAGGTCATTTTAATATATTGAAGCGAGATACAGGTTGGGGCTAAACCGTTTTCTATGGCAACATACCTGCATCGATTGTAACTTACCAGGAAAGTAGGCCTACCAAAAATGTTTAAAGTTTTATATTTCTTCCTAACAATTTTTTCAAAGCCCCCAAATAAAGCACAACTGGAAGAGTCAGCTAAAGTAAAAGAGCTGAAGGAAAAAAATTCAACAACTGCAGGGAAAGATAAAAGCTGAAAAGGTAGGGCAAAAAAATTCAAAACAAGTGAACTTGGGACTCAAAAGTAAAACCAAAGCTAATCCTAAACCCAGGAAAACAATTTCTAAAACAACAGTATCTAATTCTAAAATTTTCTAAATTTCTAAAATTTTCTAAATTTCAAATTTTCTAAATTTCTAAATTTCTAATTTCTAAATTTCTAAATTTCTAAAATTTTCTAAATTTCTAAATTTCTAAATTTCTAAAATTTTCTAAATTTCTAAAATTTTCTAAATTTCTAAAATTTTCTAAATTTCTAAAATTTTCTAAATTTCTAAAATTTTCTAAATTTCTAAAATTTTCTAAATTTCTAAGACTTTCTAAAATCTTATAATTGTTATACAGTTTTTTAGTTACGACCTTTATTAGTAATAAATAGGTTTTTTACAGTAATCTAATGCATTACAAACATTACTTACCAAAACAGATGATTTTTAAACTATACGGTATAGCCCCTTCTACTGTACGGTATAGCCCCTACCCACGGGGCTTTTTCGTACAAGGTAACTTTTTTTAATCACCAATTTTTATATACAAAAAGTGGAATAGCTCAAAATTGTTTATGTATGATCAGTAGCCGAATAATCAAATTGTATATTGCTTTTGTTCATATAGCCTTTACTTGGCAATTTGCTATGTATCGATGAATCTCCCTTATGTGTACGGTTTAGCCCCGCTCTCCTCTATTCTCTGTGATTGAAAAAAAATAATACTTGTAAATATAAGCTTTTTGTAGCACAAATGATATACAATGAATGTTGTTACAATGAGAAACTGATAATTCTGGTTTGGTTAAATCACCAGCACCAGACTTCACAAGTGCTGTCTAAATTATTCTGGACATATAGTTATTATAGTAACGTCATTTTGCTTGTTTTCAAAAAGTGATTAGCAATGACTTGAGATTAATTAGAAAGCTTCTGAGTAAATTTTTTTACGAACCGCTAAAAAAAGGAAATTATTTGTCATAATAATTTATATCACACAATTTTTCAACATTTCAATCTTAAATCATTTTACACTGGACCTTACACCTACCAAAATGTTTACAATTTTTATAATCCTAAGGTTTGTATTTATTTATTTCTATAAGTGTTCATATGCCCATTACTATGGCCTTTACGTTGTCAAGAATTATTCTAAAAAATATTCTAGAAAAAATCATTAAACTTAGTATGACGTCACAAATTTTCTTAAGCCTATTTTTCTATTTAGTTCTCGTGGCATAATAAAAATCAATTACGATGACAGTTCCTCCTGTCCTACAGTTTCTCCTGCTTTGCAGCCCTTGGGTGCGACGTAAATTTAACCAAAACTTGTAGAATACAGTCCTCTGGTCTTTACCAACATCTGAATAACCCTTGCGTATAATATAGTCCATAGCTCAAGTGCGACGGCAATTCATCAAAAATCAAACCCAAAACATGTGTATTCGAATGCCGCTTGTTGTATATTCGTAACCGTACGGTATCGATTTTGCTGTAAACTCCTGTCTAGTTGGGGCCGTGGATAGCCTAGTGGTTAAGGCATCGTTCTCGGAATCGGAAGGTCCCGCGATCGAGTCCCGATACCACTGAAGACCCACCGAGTATATGCGGAGTATGTGCTCGTTAAATATTTGGGTCCGAGGGGTCCTGTGGGTGGTCATGGCGCAGTTTCCCACGGGTACAGGTCCCTGAAAACTGTTTCCCTCTCCTTCAGGGACATGTCTAAATTGTGGAGGTGGCGATAGATGGCAGCATCTGTCACTTATGTGTGTGTTGTGTGTGTCTGTTTTACTTGACAAAGGTTTATAAGCGGGTCTCTGACCAAGCACACAAACCTGAATATATGTCTATCAACCAATCCTGTCTAGTTGACCATCTTGCAAAATATAACATACTGTGCAGCTCTCGGATAAAGCAAAACGCAACACATCCCCCCCCTTCCCTCTTTGTCCCCAAAGGAACCAACTACAGTCGGTTAACTCTGGACCTCATGTAAAATTCAAGACTTAAACAATGTGTACTTTTTTAGTGAAAGGGTTATGATATAATTCAGTTATTTTTAACATAAGGTAGACCAGAGTACATTAAGTACGCTCTTTTTGCTATCTTATTTTCGTTATGTTTTGTTTATTGCATAGATTCTCCTATGTCTCAAAATGTATACACCATACACCCCTCTTATTTTTTCTGCTATAACAATTTTCCTAGAGAATATGAGGATATATAGGCACACACGCCTATTCGGTGGTTGGTCCCTGTGTTTTCTACATCTTTATGCCACATATCCTAGATTGAGACTTTTATGCACTAGATATTGGTTTTTGTGATGACTATTAGCTGATAATTTTTATAGAATAATTTTAAATGTTACACTTTGTGCAGACTTTCCTCTTCGTCTCGTTTTTCTTGTAGTTAAGTGTGCTTTACTTATTATGTTATTATACCAAATAAGTAAATCTCTGGAAAAACTCAGCAAATTTTTCTGTTAGATTATATATCAATCAGGTTTCCTGTTTCAGCAGTAAGAGGTATATTACAGCACATATTAGAAGTAAAAAAGTACTTTTGTTTTACTTTATCCAAAACGATGCTTGTGCTGAAAATGTACATTAAAATGTAATTCAATAATATAGAACCCAATTTTTATTAGTTATCTTTAAAAATACATCTGAAACACTTGCCCGGAAATAAATGTGTGCAATTACTCGAGACTAGTGACCCATGTAAAAAAAAACAAATGCAAAGGGACAATGGTGGGGTTTTTTTGTCTCTTACATCCCAAACCCCTACCACGGTTTAGAGTAAGGACCAACATCTCTAGCCATGACGGACCGAGAGAAAAATGGCTCTTGCACAGAATACGGAAATAAGGAATGGTCAAGGCTTTCTTATCGGCTCCTGTCAAGTACAAATGCAATGGAATGCATCTTCTATGGGAGGAAAAGAATATAGAAGTATAAAGTGAGTGTGGTAGAAATTATATGAGAATTTACTAGAGGTTTGAAATTAAAATTTCACAATGGAAATTATTTGTATTTAGTTTTTTGGCAATTGTAGGTCCAATTATTTTCCGTCAAATCGTCTTCGTTTTTATCTTCATCGTTGATGTACGGATGATATGGATGGGTCAATCGCGAAAAAAGAACCATTCTTGTCTCATTCTCGAACTATTCATCCCCAGTTTTCATAAGTAATATAGGCTTTTAAAAACAAATTAACTTAGTTAAAAAATGATAATACAGTTTATAGAGTATAGAACAGAAAAAATTATAAAGGATTTTCTTTTTTATTCTAGTTTTTTAAGTCCAAAGAGTGCGACATGTCACGTCCCTAGTATGACCCAATCCTCAATTTCATGAGTTTGGCAGTTTATATCCAGTGTATAAGATAAGAATTCAGTTTTTAAATTAGAGAATCAAAGAAAGGAACACTTTTTGAAAATATTAATGCAATTTTTTTTTCTTTATTTTTAAATTTATAAAACTTTAATTTTTATTACAAAATTTAGTTACACTAAATTTATTATCTTCTCCCTATTTAATCACAGGTTCTGTTTGAGTGTATTACCATAGAAAAATGTAATCAATAGTACATAATTGCGTTCGCAACTAATTCATGTACTTTATAAACTATTTTGAATATTTCCTAATCGAGTTTACTTCTCTTCCCTTAACGACCAAAAATGATATTAAACTACACTTATGAGTGATCAACCATGCCCATACCGATTCCATTCTTAAATTAAGTTTCAATTTCTTCCTCACAACCTTGATGGGTGTCCCCAATAAACGTTCTCCTCTAATTCTCGAAGAATTCTCATCGCAAAGAACCCAAGCGGTGTTCCATAGACGGAAATCCGAGGAAAATTCGAGGAATTTTGTAGAAATACAATCTTCCAGCAATGCCATAATTCGAGGAGATCTCCTTTGCTCCCAAAGTGCCAACATAACCTCACTAATTCATATTCAATCAAACGGATTCCGATGTTACTTGCAATATACGAAATGGATCAAAAGAATTTGGTGTCGTTTGGGCTGATTTACTTCTACATAAAACTTTGGATGAAGGGCGCGATGTTATATTTGTTTCAGTTAATTGTAGGTTCGGTGTCGTTCTATTTCATAAACTGCGCCACTTCTTACTTACGTTAAAGCCTATAGAGATTTTCATGTGTTATTTACACTGTCTTCATTTGGAAAATCTATAACAAAACGAATATATATTTAAGTAATTTTTATATCTGGTTAGTTTAATTACAAACTAAACTGTATTGTGAAATGCATAACATCTGGTCACCATAAACTAGTTCCATTGATCCTAAACCATTCAATTCCTTGATTTTATTCTTAATATGAGTTTCGCCATGCAGTTTTTATGAAAAGTTAAAATAAATTCGAAAAAATGTCAAAGTTTCTACTAGATTTGCAACTGGCTTATATGTATTACACTTTGGTATAGTGTGCTACTCACATTTAATTACAAGGAAAAGTGCGCTCTAAATACCATAATTTTTATACATGTTTCAAACATTATCATAGATTCCATCCGTGTAAATTATTACGCAATATATGCTCTTCTTTTAAACAAACCTTTGTTATTTATTTTGGGTAGTTGAATTATTAAGAAAATATATTATTGAAAATTTTAAACGTTAATTTGTAAATAAAACATTCTTAAATCCTTTAATTTTATAAATATATAAATAATTCAAAAATAAATTGATACAATTAGCCCAAATTAACAAATCCATAAACATATTTTCTTGAAAAATTATAAACACTTCATAAGGTTCGGTGAATTACACACATATCTATTCAAAAATAAACACATAAACACTAATCAGAGACATGGAATAACAATGGAACAACTTTTTAAAGCTAACAAAAAGTCTACTATTGAATAAAACATTCCACTGGTGCTTTTATTATTTTGATAGGATTATCAAACAAGTGATAATGGTGTTAAAACATTCGATTAATGTGATTATCTTTAATGAAATTCTACGATTCCCCCTCCACTTAATCTGTTTAAGTCGTTGCCACTCTCGGTAGTTTAAACACGGTGCCTAAATTGGTATTATAAACGCCGAAGTTAAGTGAAATGAAGTCAATTAAACTATTAAGATCACAATGCGAGGCATTATTTTTATTAAGTTTAAGAGAACGTTTTTATGTAATTAAAAATTGAATAAATCAGCATGTTAGATTGCGTCGTGGAGCGAACAGAACAATTTTAACATTAATTTAATCGCAAACTTAGATTGTGTATATAAATTGTTCCTTTTTATGATTCCTATGTTTCCTTTCCTATGTTTGAACTTAAATGATAGGATAGGAAGTATTTTACATAGTTAATCTCAGCACGATCTCAAAAAAGTGACGTTTTCATATAAGCTTTATTAGGAAGAACATGCTAATATTCCAATTTATTTTATACCTTCCTTTTGAATAACAAAAGTTATTAACGAACAGCAACCATTACTATTTGCATGTAGGTTTTACATATAAAATTTAATACTAATCCTTCTAAAATGCCGCTGCTTATAATTAGTGACTTTCTTGTTTGAAAAAATTAATTTATAGAATGAATAATAACATAAAATTTCGTTAACTACAATCGTCATCGAGGTTTACTTTCAAAACTGTTATTTTAATAATATAAAATCTTAAAGTAAGTTCAAATCGACGGGTTCCGGACACAATCCCGAAAGCCGAAATCCCAACAAGCCAGAATCCCGAACGCCGAAATCCCGAAAGGCCATAATCCCGACAGGAACGAAATCCCGAATGGGTCAAAATCCCGACAAGGACGAAATCCCGAATGGGTCGAAATCCCGAAAATAGATTTTTTGTCCATTTCTCGATTTTTTTTTTTAATTGAGGAGAGTGAAATGAGTGAGTGAGTGAAATGAGTGAGAGAAATGAATGAGTGAGTGTGAGTGAGTGAAATGAGTGAGTGAGTGAAATGAGTGAGTGAGTGAAATGAGTGAGTGAGTGATTGAATGAGTGAGTGAATGAGTGAGTGAGTGAGTGAAATGATTGAGTGAGTGAAATGGGTGAGTGAGTGAGTGAAATGAGTGGGTGAAATGAATGAGTGAGTGAGTGAGTAAAATGGGTAAGTGAGTGAAATGAGTGAGTGAGTGAAATGAGTGAGTGAGTGAGTGAAATGGGTGAATGAATGAGTAAAATTTGTGAGTGAGTGAAATGTGAGTGACTCACTCACTCATTTCACTCACTCATTCATTTCACTCACTCATTTCACTCACACACACACTATAATCTCTAATATTTAAAAAAAAATCGAGAAATGGACAAAAAATCAATTTTCGGGATTTCGACCTATTCGGGATATCGACCCTGTCGGGATTTTGACCCATTCGGGATTTCGGCTTTCGGGATTTTGGCTTGTCGGGATTTCGGCTTTCGGGATTATGTCCCAGACCCCCAAATCGACAAAAAAAAATCATCATTTAGATTCTTTTCGAGGAGTTTTGGGTGGGACCTTGTTTATTTGTTTATTTGCTAATAAGATCCATTAAATAACGTAACAAAAAGCGTCATCAATCCAAGTAACTTTAAAATGCAGTTAGGTTTTTTTATCAGCTACTTGGATCTATAGAATAACCTGAAAATTAGAAGAATCTATAAGTTATAGTTTTATATAACCTATAAAAAAATCCATGCACAAAGTGGTTCTCAGTTTATAGCAGTCAACTTTAAATGACCAATTAACATTTACAAACAAATTATTCCAAAGTTTTGAATTGAAACTCTAAATGATTCAATACTCACCATTACAAATTCCATTACTAAAACATTATTTGTCTTATATATATTTAAATATTGTTAGTTCATACTATTATGTACTTTAATGAGAGGAATAAACTGGTCTCTTTTAGGACGACGCATTCTATTTTTAAAATCCTACACTCAAAATACAAGATAAAACCGAGAGAAGTCTTTTGGGTCTAGCAAACGATGCTTCAGTCTCTCTTTTTAGAACAGTTCTGTCAATTCAATCTGTAGAAGGCAGTCTACATAACCACGTAACAACGATATTTTCGATATACTTGGAAACTCAACTTCAGCACAAGTTCATGTGTTAAGTCACTTTACTACAACACCTAATGGCAGTTATTTGACGGCCCCTAGTAGAGAAGCAAAAGATTATTTTGATATATCTGATCATAAGAAATCCCAACAGCAATTTCCCCAGATATATTGCCGTTTTTCTCTTTATTTGGCGAGATGAGGCTATTAGCAAAAGTATGCGGATAACAAAAGACCTTTCTGAACTGAGACGTGGGATAGATTTTACGGTATGTTTAGTAAGTCTTCAGTGTAATTTCTCCATTTAAGTGAAAGTTAAGAACGCTCAAAAATAAACTATTTCTTGTGAAGTTGTATTTTTTATTTCTTTAAATGGTGTTATAAAGTACTTCAACTATTGTCTCTTTCAAACTTCTAAAAAGTTTGAGAGAGACAATTGTTGAAGTATTTCGTTTGAAAAAAAGATAGAAAATAGTCATTGCAGCTAATAATGTACTACAAAGTTGCATGTATGTTGAAGTTATGTTACAATTGTTTTGTAAATTGTTTACAAACTAACTAATTTTCAATTTTCATTACATTTAATTTAACTGTATTAATTGAGTCTATGAAACATGTTTTACAATTATAAATGATCGACAACATGTCAAAGTAGTTTCAAATAAATTTTAGAAAATGTACTTATTTCAATGTGTGTACATTATTTTGTCCAATATTTGTACTTCACGTTGCATTACATTACAGCTGATACCTTTGTAATCATAAACACGCACTAAGACAGTTATGTCTGTTAATTCGTTGAAGAATCATATTATTGGTCCATTGAAAGGCTAAAACAATAAATAGAAATAAAAATAATGGGTGCAGTTATATAATTTGCTGGAAGATGAATCTTAATAAAACAGGTCCAGTAGTTTACTTTTCTTGAAATTTGTAAATATGTACTTGTAAAACGTTTGCTATTTTAGAAAATCCATCAAATTGTTGTTAAATGAATAAAAGAAAGTTTTTCTTAGTTGAGTTGAAGAGTAAACTAAATAACTCCAGTGTTATTGCCAATGCCTGACATAGCTGTATACTGAAAATGTTTAATCGTTAAACTAACTTTAGTTTCAAAATTCCTCTTAAAACTTCATGATGCAATTCCTTCTTAAAGAATAATACAGGAAAATACTGGAGATTAAACACATTTCATTTCGCATTCTTTTATTTCCTCTATTCCCTCTCCTCCTTATAACCATGAAAGCACTTTAACAGCCCCTACAAAGTACGATGATCCAAACGAAACAAATTTAATTCCTCTCTTACAGAAGCATCAACACCTACAACAAAACGCTTCGCTTTAATTACCTAAACTGTCACACAACAACAAGTTAATCCTCCATTATTTAATTTTCAATTACAAGCAGACTTATCTCAACAACCCGACACAAAAGGACTTTTTCGCGCTCATTACCAATTAAACTCAGCAAAAGGAATCGGCTTTTGCCACCAGCAACAAAATTCTCGCGACGTTCTCCCGGAAAAAGAACATTTTTGATCCGCTTATACCGTCATCTTCTTTAAATAAGACGGCGACTGACCGTCGAATGCGGTTATCCCCAAGAGATGTCGAGGACGGAAATGTTAACGGAAAAGAAGAACAAGAACAACAAGACACAAAGTGAGAATGTCTCGGCATCATCCATAAGCCGTCTTATTAAAAGACGCTGCAGCATCTGTGTTTGCTCCAAAAACTACTCCCGGTTTCTCATTTAAACGTGTGGTATTAAAACGGAATTTCCTTTCTCGCTGAGAGCGTTATATACTCTTCTGCTTGTTATGTAGAGGGGATTACCAACTGGAAGATGGTGCTGCAAACGTCGACGTTGCGTAATTGAGATGCCGACTCCCCAGCTTGATAAACTTTAATCCGTGCCCTTCCCCCCATAGAGTAACGAAGAAGATGGAGATGCTGCCCGGCACACACCAATACAAAAACCGGCTTGCCAAGTGAAGCCATCGATCCCCTTTGTATTAAGCCCAAACAAACGCTCCCGACGAAGTATTTGGCACTATTCTACAGTGGAGTTCGTATCGGCTTACTACATCCCCTTGGCGATTTTTAACTCTCTAATAAAAAGTATATTAACACTATTCTTCTTACATTATTCAATTGCTTACTTGTGAAGGAAATTACTATCGTCTTGTATAAATTCACATCTCATTCTACAGCCTACAACTGTGCAAAATAGACATTTTTTTTATTTTTTAGAGACGCTTTTTAAGGAATAGAATGCTGCGTTTCTCATGAACCAACATCGAGTAAGCGGATTTTTTGGGCTTGCTAGGGTTGCTTGGCGACTTTCTGACGGCTTCACTTTGTTTCTCGCCAAGCATCACCACCTTCTTCCGAACTCTATGACTTCCCCCTATTTTTCACTTTTTTTATGTTTTTGTTGTTATCCTGTTGAAATTCCCCCATGTTTGATCTGCTGGCGTGGACTCAGCGCCAGATGGTTTTCCCAAGTTAAGCCAGGAAAAGGTTTTGGAAAAGACGCAATTTTTCCACTCGCCCGCCTTTCTTTTCCGAGAGGTGACCTGTTACAGAAGAGGCTTCTGAAACAACAGGTACCAACGTCATCCTGCTACGTAGATTTAACAAAGCTGTAACTGGTATATAATTGATTTAGTAAGGTTTGGTTGGTTTGGGAATGGCGCGGGCCGACTTGCATAACACGAGGAATAATTAAACCGGAACATACTGTTTAAAACCGATTCGAACAGATACGGACAACTATTCAGCCAAAGTAGTACGTTTTGATATCATGGATCAGCTCTATAACCTGAAAATGAAGGAGGGTTTAAAACGCTGGCTCTCGATACCTAAGTCTGACGAATTTCATTTTACTTATGAATAAGTGTTCGTAATTGTTAGAAAATTTGTTTTAAACAGTAGGACCCTGTCTAATTATTCCTTGCAGAAGCAAAAAAAAGCATTTCAGAGACCTAAAGAATCGATAATCATCCGATTAGATGATTTTTAATAAAATGAACGTATTGAAAATAAAAATTATGTTGGAAAGAAAAAAAAAGTTCTTAATGGCTCATGCGTTTTTCTGCATTCTACCACTAACAAATTTGTTTTTCAAATGGGAATGTATCAGATGATGTAAAGCTCTTGATTTCATTTTTCCCTCATCCTGTGATTTCATTGGTAGTTTCGGTTTCACTCTCAAAATGACCATCATAGATGAAAAGAACCTTTTCTCCCCATACAAGCTTTCTTTAACAAATGATTTGAACAGCTAACAGCACAGCAAGAAGTTGTAATTTAATAAGTAAATATTCTTAGAAAACTCATTTTCAAATACCAAATCAATAGGAATTCCAGACAAAAAATATGAAAACAAGACCGCTGGAGCTGTTGCCATTCACGACGTGAAAGAACCCCATTATATGTTTCTATAAATTAAACTAACTTCTTTCAATATCGACATTATGCATAAGTAAGCAATACAATTATAATAAATTAAGTATTTTGTTTTATAATGGGAATATTTCTTATGACGTCACGCTCTTAATACTGCGATTTCATTGCTTGTTTTGTTTTCTTTGACAAAGTGTTGAAACAAGCCCATTCCTGAAGTTACATAGATTTTTTTAAATTTTAATTAAATCTTATAATTGTTGAACTAAAATTAATTACAAACTCATTAGTGATTATTTACTTTTTTTTGAAAGATTCGAATTTGTGAATTGACAATGAGATTTTACTTTAATTTTAAGCTGACTATTAGCAATTTGTCTAAAATGCGCTAAGTTCGTCGGCATGCTTTCTAAAACGGTTTTTTGTTAAAGAAAAAGAGCAATTGTTATCCCAACTATTACCAGTAGAATGCGATTCCAATGAAACCAAGTTCCAGACTAATTTTCTATAACTTTCTTTCTGCTCCATACACACCATAAAAACTATACCCAGTGTATTTACATTGACATTTGTCTTCCAATCAAGAAAAGGCTAAATAGCCCAAAATTTCTATAAAATTACTAATTTTTTTAAAGGAAAAATGTCGATTACAATTATGTTAAATCTTGATAGATATCTCTATCTGTTGCTTACAATATGTTGTTTTATAAAAATGTCAGTCAGTTGTTTGAGGAATTAAAAATCAGTTTCCGATGAAGCGTGTTTGGAAGTTTGAATAGGGATGAGGGCTAGGAACAATCATCCTAAATTTCATTAAAAGCTTTTGTTTTACGATTTAACGATATTAGATGTGAATTAAGCGTTTAAATTCTATGGATAGACAGCACAGCGGTACATGTTTTTTTATATTAGCTTGCTCGTTGTTTCAAACATTAACAATGACTCTCCGTGGAATTTTCAAAATCTCAACTTTGAATGGAATGTTATCAAAAGTCAAATTACAAGCATAGATTATGTGAGTTTAAAGTTCTTTTAAGAGTCATTGATTCAATTTTTCAATGCAATTCAATTATGTGTAACAATGAGGCATACGGGATCATTTATTTAAATTTCAATTTACGTAAGTGTATTTGGAATATGGACTAAATTTTATACTCATACAGTTTTAAACAATAAAATGTTAAAATTGACTTTAATTTTCGCATTTAATGTGCAACTGTATTTCTAAATACTTAATAAATTATGCCTGGTTATTGGAATATTAAATGTAATTAAATTGCTAGAAAAATTATATATATTGAGAAAATCCATATTAATTTTTTTAAAGTTTCAAAAGAATAAATGTTTTATATAATTGAGGTTAACTTTGCATCGTTAAATTTGGCTTTTGTCTGACCGTTAAGGGATAGGAATTACAGCAGTTTTTTTCTTACTTTAAATCAACTGCATATAGTCATAAATTAGAAGGAAAAAATACTTATATTTTTCTGAAACGGTTTAAATTTTTAATTTTAATTTAAAAATAGAAAGTTTCGATATCAATCTGAAATCGAGAGTTACGTACGTTATATTCTGCCAAGTGACAGAATAATAAAATTTAAAAATACTAGGGGGCACGCCCCCTTCTCGCTATCTCTCGCCAACCCCCGGGAACTGCTTCCGCAGTTCCCTTTGGATCGCTTCGCGATCCAAGCTCGCTTCGCTCGCTCACCGTTCATTGAAATATTTTAGTCTAGCCTTAAGGGTTAACCTAAAGGAGCAAGTCCGTCATTTTTTTGCCAAATGTGGTAACCCCGTCAAATTTGTATTATGGCAGCTATTGGCTACGAAAATCGCCACAGATCGAATTTTAAGCGAATACTTATCAAATAGTTCAGTTTTGTCTATGTATTCTGTTTGCATTAGAGAATTTATTTTGCTCCTTTGTTTATAAGTTGATCCTGTCCATATCTTTCATCGTTAAGAATTCTTAAATCGTATTAGTATATTTAAAATACTATTAATCATTCATTATTAAAATAACTCATTTCTAAAATTATCTATTGTTTTTGAACTTGCAGCAAACTGTTGAGTTCTGATTTTCTTATTTTAAAATATTGCTACAATCTACGATCGCAAATGCCACGATAATTTTTAATAAGGAAATCTTTCATGTTCTCTCAGCAGACATTTTCAGTTTTGAGTAGCATTTTAAGTAATTATTTGTTGTCATTTCACAGACTTAGCAAACGCTCGGTTTGTGTGATTTTGACTTGGCGACATTTTTCGACTGGCGCCAAATCCGGCCATGGTCCTTTAGGTTATCCGCCTTTAGTATCCTTTTAAAATAACATAATTACAAATTAATGCTTATAAATTAATGGTTATCATTGCGAAAATATGTCGCTGCTTGAATAAGATCCATTTGTAAATAAATTGGAAACCGTGGTTGCCGTCAAGGCTTAGAAACTATGTTTAAAAACAATTTTAATTTTCCCTTTTTTTATTAACAATAATGTTTGGTAGTTCAGTCGATAGAAATTATAGTTTAAATTTTCAAACTTTAAACGTCCCTAATATTATGCATATTTAAATTTAAACTTACTGATTCTATCCTAAAGTTGTTGTTTCAAACACTTTTTTGTTGTTTTCAGTCGGCCATTTTGAAATTAGTGATTTTTGTTCATTTCGATTTTGCCATTCCAGATATAGAAATATAAGGAAATTTGGGTGCCGTATAAGAGTATTATATATATAGATGATGCAAGTCCCTATTTTCATTCTTGTATCATGCCAAAATCAAAGTTTAGAAATTAAAAACTACAAGAATTGAGGTCTAACAAAAAGCTCTAGTCCCAACTAGGTTGGCGCAGTTTATGGTTTCTTGCATACGTTCGATTGCAATTTATAAAGTTTAAGCTTGTGCCTCTCGTTCTATTATTTATCTATTCCCTTTATGTTAATCCCAACGTTTAATAAATTTGAACAGTTGTTTTAAATCACTAGTAGTTTTTTACAGTTTTAGGATACACATTTATGTTACTGTAAAGTTGAAGCAAATACCGTAAAAAAAATTGGCATGTTTCACATCTTGAGTAGCAATAGTTCCACGGGAATGAAAGTAAGGTCTCGATTGGTTAACCAATGAAGTGGGCGGCACTTACCGTGTCATACAGCCAATCACCACCAAGTGAAAGCCTAACTTGCAAGGCGTTGGCTTTCGGGTCTTCAGGTCCTAGGATGGAATGCAGTATTTGACGCTACCCATCCTATAAAGTTAAGCCACATACTACACCATCCAATATAGTTAAGTATTTAAGGGGAGTCGGATGGTTCTATCTCGGCCATGTTAATTATACTAACGTTAGGAACATTTTTCTCAGGAACTATATGAGATATCATTATGAATTTTTTTATAGTTTGTTCCTTACATATAGTTCTTCGATTTAAACTGAGGATATTTCACAGTATAAAAAATACTTTTACAGTGATTTTTTTTTTAAATATGTAATAAAAAAACCCAAAAATCCGATTTAAAGTTATATAACTTTTTTTAGCAGAGATATTTAAAATTCCTCATTTTAAATCAAAGAGCTATTAATGGGGAAGAAATAATAAAACAAAACATGTTGATATATATATTATAGTTACCGAGCAAAATGTTGAAAAACCTTATATTTCAGGAAACACAAAAGAAAATTAAGGTATAGGTAGGAACTGATATACAGACTTTCTGAAACATGCTTATAAAAAGAAAACTTTTAAACAGAAATCGATAATCTTGGTCTTAAATTAAAGCTATAGATAAGCAGATTAAAAATAAAAGAAAAATAGAAAATCGAAATTTTTGCCCCTAACACCCATCCGACTCCCCTTAAACAAAAATATCTCTGTAGACTAGACACGTTAAATCCATCGTGGTCCAATTTTCTCTTTTAAAATGTCGTAAATAAGGTTTTAATACAAAGAATTTATCTTTACATATTACTATACAAGGTTTTCGGTTTTTATCTCTTAGAATTCATACACAATAATTTTATTATAATAAAATGCATAAAAGTTTTGTAATTCGTAATTGTATTTTACTTACCAATTTTACCTATATAGCAAAAAAGTATCTGAAAAAGTATGCTTATTTTAAATAAATCGCCGTCATTTGACTGTGGTTCTAAATTGTGACGTCCGTCGCCAATAGCCCTCGTGTAGCTCTAGTGCGACTATAATTCAAACTTACTAACTAAATTAAACAAATCGCTTTTCCATTAAATTATATAGACTCAATTTCTACACGCAAACACAATTCATGAAATCCCTATAGAAACGAATATCAAGTCATTTTAAGTACGTAACCCCGTTTACATTTCAAATTAATCCAAAACATTTAGATACTTTTACCACTGAACACAAATAAATGATCTTTTCTAATACCTAATAATAATAAGAACGAGTAAAATCAGATTTCGGAGATAATACCGGATTTGGCCACCCCCCCCCCTCCCCCCTCAATAATTCCTATCGTTCCAATACTCAAGGGGGAGAGTTCCCCCCCCCCCCCTAGCTCTTCATTCGAACTCCAGAAAGGCAGCTTTTCGGTATGCAACGTGGAACCTTTCTACTTTCATTTCTCACGACGCCATCCACACAGAATTCCACCGGAGCCCGCCTGAATGGTCTCTGGGGGGGGGGGGGGGGGGGGGGGATGAAGTGAAGACACCCTGACACCCTTCCATATAGAGATTTAATTTGACAAAAGATTCCTAATCGTGCCCCCCTCCCCCATCTCATACCTACCCCAAGCGAAGATCTACCCTCTCTAGTTCCTTAATCTTCTCGCCCGGCTTCCTTTAACACCGCGAAATTACGCCGAGATTCTCTGAAATACTTTCTGGAGATGAGAGAGATGCGATCTCTCTTCTCTCCAACAAAAGGACAGGAAGGCGGTGTTCGAATTTCCATCCTTATACCTCCTCCCCCTCATCACACCTTATAAACCACCCCTATCGTCTGCTGTTCGTTAAGCCCCCCCCCCCCCCCCTTGCAAAATCTGCAGCAAAGATTTTGCATCCTTTACTCCCTTGATAGGTCGGATTAGACCGGGAAACCTCACGAACCAGGACCAATCTTTGCCATGTAAACGACTTTTTTTTTTTGTTATCCCGGTCTTCTTCCCCATTTCAGTAGGCTTTGTTTTGTGTGTGTGTGTAGTTTTTGAAGCCTTGGTTCGGATTCCGTGAAGTCCCAAAGGTGCCGTCCATAAATTAATTCTCATTAGTATTATGCTACTTTTTTTTCTTTAAGTAATGCTGTCTATTAAGCGCGTTGTTCTTGACATAATTGGATGGAATAAGTTTCTTTCGCTTTTGTAAACTTAGAGAAACTTTTGAATTTTGGCTGCAACAGGAGATTAAAATAAAGTTATCCGTCACCTTGGGAAACAAAGGCTGCATTTTTCCATTAATCTTCATTGATATTTGGGGATTTGTCTATGTTTTTAAATTAGAATATTTAAACATTAATTTATAATCAACAGATCATATATGATACCCGTCTCCGTCTGTTAGTTATAAGCACTTTTAAAGTAGTTATTAAATTATAGTAATAATTTAAGGTTAAGTTTACATTCGATATCGATTGTTTTAAACATAAATATTGTACTTGCGGGTTTTCTTTTATGTTATAACTGATTGAACAGTCATCAAACCAACTATTCGTATTCGACCAGGGTCAACCACAAAAAAGCTAAAATATATGCTTTCCTATTTTTCGGGATTTTTATTTAAGAGCAACAAACCAAAGTAATAGACAGAAAAATTCAATACAAATCTCACTGCAAACATAAAACATATTTAAAAGAAATGGGTTTTTAAAAAATTCAATAAAACAACTGTTTCTAATTAAAGAATTATTGTAGCGAACTTACATCATACTTAAATGGTATTGATACAGAAAGCTTCTAAACTTCAAACCAATCTGTGAATTAAATTTTATAATTGCATACGAAGACGAAATCAATTCAATCGGATATTTGCACCTGCATCATTTTCATTTACAAACTAATATTTGCCAGCTAACTCAAAGAGCTCAAAAAAGAGAAGATGGTAAAATAGTCGATTTTCTAAAGTCTTATGGTATTTTGATAGATAAAACTTTTAAAATCATCTTTGACAACTAACTCTCACGACAATAGAGCTAATCCTGATGACGTCACCATAAAGAAAACAAACAAACGATTCGTATTTTTATGGAAAGTGACGAAACCAGTACCTTCTTACTAACTACAGTCATTCCCAAACCAAAAATTCGATTAAAAAAAACCTTAATTCAAATAAGAAATTTAATAAGTTAATAAAATTTACGTTAGTAATTTCTTTTTAAAAAAAACTGGAATGGAAGATTAGAAAGCGGTAAATTAAAATGTTTTTCATATGTAAAAGATATATGGAAGCTTCCTAACTCCAATATGGGATCACTAGGTGTTAATTAAATATCATACAAAGATATAGACAAAATAGCTGGATCATTTAGTTTCACCATCAAGACCATCAAGCTTATCGAGTTTTCAAAATAACTTGAACTCAAAAGAATGGTTGGCAAAACGGGTATTATGAAATGGTACTATGAATTTAACAGAATGTGCTGTTATCAGAAAATTAGAAATCAGGACACGATATATCGTCGGCTGGCAGTCAATGCGTTAACTAACAGTATGCACAATATTTGATTCAACACCTACATGGCTTACTTTTTTGAGATATCAAAATATTACTTAACAAAAGATCCTTTTTAACACGAGGCTAGATTTGAAAGAGTGCTCCAATCGAATACTTATATTTACAATAAGCATCATTTTTATTTCCAAGCTCACCTTTGACATCAGAAACCAAAAACTATACCAGTTACCTTGGCAACAAAACCATAAAAAGAAACCAGAAAACCCTAACAAAATCTTTCTAAAAATCCGTGGCCCCTTCTTATTTCCTCCGGTGATCCCCAAAGCCAGAATCAAAAGACGAGCCCTGGCAGAAGAAAGGTTTTCCAAGTCCTCCCGTCTACCGTTGGGATTTGAGGTTTGCTTTCATTTCCCCGGGTCTTAGGCTCGGTGATGGAACCCAGTGAGCCGGCGTCCCTTTGTGGTTTCGCTGCCTCTGAGGATCCCTGCTCCGTCCGCATCCGGGATCAGGATCCCAAATTGTGATTTAAACCCAACCTCTTCCTCCTGTTCCGGTGGTCCCTCCATCTTTCTTTTTCCATTTCGGAGTGCCTCGGTTGACAAACATGTAACCGACAAGTAAACAAACGACTAAACATGTAACATAAACAAATTTATATTCTAAAAGAAATAAGATAGCCTGCTTTCCAGTTGCTTTGATCCTCGCAGGAATTCTCATAGTAAGGACAGACAGACTGACGATCAGAAAATATTAAAAAGAAGTCTGTGATGTCACACTTTTCAAACAAAAAGGAAAACGTTAGAAAGGAAGTTGTGTGTGTACGGATATTGAAGTGAAGAACGACGGAGTACAGACGTAAAGACAGAAAAAAAGAGTATGAAACTTAAGTCTCTGGTTAAGATCTCTGAACTTTCAAACAAAAAAAATTAAATCCGACTGTTGGAACGGAATTTGAAAAGGAGCCACGATGCCTATACCAAACTTTCCACTGTTTAATTCTTTCGAATTAAATGTAGGAACCAGTAGGAGACGGCAAGTGGGAAACTATATATGCTTCTTGCACACAATGGTAGCTGTTTACAAGAAACGTGAGCTAAAACTAATTTTAGTTTTCGATAGGCTAAATTCATGCAAAATTACCTTTTCTGTAATGTAAGTCACGTGTGTAAAAAGTGATTATCATTACAACTTTTAACATTAAATGAAAAAAAATTGCGGAATAGTTGATCTACACTGATTGCAACAAAGTTGCACTACTTGATGTAATGGCTTTATTTAATTTGATTTATTTTTTTAATTTAAAAAGCTTTTTTAAATTATGATTTGTATTGCAGTTACATGGAATTAGCCTATAATACGATTCATATTCCAATGCGGCAAAAGTTTCCCCAAGATACATATTTGATGGTGAGCTGGAACTAATGGTATTTCTCCTTCTATATAAACAACAATTACAAAACTTATTTTAAAAACTCATTTAATTTAAAACTAGTTCAGTTTTCGCTTACAATTTTGTCAAACTAACTACGTGATTTGGTGAAGGAGATTCTGATTCTGGAATCTTCTTTCTTGCTTCTTGTAGATTCTATTTATTTACAGATTCTTCCTCTACTGATGCTACCGTCCCTCAGATATTTTATTCTATATTTTTTTTTCTTTCATCCTTTATCTCAAAGCTCCACGTGAATATTTATTCTTGCCTATAGAGTGTGAGGATGCTGTGTGTGTTTTTTGTGTTTGTTTTGAGGAACATGCATTTTCAATTCCCTATTTAGAAAAGGTCTGTTTTGCTTGTGTTTCCTTATGTTTTTGTTGTTGTTTTTGTTGACGTCAGCAGGAGAGTGGTGAATTTATTATGTGGTCAAGGCAATTTTTATCAATATTTGTGTAAGTGATGGTTGGTGAAGATTTGCCCAAAACAATCATTCGCTATAAAAAGAGACTTTAAATAAAACTTTTAGCTCTGACTATAGAGTTAACTATGAAACTTTTCATTGCAGTTTTTTCATAGTATGATTGAATAAAAAATATAGATTCTAATCGTTACTTAAATATCTATTTCGTACGTAATTATAATATTCCAATAATTCCAATTAAAATACTCTATGAGACATGGAATACTCAACTTATAAGGCCAGCTTTCCGTGTCGTCACACTTTCTGTTCTGTTTAGTTTAGTTTAGTTTGAATTATCGTCGCACTAGAGCTACACGAGGGCTATTGGCGACGGGCGTCGTATTTTAGAACCACGCTGTTCTGTTTGGAGTGCTAGATGTTCCAAAGAAAAAGAAAAAACTTCCTCTTGAAGCCTGTACGCAACCTTAAAAGTATAGTCTTCCATGTTTTAGTAGGTTTCTGATTTTTCTTCGGAATAGTCGACTCTCCGTACAATACGGATTTGTGACGTCACCGACGTATTTGGGAGAGATTCTCTAGCCTAGTAAGTCGAGTAGGTTGAATATAAGGCCATTCTCACTGGCCATATATACTGAGAGGCCACTTTCTTATGACCACCTAATATTTTTATGCAACCACATTCCTCAGTTTTATGCAATATATCATACTTTAAGCTGGTTGAAACCATATTTTGAGGGATGTTTTCTTGGGCATTGTACGGGTCCTTTTATTCCTGTTAAATAATGTCTGAAAGTCCGAGGGTATTATTTAAGTATTATCGCAGATCAATCACAACCAGGTATGTTATTACCATGTATCCATACCTTGCCGGATTTGGATACTTTCAGCAGTACAAAGCTCCTTGCCATAAAAGTAGCAATGTCCTCAGATGGTTCAAAAAGCATGATGGAACTTTATATTGCTTCGTAAGCCTGGTTCAAATGATGGTCAAATATTTTATTGAGGGGTGGTCATAATAATTTTGCTACTCAGTGTAATTTTAATATACAGCATAGGTCAGTGAAAACCGAAGAACATCTGACTTAATGTATAAAACCTGTTACTTTTTTCAAAAATATTTTTTTTAAGTCTTGGGAATTTTTTTATTTTATTATCGGCGACTTATGCAACCAACGTTCGATTTTAGTATCACGGAAACCGTGGAAGAAGCCAGCCAAGTTGGCTCTAGTGCACGGTAAATATTGAAACAGGGAAGCCATATTTGCATATCCTCAAATAAAAAAAAAAGGACCATACTTTTTCGAGTGGTAATGTTCGATCGAAATTCATTCTCAAATCTCGTTGAAACTAGAAGAAAAGGGAAGCTATTATTCATTTTGAGAACTAGAGAGAAAGTTTTAGAATTGTGTGCTTTGCTGTTCAAAAAACGGTTAACCGCTATTTCGAATTATTTTAAAAGTTCAACAGGGCAATAAAACGATGAATAGAAGAATTTTAATATGCGGAATCGGTTTTAAAAAATGTTTTACAATTATTGAGTTCTATTTAATTTTTGACAACAGAGTAATCGCACTCAATAATTAACTTAAATATTTAAGAATAAAGTTCTTGTTAAATATTTGTTTAAACAATTTAAATTCTTTTTTGGATGATTTGTACTTTTAATTGCTCATTACTCTTTATTTAAGTGTCTTTTTAAAATGAATATTCGTGATGTTCTACTTAATGACATAAAGAATTTTGATAAAAAATAAAATATTAAAAGGGAAATATGCCTTAAAAGTTTTTTAAATACATACCGTTTCCAAAAATTCTTAACAGCCCATGCTAAGAACTCTTATATTTACTCTCATTTATGACTAATTTTCACAGTACACTTTTTAAAGATCGTTTTAAGATATTTTTCAATGAGAAAAATATTTTCGGACTTATTTTAATCTCAATAAATTTGAATTGCTTTGTAAATTTGTAATAAGCCTTTTGAAAAAAGTAACCCTTTTGTTCCTGACATCTTATTTTAAAAATTTAGATTTATGACAAACAGTCTAAGAGGTTTTACACCGTATTTTAGACTCGATAATTTTAGGACAAATCTTTACAGTCATATACATGGGAAAATTTTTTAGTAAATGTTGTTTTGGCGACAATTCATAATTAAAAACTATATAAGGTAATATATAAGATGATCTTTAAATATTTATATGTTCTGAGCCGGAGGAGCATAGGGTGACAAGGGGTAATTATTGGACAAAAATCAAACTTTTACCATAGCTCCCTCATTTATGTAATTTTCTAACCAATATTTTTTTTCCGTAATGACTATTAGATATATCTGTCGGGTACCATTGTTAAAATTTACTCTTTCCTCTGTGGAAGTTTTTTAAAAAATAAACATGTGTCCAAACTTTACCCCGCCAATTGGGGTAATTATTAGACAGTAGTTTTCAATCTGTTCTGAACAGTATTTAGACTAGCTACCAGGGTAAATTGTGTGATATAGTATGTACTATATTACTGTGTATTTGATAATTATTTAATACCACATGGCTTCTGTAAAAAAATGTATAACAGTGAAATCTAGTAAAAATTACCAAACAATTAAATTTCTTCTTTTTTCAAGTTCAAACATTGCGTAGATTATGTTTCTTAATCACAAAAACTATGCCAAGTAAATTCAAGCATATTGCTATGCTGCCTGTCTTACCCCATAGCATGTAAAGCAATTTCCCCAATTTTTCCAATAATTTCCCCGTGACTAAACACTAAACATGCATGTCATAATGTTACTATTCATCCTACAATGATGTTTTTCAGCACAAACCACCTTCATAAACATATCTAAGACTGGGCATTACAAAATTCAACATCATGTAAAAGAAAACAAAATTATACACAATTTGGCATCGATTGAACGAAAGCTTAAACCATTTTTTTCAAGCACTTTGGATTATTAATATATTTTTTGAGAAAAATTTCTTATCTAATCCCAATAATTAATCAGAGAATTGCTGGATATGCAATTAACATATTGTGATTTATTAGACGCAATAAATTATGATGCATTATGGTTGTTGGGTCCTGTCCAATAATTACCCCGATTTTCCGTGTCCAATAATTACCCCGGGTCACCCTATAGCCTTGAAACATAAAAACTACAGGTTGTCTAGGCAAGGCTAATAATTTAAAAAATCACGAATCACTTGCAATCTAATTGCACCCTGAACTTGATTCTTAATCCAAAACTTAAGAAATCTTACCTTTTTTAATTGACACAACTCCCGTTCAGAGCTATATAAATCATACACAACTTCATTTGCATCGCCAAATTTAAAAGTGGGACAAGTCCAATGGAGACGGTCCCACTACCTTTCTGTTTATTTATAACTCGATATTTTTAAAGGGAATGTTTCAGATGAAGAAACGCTCTTGTTTTTATTTTTCAGTGTCCTACTATTTCATTGGTTGTTTCGGTTATACTCTCAAAAAGACCGCCATGGATAAAAAATTAATCTTTTCTTTCTATGTAAGCTGTCTTTAACAAATGATTTGAGCAACCAACAGCACAGATAGAAGTTAGCATTTTAAAAATTTATAAGTAAAATATTCCTAGAAAACTCATTTACGAATATCAAAACAAATGCAATTCCATACATAAAATGAAAACAAGACCGCTGAAGCTGTTGTCATTCACGACGTGAAACAACCCCATTCCACCACTTTCAATATTTTCCCTTATTTAGAATCCCTTATTAGAATTTTATTCATAGAGATATCATTTACGAATATCAAAACAAATGTAATTCGCCAGACAAAAATGAAAACAAGACCGCTGGAGCTGTTGCCATTCACGACGTGAAACAACCCCATTCCACCACTTTCAATATTTTCCCTAATCTCGAACTTTACGCCAACAAAAAAAGAAAAATGCAAGCCACCAGTTGATGATAGGCCTACAAAAAAAAAGAACCTTCTCCAGACATCTCGATTTCCCCCACTCTATTCCCAACAGAGACCCCTTCCCTACAAAAACTAAGACCCAAAGTCCGGAAGTTCCTTGCGGCTGCCAACACAACAGAAAGCACTTGGGGCACACTTTTACCGTCCGTTCCCAGGAGTCAAATCCATCCTCATTAGGCAAGGGGTCTCGACCCGGGATGTCTCATCATGCTAACGATGTCCCCTGGATCTTTAATGTCCACCGAGTCAATCCGGGATTGTACCAGGACACTTCCAGATGGATGGTATCCTTAAACTTGGCTGTTGACGGTCTGCTAAGAGAAGGATCTGTGTCTTGAGGATTGGTTCTGTAGAAGATATAAGGCATGTGGGATAGTTGTAAGAGGAATTGAGATAATCTGGTGTGAAAATAGTGGTAAATGGTGTTAAGTATGTATTTTAGATTCGATTGATTGGTTTTAAGATTAGTGTGAAGATGGTGCAGTGTTTAAGCTGCGTTTTGAAATTTTTTAGCATTTTAGCTAAAATCGAAAATTTAATTTTAGCTTTTTTCAAATGATTTTAGGAAAAACAAGTTAAACACATTTTTAAATAATTTATTACAAACTTTTTACCTAAATACATTTTCATATTTTAAGTTTCCATGATTCTGCACGGCTTTTTTGCTGCCCATGTTTTGAAAGCCGCATGAAAATCAAAGTTTTCTCTTGGCGGCCCTTCAACATTTATCATTAGTAAATTATTTACATTAGATACTAACCGTGCGACCGTAGAGACGTTCAATAGTAATGTGTCGGTCCCCAGAATGAAATGAACGGATCCAAATGAATAGACAAGTTCATAACGGTGTAAATAATGATGGGTAGGTCCGGTATGAAGGGATCCAAATGAACGTGTCTATAAAAGGAACGATCGGATACGTTCCTCCCCCCTGTTTATTTTGCATTTTAGCGAACGTGGATGTCAAGATTTTCGCAAAATGCTATTTCTTTTCGCATTTTGCGAAAAAAACGATCGCAGCTTAAACACTGAGATGGTGTTAAGTATGTATTCTATAATAGGTTGATTTGTTTAGAAATGATTCGGTTGATAAACACGTAAACGATGTATCCTGGGTCTTTAATACCCACTGAGCAATTCTGAATTGTACTAGGGCACTTCTAGATAGACGGTATCCTTATATTTGGTTTTCAACAGTTGATAGGCTGCTAAGGGAAGGATTTGTGTTCTGAGGATTGTTTAGTAGAAGATCTTAGGCATGTTGGAAAGTGGTAAGAGGAATTGAAATTAATTGGAGATGAAAATTGGGGATAAACAGTGCTAAGTTTGCATTTAGATTCCAGTAATGGATTTTAATTAAGCTTTACAAACCAGTAAGACCATCCCATGGGGTTTCTAAAGTATCTCCTAGTAGTATTTTTGTAACACTTTATATATGCGTGATGAACTGCAATGATAAAAAAGACGATTCCTTTTCACATGTTTGTTAAATGGTTAATATGTAACTTCTAATCTAGATATTAGAGGTGGATTTTCATTAATAACTGTGCCAACACTTGACCTTCAACAATTGATAGGAAGCTGAATTTTAGTTTAGTTGAATTAACGTCGCACTATAGTTAAACGAGGGCTATTGGCGACTGGTTCCGTGATTTATAACTGCGGTACACTGCTCAAAACAATTAGGGGAACGCATGGTTTAAACCCTTTCAACCCGCAATGATTCCATTTGGAATCATCCAGCTTGCGATTTTTTTTCTCACTAAGTTGAGCTCGCACTTATTTGTCGTTAGACGGAAGAATCATGTATTTTGAAAAATTAAATATTGTTTGTTTTAATTTAATGAAAATATGCAATAGATTGTAAAATAAAATTCACTATCAAAAACTTTTATGAAATCAATTGATCCTAAATTATTCCCGTCTACATTCTTATAGACGTTTAAAAATTGATTTTAACTTTTTTAAACGAATAAAGTTTTGAAAAAAGTATTGTAACAATTTATTTAAAAGTTATGATTCCCATTTTTCCCCTTAAATTTTAGTTTAAAAAATTAAGATTTTTTTCCCTGTTTTTTACCATTTTATTCTGGATGCATAATGAATCTATTTCACAAATTTTAGATTTTTAGAATAAAAAATAAAAAGTTGGAACTGAAGGGGTTAACAAAAGTACGTAAAGTGCTATGGGGAAAATGTGTCTTTGGGATTTGTACAAGATTTTAGGCATATTATAGACTAAAAATGTAATTTGAACTATTTGGAGTTAAAATGGTAGTTTATGAAACCTGCGTTATATTTCATTTATAAATTTAGATTGTGTATACACCATTGATATGTGTCAATAAAATATTATGATAACGTATAGTAATGACTAATAACACAACTCTCTCTCTCCAGTCTATCCAATTTAATTAACATTTTGTGTGCCATTTCAAAGACACTCCAATCAGGCACATTGAATTATTCTATTTCCCAAGCACTCATTTTAATTTCAAAGTGGTTTTATCCCAAAATTCTTTATTAATATCTAAAATTAAAAAAAATATTTTTAATATTTCATGTGAAGAGAGTTAAGTCGTCAAAAGTTAAGCCAAAGAAGAAAATTTTCTTTAAACACTTTTCTAGAAAAACTTAAATGGTGACTCGTATAATTAAATGCCTTTCTACAAATCCATGATTTCCACTTTCATAACATTGCATCAAATACTTAAACAACGTAAATTTGCCAACAGTCCCCCCTTCTAAGTCCGTTCCCGAAATCTCCCAAAGAGAAGAAAAACCAAAAAGGAGAATGAGCCCGCGATCCGCCGGACAATAAATTCGGTGGAAGGATTACTCCTCCCCTTTTCCAGAAGAGGAGAGATCCTCCGCATCTTCTTCTTCCTCCCGGGATCCCTGATGCTGCTCTTGCGCCTCTTCTTGATTTCGGTTATACTTTGGGTGACGAGCTCGGGAGGATGTTCAATAAAGATAGGTTGTGGTTTTTAGCACTTGTTGATAGGATTAAGGTTTCTTAGAGTGTTTGCTTATTATAATGCTACATTCAGGCCCTGACCATTGCCTATGCCTACAAGGCCCAGGCCATGAGCCCGATTTTTAGGGACTCCAAAATTGGCTATAAATTTTACTTCTAACCTCACAATTGTGTTTGCTTCTATGACAAACAATCAAATTAAATTAATCATATATTTAATTTTTTTACAAATATAAGCAACCTAATTTTTTTTAAAATTGTGATGATGGATATTACTTTCAAAGGTCATAACTTTGTAGTATGTATATTAAGTAACAATACAGTTTGCTAAAGGGGCCTCAAATGTCTCCGAGCCTAGAACCTCCACTTGTCATGGTCAGGTCCTGCTACATTGCCAACTGTATGGCAAACCCAAGCTTCAAATTGTTTTGTCGAAGTATTGGAACAAGAAAATCGCGATGAAATTGTTTAGTTGCGATAAAAAAATATTGAAACAGCTTAATCTCAATTCAAGTGAAGATATTTTTAAAATATACAATTCAATCGTCACATTACCCAACCTTATTGGGAAACAAAATTCTGTAAATTATCTTTAAAATATTCATTTTTTGACATGAAGTAACGTGAGACAACCTGAAACTTAAATTATGACGGACTCATCCGAAAAAATGAAACATTTAGCATAAATAAAGAACAAATACTTTTCAGAAAGAACACACATATTATATCTCTACTTTCGCAACAAAGAAGGGACGACAGAATCAAAAAATGGAGCCAAATACGACGAGAATGAATAGAAGGACCAAGGAGATTTTTTAAAAAAGGATTTTTTTTTGCACTCTGTCCTTTCTCGTGTAAGTATACATAGCTGTATCTCAGAACCAAAGGGGTATATCTTTTCAGTTCACCATCGGCTAGGTGTGCGCATTTAATATTACACCATTGATAGTTTTTTTTCAATATTTCCATAGTATCGGGGGAAAAAGCTAATTCTTGAGCGATTTCACACGATCAATCTAACTGTTGATTAGTTTTGACAGATGACTTCCTTAAATGATGTTTAATGATTGGTTTTAAATGATTCTACCAGGAGGTACAGATAATACATTATACCGTTTAAATATTAACAAAAAAAAATTCTTTCATGTACATATAATAAATAGTTAATCTAAGAGATACGCACGCCCTCAGATTTAAATAGCGTCGACCCCAAGGCTTGGTGGATAATTTAATTGAAGATACAGTCCGGCTCTCAAATTTAGGCAGCTGGTAAACGTGAATCAAGTTTTTACTCTGAATAACAGCGAAAGTAGTAGTATAAAAAAAGCCGAGGTAACTCATCTCCACCTTTTGAGGATCCTTTTGGTAGACTGTGGGTTGCTGAAGCCGCTACATTGGTGACCCGGACGTGATCGTCACCCACTCCAACGAAGCTCCTGCTAAACTTTGTGAGCTCCTGCTAAAAATTTACGATGCACTCAGACACGGTTGCTACTCGCTGCTAATGCAATCAACGCTGCACACAACTCAACGATCCCCGCAACCTCAACTCCGGCCAATGCTGGCACACAACTCAACGCAGCACAATGCATAGCGAAGCAGCCTGCGCACGGTTACTTACCTCGTTGTTTCTAGGAGGGAGTGGTGGTGTGGCGTTTACTACACGCGCAACCTCAATAAATCATCCAATCGCAAGAGGGCGCAGATTTACCGCTGCGTTCCTACCAGTATTCTGAATAACAGCGAAAGTAGTAGTATAAAAAGCCGAGGTAACTCATCTCCAACTTGAGGATCCTTTTGGTAGACTGTGGGTTACTGAGGCAGCTACAGTGTCTTAACCCACCACTCCACGCCCACGACGCAGAACCAGGGTTAGTATATGAACTCTAACCTAAGTCGGTAAAGCGCTTGACATTGCATGTGAAAGATCCTAGGTTCGGGCCCGAGTATTTACAAAATAGCTGCCAACCTATAAACGGTCTTTGCTGCCAAAAAGTCAGACTAATAATACCCCGCGTAGAGGGAATGTACATTAAATATGTTTCAAAGTCCAGACGCTGCGTACGATGTCGCCCTTAAAAGTGGTGTTGGTTGCTCACTCAGGTAACGGCTGGTCACTTGACTTTGGTTTTAAATTTTGGTGATCGTCAACAATAGCCCTCGTGTAGCTCTATAGTGCTACTATAATTCAACCTAACTCTAAATTAGAATAAGTATTTACACTCGTCCCAAAAACCGATCCCTTCCTCCATAATTCGGGAGCAAATTCTTGCACCCCTCTAGCTCTGAGCTACACACGGGTATCCTGGTCCTCTCCGGTTCGCCGTCGAGTATAATCTCGGACCTGGACTTTCGCTGGACTAAGCTGGCTGGAGGTCAGGGGGATTTGTAGATGAATATGGACCTTTTTGTCACTGTTATTGTGCTTGAAGAAAATGATTTTTCAATTTTTTGTGTTTGATTTGGCCAGTACGTGGGATTTTGGATTAGAGTGGGTATCATCTCAACGCGGAGATTGATGGTAATCTTTTATCATGTATTTCATTTATTTATGAAAATGTTTTTAGCTTATGATACTTTTTATTTATTATTTTAATTTATTATTTTAGCATAAACTCATAATTAAAATTTAAACAAACTATTGCGTTGCATAGGATTTTTTTTAAATCATTCGTTATGTATTAATGTAAGTAAATTCACGAACTACCGGCATCGGTCTTTGGCTTTTTTTTCTTTGTATTTTTCCCGTTGTAATTTTGTCGTACTAAATGAATAAAAATCTAAGGGTGTGTAACACCACACTACTTGCAGTTTCCACTTATTAAACTAATAAATTTAAATGAAAATATAGGCCCCATAAGGTAATTTCAATAACATTAAAACCTAAAAAGTTCAATGGGAGGAACCCTTTGCACATGTGCAATTTTCTCGAAAACTTTATTATGGCATTCGTCAGATACTAGAAACTCGTAAACCAAATTTGAAGTCTGTGGCTCTTTTCGTTTTACAGCAATATCTTTAAAACCAGAAATGTTTTATGGCCCTGTGAGCATACGCGATTTCCTCGAAAACTTTATTGTGACATATAATAGGGCACTATGAAATCGTGTATCAAATTTAAAGTCTGTAACTTTTTTTAGATTGATCTATAGAGTGGTTTCAGACAGACAATCTGACTGTCGGAACAATGATCAGAAACCACTTTTTAGGAATCACTTCCCTCGAAAACGAGTACAAAACTCAAAATCTCCATTTCTGATTTTAGATCTCATCGCAATACTTTCATTACCTTATATTTCATTTTTGGAAATTAAAAGTAATAATACTAGTTTTAAAAATATCGCGTAGTAAAGTTAGATACTATATTATTTGTTTATTATCATTCTGAGTTACCAGTGTATCCATAATAAAAGGAGCCTATATCACCGGATGCGGATCATGATCGCTGGTTTATCCAACCTCGCACTAACGATCATCGTCAAGAAAACGATGCAGTTTTTTAACTAATGATGATGTACAAGAACAAAGCCCGCCCCGGAACTTTCTTTGTCTTTTCTCCATAACACAGGCTTTAAAAAAAAGAATCCCAGAAGTTGTCTTCATGGAGGCCTTTATCCACTTGGGGTTATTTCCTGATAGCACACTACGGGTGAAATGGTCCGTGCAGGGAAACGAGCCTTAACCCTGACCGTGGCCACTCGATCATGCTCGTAAAAGTGATGTGAAAATTGAGAACATTTTGCGTTGAATTACTACGAACTTCAGTTCAGTGGAATAAAAAAAATGGCGGGTATGAAAAAAGGCGGAGATGTATTTGTGAAATGAGACAGAATGGTCTATCAGCGTTTCTTTATCGTTTCTTTTTTTTTCGGGAGCAGAGAAGATTATTTTTTCGTAGCTTAGATCGTGCATTGTTATTAGAGGGTGAGAGAAAATTACCTGTCTTTGACGAACTTGGTTGGATATGGAAGCCCCAAGTCGACCAAAAGTTTCTGAGAGAAACTCGAAGATTTTTTTTTGTTTATTTGTTGTTTCAAAGTTTTTTTTTTTTTTCTTCTTTAAAAAAATGTCTTAGAAAACTTATTTTCATTCAGATGTTTGAGAAAATATATTTTTAGAGAAAGGAGAACAGAAGACAAACTTATTGAAATAAAATTTTAAAAAATGAGATATAGTTCAAGTTCGCGTTTCGATCCTTAAACTAAAATTTTCAAATATTTGAACTTTTTTTTTCTTTTGTCATAACACACATGAATGTCCCTGTCACGAAAATATTACGTTTCCTAATTTCGACATAAATTAGGCTCAGGAAAATTTAAAATTGGATTCGGACTTCTGTTGTTTCTTACACAACTGGTTTTACTAACTATTCTTTCCACACAAAACTCTGTTTAAGAGCCAGTTTTTTAAAGAGTCAGGCAGGCTTGGATAGTTGACATTTTTAATTTTGCTGAAATTTGCAGAATATGTTCTTTATGTAAAACTATTAGACACGTATATTTTTGTTTTTGCCAAAAAAAATTTTATTAAAGTTTTGGGGGGTCAAAGTTGAAGATCGTCCGTTTTTTGAAGAAAAACGAACCAACTTGCATATGGCAATACTTTTTGTGTAAAGAGTTAAAAATCGCAGTGACAATTTTTTCGTGTTCTACTTGTTCCATAGTACATGTTAGGACATAAAAACTTATGGTTGACATTTGGCACAAAGGTCACGGGTCATTCAAAGTCATTCGAAAAAAAAAAAATTCTGAACTTTGACCTCCAAAATTTTCTTGTGCTAGCAGTGAACCAAAAGTGTATATGATCCAGTGAATACATACTAAAGAGAAGTACCCAAAATTAGCAAGTGATGTGCGGTGGCACTTTTGGTTGCAGAAATATTTGACCTTGAAATTGCCGAAAATCCAAAATTGCACGACTTTCAAGTTCATTTATTCCTTGTTTAGAGCTCCTTAACTGCTTGTACCAAAAGTAACCAGTTATAAAATTAGCTGGAAAATAATCCTTATGGATTGTAGAAACAAAATCAATTCACAGACCTATTTTATAGTTGATCCAATTTTATTTAATGAGGCTCTAAATTTTGCAAAAAACTCAAAATTTCGTGCAATATTGTGGTCTGAAACATGCACATTGTATGTGAAAATATTGCAGTAAAATTTCGAATATATTTTTTAACTAACTTTTATTGTTCCATAAATGTTTTGATAAAATGATAAAAATATATGTATGACTTTTTTTGGATTTGTTTTCCCTAGTTGAGCACTTATCCGCTGGAACTCATAACTTTACTAAGATTAGCAGCACATTATATAGACAAAGCACGCTTTACTTATACTGGAAACTTAGCTGTAAAATAATCCTTATGTATTGTAGAAACAAAATCAATTCACAAACCTATAGGTATTTGCTCCAATTTTATTTAATGAGGCTCTAAACTTTGAAAAAAAACTCGCAATTTTGTGTTTTCTGCAAAGTTTAGGGCTCCTTAACTGCTTGTACCAAAAGTAACCAGTTATAAAATTAGCTGGAAAATAATCCTTATGGATTGCAGAAATAAAATCAATTCACAGACCTATGGGTATTTGCTCCAATTTTATTTAATGAGCACTAAACTTTGAAAAAAAATTCAAAATTTCGTGCAATTTTGGTGGCCTGAAACATGCCCATGTATGTGAAAATATTGCAGTAAAATTTCGAATATATTTTTTAACTAACTTTTATTGTTCCATAAATGTTTTGATAAAAGAGAAAAATATATGTATGATTTTTTTAATTTGTTTTCCCTAGATGAGTTAAACTTAATCGCTGGAACTCATAACTTTACACACACACATTAGAAAAAGTACGCTTTACTATACTGGAAAACTTAAGGCATCTTCTTGCACATCTTTTGCAGCAGCAAATGAGCCCATAACTCTTAAAAACAATACATCAGAACAAAATTTGTTTTAAACAGGCTGTGCACTTCCATAGAGAAAAAAAAACACGTTTTACATTCAAATAAAAACTGTTTATTTATAACATCTTTATAAAAGGGCAAAAAACCGGTATAAAATCTTCCCCCTAAAGTGCAATGAAGGAAATGAGAAAACAAATAGAATAATAGATCATAATGGAAGAAAAGTGTTTCAACAATTTGAATATTTGGCCACTTCTCAAATTTGAAGCGTATTAAGAGTTATGCTCTCATTTGCTGCAGCAAAAGTTAAGCAAGAAGATGCCTTAAGTTTTCCAGTATACGTAAAGCGAACTTTGTCTATATAATGTGCTGCTAATCTTAGTAAAGTTGTGTTCCAGCGGATAAGTGCTCAACTAGGGAAAACAAATCCAAAAAATAGTCATACATATATTTTTATCATTTTATCAAAACATTTATGAAACAATAAAATTTAGTTAAAAAATATATTCGAAATTTTACTGCAATATTTTTACATACAATGTGCATGTTTCAGACCACAAAATTGCACGAAATTTTGAGTTTTTTGCAAAATTTAGAGCCTCATTAAATAAAATTGGATCAACTATAAAATAGGTCTGTGAATTGATTTTGTTTCTGCAATACATAAGGATTACTTTCCAGCTAATTTTATAACTCAGTTAAGGAGCTCTAAACTTTTCAGAAAACACAAAATTGCGAGGTTTTTTTTCAAAGTTTAGAGCCTCATTAAATAAAATTGGAGCAAATACCTATAGGTTTGTGAATTGATTTTGTTTCTACAATACATACGGATGATTTTACAGCTAATTTTATACGTTTCCAATGTTGGCACAAGGAATAAATGACCTTGAAAGTCATGCAATTTTGGATTTTCGGCAATTTCAAAGTCTAATAGTTCTGCAACCAAAAGTGCCACTGCACATCACTTGCTAATTTTGGGTACTTCTCTTTAGTATGTATTCACTGGATCATATACACTTTTGGTTCACTGTTGGCACAAGAAAATTTTGGAGGTCAAAAGTTCAGAAAAACACATTTTTTCGAATGACTTTGAATGACCCGTGACCTTTGTGCCAAATGTCAACCATAAGTTTTTATGTCCTAACATGTACTATGGAACAAGTAGAACACGAAAAAATTGTCACTGCGATTTTTAACTCTTTACACAAAAAGTATTGCCATATGTAAGTTGGTTCGTTTTTCTTCAAAAAACGGACGATCTTCAATTTTAACCCTCAAAAACTTTAATAAATTTTTTTTTGGCAAAAACAAAAATATACGTGTTTAATAGTTTTACATAAAGAACATATTCTGCAAATTTCAGCAAAATTAAAAATGTCAACTATCCAAATCTGCCTGTTTTGCCTGATTTTTAAAAAAACTGGCTCTAAGGCCCTTTAGAACTCATTTTATGACGTTTTTTAACTCATCAAGCAACCATAAAAAAAAGCGATATTTGATTGTTTTCGTAAACATACATATAATACTTTTTTCAAAAGCATAGTCTGAACTCAGAAGGTCAAAAAATACAATTCTTGGGATGTTTGTTTTGTGTTAATAAAGTGTTTGTTTAGTGAAGAGTTTTATTTAACCCTTTATCTACTGACGGTACTTATAACTATCTCTTAAAAAACAATTCGCTTTTCATTGTTCAATTTGGAGAGAACGGGGAAAGATGGAACTTTTTGATTGACTGTTCGTTTTCAGCACATTAAAGTCTATAAAGATGAAGTAAATTCTTCCTAAAACTTTTACTTAAATTACCCTACGCCAATTCGTGATGCCCTGACTGTATACTTATAAGTACCACTCAAAAGGCCGAGTTTTTACTTTCCATTGTTCGTTTGGTCAGTGTAATTTAATAATAATTATAAGCAAAAAGGAAGAAAATAGAAATAAAAAATTCGGGACATAAGTGCATTTTGTGTCCAGTCTATTTTTTACTCTTTTATATTCGAATTAATTACAATAGCTAACATTAAAATATTCAAAGACAAATATAATAAAAAATAAAACCTAATTCGATACATAAAGGGTTTTTATCAAAAATAGCATGGTTATTGGTTATGAATATGGGTCTTTGTCGATTTGACATGGAATGGAATGACCGATAAAACATGGACAGTAGCGACATCTGCCGAGAAACGCGGAAACAAACAGTTGACCGCATAAATAATAAACATTTAAAAAGATGTTTCAGCAAAACTTGATTTCTAAAAATCGTATTCCAAATGTGGAAAGGCATTTAACTTAATGTTATAATTCAAATATTAAATTCTTTTGGCTTATTTTAAAACAAACAAAATTCTAGTCCGTCGTATTTCGGTCTCTTTCTATATCATCTCGTTTATGCCAATATTTTTTAAATATTATTAATTGTTATTAGTAACACTAAAGTATTATTAATAACACTAAAGTATTATTAATAACACTAAAGTATTATTAAAACACTATCTATAATGTAATATTTGGAAAATTATTAAATAACCACAATTGAATAATTTTAGCTTCCACACTACGTTTATAACGCAAAATGAGGAAGGTATTATAATCGTCTAGTCCGTCTGTCTGTCCGTCTGTCACCCACTTTCATATCATAATTAAAGTATTAGATTGGCTGATCACGTGACCTCCAATGCTAACGACGGGACGCGCATGGAGGCTTTTTAAATTACAAAAAAAAATACTAGAAAAGGATTTAAAGTCATTAAAAATATTCCAAAATGCAGCTAGTATTTTTACGATATTTTTTTGTAATTTTAGAATAATTCTAAAATAAATTCTAAAATTAAGTTAAAAGTTTAGTTATAAAGTTTAAAGAGTATATTAGTATTTTAGAATAATTCTAAAATTACAAAAAAAAATCGTAAAAATACGAGCTGCATTTTGGTATGTTTTTAGTGTCTTTAAATCCTTTTCTAGTATTTTTTTGTAATTTTAGAATTAAATGGTATTTTTTCGTAGTATTTTTCTCCTTAAAGTGGCAGCAACACTGGCCATTATGCCCTGTTAAAAAGCCTCCATGCGCGTCCCGTCGTTAGCATTGGAGGTCACGTGATCAGCCAATCTAATACTTTAATTATGATATCTATGAATATTACATATTTATTCTTTGAAATATAAATTAATTTTTGCAAACGATAATAATTATTGAAGAAAAATAATTATTGAATTTTCGAAATAAAATAAATGAAACTAGCCAAATTTAGCGTGTAAATTTTTATAATATAATTAATATTGTGTTTGGCGATTTTTTTTTCCTGTTGAACACAAATGTTGTGTGGAAGCGGACTGAGTGACAGATTCTGTTACAAACCTACTTGTTTATTTCAATTTCTTTAAAATCTAATTGTAATTGCATTAATTTAAGGATACTTAATACAAAGCCTTTAATGCTGTTTTAAGATAAAATATAATAAAAACTAAACTCAGCGGAGGGTATAGTGGCCCAAAGCCTGCAGAGCCCATTTCAGCTGTCCTGACCAAGGGCTCTGTGGTTCGAAGCGAATGTCCAGGTCAGGTAGTCTATAGAGGTAGTCAACCTCACTTGCAATCCCCATTGCTTAGTTCCCAAGCATGCACGATCTTCCTTTACCCAATGTAAATGATAAAAGAGACGAAGTGGACCCTGTCCATTTCGGGATTGAAAGTCCAAAGCTGCAAAAACCTGTTGTAAATTACACTGCTCAAAACAATAAGGGGAGTACTTTGCGTACTTTTGTTAGCCTTTCCAGTTCCAACTTTTTATTTTTAATTCGAAAATTCTAAAATTTGTAAAATAGATTCATTATGCATCCAGAATGAAATAGTGAAAAACAGGGGGGAAATCTTAATTTTTTAACTAAAATTTAAGGGTGAAAAAATTGAAATCGTAACTTTTTTGAATAAATTATAAAAAGTTTTTTTCAAAACTTTATTCGTAAAAAAAAGGGTAAAATCAATTTTTAAACATCTAAGAATGCAAGCGTAAAGAATTTAGGGTCAATTTATTTCATAAAATAAATTTTTCGGGAGTTAATATTATTTTACCATGTTTTTCACGTTTTTCATATTTTCATTTAATTAAAACAAGCATTATTTAATTCTTCAAAAAACATGATTCTTCCATCTATCGATAAATAAGTGCGAGCTTAACTTAGTGAGAAAAAATCGCAAGCTCATGATTCCAAATGGAATCACTGAGGGTGAAAAGGTTTAAACCATGCGCTCCCCTAATTGTTTTGAGCAGTGTAGATCACTTATATTGTTTAATAATTTGCCACGTTCGTAATAAATATACTAAAATGTCAACAACAGAAAATGTTTTTAAACAATTTAGTTCCAGGGGCCAATCTGATAAGTTTATGGAATCATCAGCGTATACTTAAATTAGAACAGTAATCCTAAAAAATAACAAGTTTTGTTGAATTGAAGAAAAAACTGGACTTATAAAAGATGTACATGAATTTTTTTTGTAGCAAAAAAATACCTTTTACATAATTATCGAATTAAAAATAATTAAATGTGCAGCATAAGTACAGTGATACAAACTACATTTCCTAAATTTCTTAACTCAATCTTTTTATGCATGTTTTTCGCATCAATAAAAACTTATTTAATTCCAGTGGAAGAATTTTTTTAAAGCACTCCTTCAAAAAAATAAAATGATTGGAATATAGTATTTAATTTGTTCTTTTCTACAATTCGCTTTACGAAAAGAAACACACACATGACGTTTTTCTTTTTTAAGTATTTGTCAAACTCCTCTGACTTAATATGACAAACTTGTAACTAACAACTTAAATAAATTATCACGTACATATTTTTTTTAACTTCTCGGTCAGCTTGTAAATTATGAGGCAAATATGTGGTCAAAAAAGTTATGCATAAATATTTTGGTAATGCAAAGAGACGATTCTAAGTGGCCGTAAGTAAATGTAGCACTAGTTTAATTTGGTAAAAAAATAATAATTGTGATTGTTAATGCATCATATTAAGACCAACAAAAAAACATATTTCATTGGGAAAGTATTTTCCAATATATATTTGAAATATGCAATGGACATGTTTCACTTTTTGAGTGTCAAAAGTTCCACACGAATGAAAATAAGTTAGCGATTGGTTAATCAATGTAGTAGGCGGAGCTTAAAGTGTCAATTTTTCCCAAGCAGTGGATTGAGGTGAATAACGCTTAAGACGATTAGGACGCCACAGCTTTAAGTTGCGTTCGGTGCCCACGCAGATGCCTTCCTCGTCACTTGACCATGGTTCAAAATTTGGAATGGCACAGCCAATAATTCATGTGTAGCTTTTATACCAAGTTAATTAAAAAGTCTAGTTACGAAACTCACACTCTACACTGTATAACTTATAATAGGGTCCCGGGCGATAGTAAATTCAATTGGACGAAGTCGCCAATAAACGAACTGGAACCTATATCTTAGTAAAACTTTGCAGAATGTGAGTTTTGCAACCAAACCTTTTAATTAATCAAATCAATCAATTAGTTACAACTGTGTCATATCCATTCATTGACTTCTGTAAAAGGCGCTAAGAGGCGGAGAAAAAAGACATATAAACCTTTCTTTCTTAATTTTTTTTTAATATAAAGGGAAAAAAGTTTACAAAAACTAAAAGGGGAAAAAAGATGTATTATTTGCATGCATTTAAGCCTTTGTTTTAAACGCGTGTTCGGGGAAAATTTGAGTCAAGTGTTAATTAGAAATTGTTAATTACTGTGTTTAAACCCTTTTGTTTTTATTTCCCCGTTGTAGGGAATAAAAACTTTAATTAATTTGACTGTTTTAATCCCTGTTTCTTTCGCCTCTTTTAGTGAGGAAATCAGGTTGCTTTTTCATTCAGCAAGACTCAGTCCTGAAAGGTTTTTTTTTTTAATCAATATACTTCAATATAAATTTACGCCTTTATATGCAATTTAATGAAGCGTTCTTAAATAATTAATGTTGTCACAATAAAGCAATTTTTTAAATGGGTATAAAAGGTTTTTTTTCTTAATGTTCTATTTTCAGACAGTATACGTTCGAAATAAGGCAACGGATTTTTCAGATTTCACTGACTCTTGGTTGTCTATAGGTTTGGTACCCACTTCTGGCATGGATGTGAGAATCGGCTTTTAATGGTATGTCCAGCTAAATTTTTCCTTATATATTTTATTTCGGCTAACCAATAAAAACTTTTAAGATTAATGGATTTGGTAGGGAGACTGAGGCTAGTTTTCCAACAGGGTAGGTTTTCCACCTTAATTTTAAAAAATGAACTGCTAAATGATTTAAGTGGTTGAACTGGCCTACGTATAGTTGGCCTATGTATGTATCCCAGCCTGCATCATCTGAACAAAGAAATAATTTTTTGAAGCTGTCACACAGTAAAGCTCCAATTATCCGAAGAAATTGGAACCTAACCACATTCGGATAATTGGAATTAATCGGAAAAAACTGTAGACATAATCAATTACTCAAAGTATAGTTGGGCTGTGAGATCATGTTAGTAGCTCTAGTTTGATTGTCATCAACCCAACCCAAATCAGTGTGCTTGTTGGTTGTAGCATTTTGTAATAGTTTTTTTTTATTCAACTTATGTTAGAATCTTTGTTTCACAAAGTTTATATGCAACAAATAAACTTCTGTACTCGGCCTGTTTTTAAGTTACTACTGTTAAGCCAGGTTTGTAAGGACTGCAGACTCACGTCAATGCGCTAAAAACCGCCCTGCTCCGCGATCTCAGCGTCTTTTCTTCGCCTGGGTGGTTTGTTAGAATTCCCGTCTAGCAATGCGTCTGCATCTACCGCATGCGTAGAGAGCGAAGGAGACTGTTATTTCCTCCGAATTAGTAGATACATCGGCCATTTCGCAGGTGTTGGAGCTCTAATCAAACCACGACTTATTCGAGATTTACGAACGCTGAGATCAACGTTATTTTTGGCGCTGCAGTCACGTGACAACTAGGGCCAATAAGAAAGCGGGTAATTCGGACGCACAGCTCAGCGGCCGATTTCGAGTTCTTAGAAAACCAGGGCTGAAGTCTCGGTTGGATGTATGCCTAGTATTTTTTTCTCGGTCGGTCCCAAAAAAATTACTAGATATGACATCCAACAAAGACAAACAGTAACACATAACCGGATGTAAATTTTTTTTCTGAAATTCATATAATTGGAGTTCGGATGATTGGAGTTATACTGTATGTCGTCGTCGTCGAAACATCTTATTTTTTTTAGTTTTTTAAAGTGAGTAAATTTTAGTTCTTTATTTCAAACTTAAAACATACATATTAATTATTAGCATTAAAATAAAGGTTCTAAAATGATATGCACTTAAGGTTTCGCTCTTCCCTAATGCAGACATCCACCTTTTTATTCTGAAAATAACTTAAACAGCTTCTTCTTGAGGTAGTGTCTAAAATCCAATAAGGTGGCCAGGGCAAAATTTCCAAAATGCTTTTGAGGCACTTATTCCAACACCATTTTTTTTTTAAAAAAACGAGTTTTGCAAAAAATTAAAAATGAATCATTAAATAATTAAATAAAAGCATGTAATAAATAAAGCATGCATGAATAATAAAATTAAAGCATGCATGAACAATAAAATTAAAGCATGCATGAATAATAAAATTAAAGCATGTGTATAAAATTTAAAAATTGTTTGAATGAGAAATTATTTTTTATTCCATATTCAAGGCCCTAAAAGGAAATTTTCGAGATGTCAGGTGAGGGTTTGTCTGAAAAGAAGTGTGCCTGTCTATGTATATCTTATAGTTTAATCAGTAGTGGCGCTAGGAATTGCCCGACCGGGGGGGACTTGGGTATAATTTTAAAAATAAAGTATTTTTTTAACATTCATTCTCGAATTGTTCCAAATATAACCAACAATCAACATCAAACCGTGAACACTTCGCAAGGTTATTATCAATATTCAAAAATGAAACAAAAAACGCAATTCATCAAAAAATTTAGAAATCGATTAATACTTTTGTTCAAGTATAAAATTCTATTTCAAACTTTTTTAAAGCTAAACGCGCTACTATACAGATTTCTTTTTCAACTCGATACAAATCCTCAAAAATTTCCACAAAACAAACAGTAGGATGCCTTGCCAAATGATTTTTTAGGGGTGCACATTTTGACAAAAGGGGTACAAACATGGCTTAAACTCTGAAATTTGTCCAAAATGTGCTAAAAACATCTAATTTTACATGTTTTTAGAAGTATGAAGTCCTATTTCTCCTTATTTAAACTAATTTAGGCTAAAATTACAACATTTTTTTAGCTCTAAGTATTCCCTACGTGTTGGACTGTTGGTAAATTCAGCTAGTGCTGATTCCTCTACAAAACTATACAGGTATTGGACGACAAAATCGAGGTGACCCTAGTCTAGGATTCTTCCAGATTATATTTTTTTGCATCATTATCTCCAAAATACCGCGGTAGTGGTACACATGGAATGAGAACTATTAGAATATGAAGAATTAAAGGATTGGAATCTCTGTTAAAGTTGGCTTTGACTTGAGCTTCCATCTTATGCCCATTTTGAAAAAGTTTCAAATATTTTAATTATTTAAAGGAATAGTTGTTCAAATCATTGAATGTACAGTCTATTATTCTTTGAAAGCTGCATGGTCTAAAAGAGCTTCAATACCGTCTAACTTTAACTTCGAATCTATAGGAGCTAATTGAAGAATAACAGTTTTCTTTGCTTTTTATATGACCTTTATACAAACGAAATGTATACTTTTTGAGTGACTCCTTAAGTCCTCATAAAGTGATAGTGGTGCCGAGACACTTGAGCATCAATTAGCACAGGCGAAGCTCATAAGCCGGGACTTCCGCGCATTGCTTTGCTTTTTCAGAAAAAGATTTGCGGTATTTGAATGCTCTAACGGGAGCTTTTATGATTTTAGAAACATCTATCTTTCCACTAGCCCTCAGTCATTTGTGTTGCATAAGTTTTGGCTTCTGGAGTGACTTTTGATCGTTAAATGTTCAATTTTCCTTTGTTTTGACCGTTCGCTACTTTCGAGAAAATCAGGCGATGGTCGTCTTAAACTTTTGTTTGCAAAAAATGGCACAAGAATTTCTTCGTCTATCTACTTATTTTTGCAAAGAAAAATTAGCTTTATGTACGGTTGTTCATCTCAATATCTCATTTGAAAGGTTTTTTTAAATGTTTAAAATTTTATTTTGATTTTAAGGAAAGATTCATCCGAAAATTTGTCATTTTTTTTCAAGTTCCAAAAATTTTAATTGATTATTGAAGGACAATTTTGGAAGCAATCTTGAAAATATTTCGTAGAATTTCTCGCTTTTTATCGATATGTGACTTACTTCAGAACCTTAAATGGGAAAACTTTTCCTGAATGTGTCAGAGAGTTTAGGAAACATTATCCTTTTATCGAGCGCAATGCGCTTTAAGTTGAGTTTGGCTGTAATACACCAAAATAAGGTTATTGTCAAAATATGGCATTATTTTACTTTGATTAATTCATAAAAGTCATTAAACTGAGTGTTATCTAAATGTTTAGAAAAAAAGAGCCATAATTACTCATTATTTACACTTTGACAATTGAGAGTAAAAACAATTACGATATACATATTTTGTATTTAAAAAAAACATACAAAATTTGAAAGCAATTTTGAAAAAAACATTTTTTTACGTGCCGAGACTAAGCACAAACAACAAATTTGCTGATTTTCAATTTTAACACAAAAAAATATCAATAATCGAGGAAATCATTCTTTTAAAATTTATATATATATATTAAAATACTTCCAAAAAATCCAATAAAATTAATTGATGTTAAACATACCACAAGTAGTCTGTTCCTTTACATTCTTTATTTCTTACAAAAAAGCAAATCTTTTAAAAGTGCACTAAGTAAATCCGTTCTGAAGAAAAATTGGTAATGAACCCTCATGCGGAGGTCAACTATGCACCCCCACGACAAGTTCCCCCAAAGGCCATAAATTTGTCAGCAGTGGTGACATATGATACTAGCTGGAAACTCAAAAGAACGTCCCTTTTTGTTTTCCCCAGCTTCCAGAGGGTTTCTACAGCTATACCCCCACTGTTTGGGGTGGTGGGACGATAAAAGAGAAATTATATTTTGCCGCTTAGTGGTATGCACTCAAGGTCAATTAAAGAAGTGTACGAACCACGACTGAGACGACAGTTTTGGAAAATGCGAAACAGTGTTGAATTTTGTAACGGTTAAAAGGGTTTTTTTCCCGACTCAAATTTGTCCGATATCTAAGTTAATTTTACCCCGATGAAATTTAAAATTGCCCCGACGGGGGGGGGGGGGGGCTAGCCTTGCCTGACAGGCCCCTCTGCTGCCGCCGCCCCTGAGTTTAATATTTATCAATTTGTGTTCAGTTTTGCTGCTACAATTTCTCGTATTGCTACTCTACAAGTTAAATTTTGCTTGTTCGGTGAACTTAGCCAACCTCATTACTATAAATTATAAAACCGCTTTAGTATATTTTTTTAATTTTATGCTTAATAATCAGACCAAGTTAATGGAATGGCTTTAATCAGTAAGTTTTGTTTATTTTTAGTATATAATGATTAATGTTAATTTTCTATGTAGTATATTATTTATAATGGTAACACAATACACTTAGTTGGTTTTGTTTACTTTCCAAATGGCATAAGCACAATTGGACATCTTAAATCGTCAGCAATCTTGAAAGCACTAAAGTCGTCTTATAATTATGCAACAGTTTAATACCAAAATTCAAAAAAATCATTTTGCAAAAAAATGCGACTTACCTATTTTCCAAAAACAGGAGCTAAATTAATCCTTAGAAGTTGTATTCCTCCATACACTATCTTGTGAATTTGGAGTGTGTATCTATCATGGTCACCAATGTAGCGGCTTTAAAATTTTGAAACAAACTTAAAATAGTGTTGTTCTGCTAAATGCTATAAATCTCAATCATTCAATGTTTGATATAATTAGAGGTTTTCTGTGTTTTAGAAATTCTAAAAAAATATCAATAATAGACAAGGTTAAATTAATCTGTAGCGGCCACTGCAACCCATAGTCTACCAAAAGGATCCACATGGTGAAGATGAGTTACTTCGGTCTTAATACTACTGTATTTGTTGTTAATTAGATTAGTGGTAGGAATGAGCAGCGCCATCTGCTGAAGGTCTTTCTGTGGGCATCTTACAACCAACTAATTATAACCAATATTATATTTTTAATAACTCATAATATGCATAGAAATGATACAATAAAATACAAAGAGAAAAATGTGCATTTTTGGTGCAAATTTATCCTCTCCAGAACGTTTTTTTAGCATGTGCCTTGATTTCCTTACAATTCTGAATATAAGCAGCAACGATTGCTTCCATCTAAAAAAAAAATAGAAATGATACTGTATTTGGAATAACAATAAAGTAAAGTAGGTATTTTTTTTCAATTTTAGAGATAATAATACAAGTAACTTAACTAATGGATATAGTTATTTATTTTTTAACTTCTTAATACTCTTGCAAAAAAGTTATGTGTTTGTTTAACCATAACTTATACATGAAAATCAAAACTTCATGTACAAATCAAATCTTTAAAAAAGAATACACAACCTGGGCTAAACATTCAGATTCCTGTTTTTCTGATAAGTCTTCAGCTTGTTTAACGAAACCAACAACTTCATTAGCTGACTGTGACACTTTGTTGGATCTTTGTGCAATGTCTGCCTTTCTCAACTTAAGTAATTCCAAAACTTTGAGCTCATTTGCGATTTTGCTAAAATAATATTTAAAAAAATGTTTTAGTAATCCAACAAAATACATTAATATAGTTATAAATACAAGACAGTTCTATTAATTTAAAAAAATTATAATAGTTAATTAAAATTAGTTTAGAATTTTTTTTAAAAAATTAACATACTGAAGCATTTAAAGGTGAAAGCATACATAGTTTAACAAAATTTATTTTTAATGTTTAGATACACTTTGGCTTTCATTAAAATTCTTACTTTTCAACCTAATTAACTAAAAATCACTATATTCAACTAAAAATAATTTTGTATACAAGTTCCTAGTAACTGTCGGACATCATAATGAGGTTTTCGAGAAAATCATGCATGTATGAAGGGTAGCTGCCATCAGACTTTCTTTAGTTTAAAGCTATTACTAAAAAACGAAAAGGGAGCTGGGCAGCCCAGTCGGTCTTATAAGCAGAAGTCCTTACAAGCAGAAGGTCCCAGATTAGAGTCCCAGCATCGCCAAAATAACTACCGACCTATAAACGGTCCATGCAGCCAAAATGTCCAAATAATACCAGGTGTCAAGGGAGTGCACATTAAATATCAGCTTCAAAGTCCCAACGCTGCGTACAATGTTGCTCTTAAAGGTTGCGTAGGGTTTCTACTTAGGTGTCGGCTCGTCACTTGACAGTGGTTGTAAATTACGACGCCTGTCGCCAATAGCACTCGTGTAGATCTATTGCGATGCTGATTCAAACTCAACTAAACAAAATCACATTCAAAGTTAGAATGTGTTAAAGAACATCAGTTGATACAAGCTAAAGTGATCTTACTTTTTAAGTGATATCAGGGTTTCTTCCATGGATTCTTTATACTTGAGAGTGTTCAGAGAAATTTTCATCTCCTTCTCCGCTATCATATTTTTCAATTTGTCTTTATTTTCAAGCTCAGCCATGTTTCTTTTTAACTGATCTTCTTCCTTCTCAAAGTTAGCATATGCGCACAAAAAAAGGTCGATGAGCTTGCTGAAAAACAAAGAACTTCTTATTAGATTAATTGCTTTAATATGGATCCCAATGATTAAGTTTATTGGAGAATCTATAATTAAATAATTTTTAAAATATTTGAGTTATATAATTTAATGACTAATACTCCATCTGTATATTATAAATTCCTCCCTTTCTAATATCAGCATTAATTTTTGAAAGAAGTCGGATTGTATCCAGGCCCTTCTAAGAGTTTAGAGGGCTTTCCCATAGGCCGTGTTAAAATTTCAGATTAGCTATAATATAATGGCCAGTTTCTATTTGCCCTCCTACACCCGAAAATACCCAAAATGGGGTAAACATTCCACTCCATATTCGACCACTTGACAGGGCTGGAGAGCCCAGTCGGTAAAGGCGTTGCCCTTGCATGCGATAGATCCCAGATTGAGATCAGACCCGGGCATCATCAAAATAACTGCCGACCTATAAACGGCCGGCCCATGCAGCCAAAAATGTCCCGTGTCCCGAATAATACCTCGTGTGGTGGGAGTGCAGATTAAATATTTTTCAAAGTCCTGACATGACTTACGATGTCGCCTTTAAAATTTGCATTGAGTGCCTACTCAGATGTCGGCTCGTCATTTGACTGTGGTTCTAAATTAAGACACCTGTGGCAAATAGCCCTCGTGTATAGCTCTAGTGCGATACAGGGTGGTAATAAAATCCTAGAATAAAAGTTCCCTGATATTTCCATGATTTCCCTGATATTTTCACAAAAAATTCCCTGATTTTACCAATTACCTAGAAAATATACAATATACACAATTCAATGCAGTACAGAAAATTTAATCCAGACATCGCGGAACTTATTTTCCGGATTATGGGTTAACCTACCTAACTTTTCTGAAAATCTGACTAAGTTTAGAGGAACCACGTGATCAGAGAATCATGTTATAACACGATTCGTGAGAGATAATCAGCCTTCCTCCAAGATTGGTCCTTTAGGCAAATCAGAACCACCAGAATATTTTCTTTTGATCAGGTGTCCGTTAGTAGTGGACACAAGTACAACCTAAACCTGCTGTTAAAGTAATCCAAAATGGAAAAAAATCCCTGATATTGTGCGAAATTTGAAAAATTCCATGAGAATTCCCTGATATTTCCAGAATTAAAAAGTTCCCTGAGAATTCCCTGATTTCCAGGTTCTGTTACCACCCTGGATGATAATTCAAACTAACCCTAACCCATACAACTGGATGCGAATAGCTACCCTAGATTAAATTTGTAACTTCGCCAAAGAAAAGCCGCCAATGCCAAAATTCAATCAGTCATTATATCATAGTTGTACCAAATTGCCTGTTTCATAAACATAAAGTACATACGCTATACGTAGACAGAATCGACACTTCTTAGAAGTATTCATCAGACATAGAAGTTATTGCCTTTACTGTCATGAGACATTGTAAAAATATCTTCATTTCTTACCATTTGTAAACATCTATTAAATCAAACAGATTAACAAAAAATCAAGATTTAAATTCAATCAATAAAATAATAATAAAATTCAAATAACAATCCTACAAATTAAACTCACGTACTTATATTTAATTTTTGTTCACGCTGAATTTCTTTTAAATTGAAATAAAAAGCATAAATTCTTATCTTACAATGCTATTCCTATGGAGAAATCGGCTCACGTTTTGCACTCCTACACCCGTTTGCGTTCGGATTTCGAAAAATCGCTTCTTAAATGACGTCTACGATATAAAAAGAATATTTTCCTAAAATTTGGTGGCTGTACCTCCAGTAGTTTTGGCTGGGCCTTGATACACGAGTCAGTCAGTCAGTGAGTCAGGACTTTGTCTTTTATATATAGAGATAATTATATCCTCTTTAAACCTTTATGTGAAGGTTTCCAAGCATTTTATCTTTTTGTTTCGATAAAAGGCTTTTTAGTTAGCTCTTGAAAAGCATTTTATGTTTTCAATACTCTTGTATAGCAAGACATTTTTAAAATGTAAATGAAATCGACTTAAAGACACCACAATCTTCATACCTAAATTCTTCCAAAGCACTTTTGATATCCCGTAGTACTTCTGTGATTTTTGTGCTCTGCTCACACGTCTGATTTGCAACATCTAAACTCTTTTTCGTCTCTTTCAGTTGCAGTACTTTTTCTCTAATTTTTATATCTTCATTCTTAATGACATCTTTAGTTCTCTGCAGCTCTGTGCTCAAACGTTCAGGCGAAGGCAAAATCAGCTGTTCAATTTCATTGATTTGTTCTTTCAGAGATAAGACATTAACCTCCAAGGTACTCTAGGGGTTAAGCAAATCATTGGTGATAAGCAAGACAAATGGTGATACTACTGTAATGTTTAATTTTTTCAATGAAATATTGGTTAAAAAAAAGTTTATTATAAATTAATAATCATTACAATTGATGCAAGTAATATGATAATATATTTTTAATAAAACTAAGAATTAGAATAAATTATGAGAATAAATAAAAAAAATATGTCCCTTTGAATCTGATGACCAAAGAACAAAACTTTAAAGAAAAAATATTTGATGCATATTTGACAAAACCATTAAAACATAAAACTCAATCTATAAAATGTTATCCTAATTTTGTTTAATCATTAACCAAACCTTATTTTAAAAATAATAATAATAACGAGCTCTAAAAATTGCAATGTAAGTGTGTTTAAAAAAGAAAGGCTACTTGAATTTTAAGGAAACTTGAAAACAAACAATATGTTGATACACATTTCTTTCATTGAAAAATAAGAACCTTCAGTTGTAAAAAGTTAACCTCTGCCAGAGCCTACTGGCTAACTTGGTGCTTATTTATCAATATCAGAAATATAGAGGACATAGTGGACCTATGATTAGCTAACTAACTTGTATTTAATCAGAGTTTGGTTATTAGGGAGTTACACAAGCTAACAACACACACTAACCACCAAACCTTGCATTAAACACCTTATCTTAAAATAAGAAAATTATTTACAATAAGAAGTAAATAATAAAAACATTTAAAAAATAAAAGGCATCTATTTAATTAATATATTCAGATATTTGAATTTTTTGTGGAGGAAATAAGGTTTTCAACTAACTTTTTTTTTAATATATATGATTTTAAAGATGTTTAGAACCAAATAAAATGTATGATAAAAAGAAAAAGCCTAATTTAACAAACAAAAATTCTCTTGTAATTTTTAAATATACTTACAATTTTTTCCGATAAATCTTTTTCTTTCTTTTTTATCACATACTCATATTCATCCATTATTCCTTTCTAATATATGAAAATACAGTTTTTAAAATTGACATGATAAATATATCAACATGAATTTTATGTTTAATAATAAGCATTGAAAATAAGTATAAGATATATATAAATTGAAATATAAAATTGTATAAGATGTTATGTACTTTAGAAAATGACATATTTCTCATTTTTATTTCCATTACATACACCATGTAATATGTTTAATAACTTAAATAAAAAGGTAATTAATTACAACAAATTGACATTAGGTTGTTATTTAGAGTCATAGTTCTAAAGCAATTCTTATTTCCATGAAAATATTAAGTGCAAAAATATCCAATGCATGAGAAATCGTATCAATAAATTTAAATATGACGCAAAATCTAGCTATATTACAGACAATTTTTTTAATTTAAAAGTGACAGTTTAAACAAATTTAAAAGCAAATAAATGTAGCATATTAACCACAAGAAAAATATTCAATGCATATACCTTTGATATTAGTACATAATAAAGAAACTATAACCTCATTATCCTTGTTTTAATAATTTTATTCAAAAAGTATTTTGCTTAAAAAATATTACACACTTATTTTCTAATAAATCAATGTTCCACAGTAAATATATTTTTCCTTCAATTCACAGTTTTTTGAATTGATTTAACTAATAAATTTTTTTTTAAAAACATGCAAGTAAAATTAAGTCTTTTATCCAGTTATTAATGCATAGAAATATATCAATAAACTCTTTAAAAAGACCAATTCTCTGTTAAGCAAGACCAAATAAATATATTTAAAAATGATATTTATTTTTAAAAAAAGCTAGTAAAAACAGAAAAAAAAATTATAATTACATGCAGCTTTTGGAATTCTGCAGCCTTTTCAGTTTTGGAAGACACACAACTTTCAAGCTATAAAAGAAGGGGAAGAAAATTATGAAGGAAATCTTTCTTTTCACATAGAGGGTGGCACAAATAAAAGTGGCCCCGTCAGAGATAATAAGATAGAATTGTTACCAAATCTAAAACCAATGCAAAAACAGGTTTGCAAAGTGAAGACATTGAGCGCTTCAATGTTAAGCCCAAACAAACGCTTGGTGAATTACTTACCGGCAAATATGCTACGGTTTGATAAGCTATTTGGATTGCAATATAAACTGATGGTTTCTACAGCTGTCCAAAAAAAAAGTTCCCACTAGTGATAATTTCAGCCTTTATTTATCCTAGAGAATCGGGCCTGTTTGGTTTTGTTAATATAAAACATTCTACGTTGATTGTAAGACACAAAATCTGGTGTTCGAACCCGTTTCGGAAGGTTTTTGGACTTGTTCAAAACAGATCCTGTCTGCCACCAATTCGTAACTAATCGTTGCATAAGCAATCTTTTTCGGCACTTTTACAGCTTTGAAGCAACTGGCCATATTTTTCCCACGAATTTGTGTAGGGTGAGGTTTTCTTGAAAAATATAATATAAGACTTTTGTTTTAAATAAGAAAATATTTATTCATTGTAACATATTCAGACAAAATCTCCGAAGAGCGCTTCGAAAAAAACCTCCTCACCTCTACAAATCTAATTTCTTTCTGACAACAAAATGTCTGCCGATAATCCCTTGGGGCAGCGTTACCTACGTTCAACCAATCAGGTGCAGATTATCTGATGATCACGCCATGCCCAGGTAAGCCAGGGACGTGTGGCCAGTATGCCATTCCTAGCTGAACTGGCCTATATTCCAATCCCATCCCACATTTGTTCTAATAAAACTTTCTACAATGAACATCCTCTGCTGTACCGTGAGTATCATCTTCACACGTGCATAAGCATTGATCATCAACTCACACAGACGCAACTCACACTTACGCAAGATCTTAACTTGCCAATAGTCCATGTATAGCTCTAGTGTGATACTAATCCTATCCAACCAATGCAAAATCAGGTTTACCAAGTGCCATTGCACGCATGAATAATCTTTTATTTCGACTTGAAGGCTTTCAGACGGCTTCAATAGTTTTTTTCGCCTATCATTTCAATACATTCCTATCTCTACGCCGGGGCCACTTTTATTTGCGCCACCCTGTATAACTAGATACTTTACTAGTAGACAGAGAGAGTTGACGTCTTATGCCACGACCTTTTTCTATTACTGTAAGATACAAAAGGTATATGAAAAGGTAGTGGAAATGTGTGGCATTATCTAATGATTGTTATTGTTGAAATACTTTTTAAACCCTTAACTAAATTTCTAAATCTTTTGGTAACACACCAATTATTTTGGTAAATATTAATTGGTAAATAAAATAATGTTCTTTCTTTATATAATTTACAATAGTTTGCGGTTATTTACTTTTGGCTTCTTCAGTTTCATGATAGAATAATCTTTTTAATATACTCAGCAATAAAACTTACTTCTTCTTTGCTTGGTTCCATTGCATCTAAAACGCTAGAACACTCATCTTTTTTTCTCTGAAGTTCTGAAATTTCCTCCAGCATTTGTTCAACATGTCTTCTTTCTTCATTCTAAAGTTATATTTGTAAAAATTATAAGTTATACTAACATAAATTATAATACAAACAAGAAAACACAATTTTAGTCACTAATAAAAGGTAAGATTTTGAAACACAAATATTCTATTTCACTGATAGAAGTATAAAATAAGCGACCCTCAGGAACAATTTTTCAGACGTAACAAAACTTTGCTTTATATCAAATGATAAAACAATAATAAGGAATTCTTTGAAGTGGGAATCAAACTAAATAGTATCAAAATTTTAAAAAAGTGTTTCATGTTGGAAAATATTGTAGGTAAAAGAATAATAAATGTTAATTGAATACTTACATAACTTTGTTCAACGTTTTGAAAAATTAGATTTTTTTGCCATAAATAATTCCAAAACAGAATCAGATAATTTAATATCCTCTTAGTTCTCTTAGGCTCTGAAATATAAAAAAGAATTTAAAAAATTCCAAAAAAGTAAATTTTATTTAATTTTCAAAACATTAAAACTTTTAAGGTAATTCCATGAATGCCAGCCTTAAATCAAATCGATAAAAAAAAAATGATCAAAAAACAATAAAATGCATAGGATCAGCTTGGTTTGTTTCGGTTGTGTTGCGTCAATAAAGTTCCGAGCCAACACATAAGTAGGCATCCAAAGCTTCTTTTAATGCTACATGCATGCAGCGTCGGGATGTTGGAGTATATTTAATATGCACTCCCTCTACACAGGAATTGTTCGCTGGACCTTTTGGTTGCACAGACCCTTTATAAGTTGGCAAAGCCCAAACCTAGGACATTTGGCATGCACCTTTACTGACTGGGCTCCCAGCCCGTAAGGATTCTCATAGAAAATCTTATTTTGCTGATACATCATTTTAGTAAATAAAGTGACAATAAGTTCACAAATATCAGTTCACATCTGTGCAGTAACCGCAAACTCTTTTAGTCAGATTTAGCAAATAATAACAATGATTATTTATATAAAAAGTTATTGATTATTTTATTGCTTAATAAATATTAACTAATAAACACATTATAATTAATTCGATAAGAATTGATAACATTTTCTTAATTTTGATACCATTTTATTAAAGGAAATTTAAACTAATTTACACACTAAGAAAATTTGTATTTAAAATTGGAATAAATAAGAAAACATCTTACTGGGCTCAAATATATCTCGAATGGTTATTTCTAAACCATTTTTTCTTGTTATCTTGTTTCTAAAAAAAGTGAATAAAGCAAATGGTTTAAGTAATAATATTTTACAAATACAATAAATAAGCACTTTACTTAACAAGTTAAAAATTAAACCATTATAATTACAGTAACAAATGATGCGATTTTATTCTTGTCAAATAAGTGAAACTCGTGGAATTAAAAGTAGTATTGGTGAAATCAGTATTATTATAAGTAGTATTACTAAAATAAACTTACATATACTTTACAAGTTGAATCAACATTGTACCTTCATGACACAACTCTGGGTTTTCCATGTGTTTTATGGAATCAAAATTTCTCTGGAAAAAAAATATAACTATAAATATTTTTTTAAAAATTACAATTGTTAGTTGAGGATTGAATTATACTATAGTCCATTTATATTTTAAAAAAAGCCACAGATAAACATTTTTTATTTTGGAAGAAATGGATTATTAATTGGATTAGACTGGCACTATGAAGCTAATAATAGTTACCTTGAATAATTACCTATTTTGGTATGAACCAATGGACTCACTTTAAATTAATGGACCAACGAGTTTAGCCATTATTAGCCCAATATATCTCCCAGAGAGTGTATTTTGAGAGTTCTTAAACATAAAAATCATGTTAAAAATCAAAGTATTTTACTCATAACTTAAAAATAAGCAAGCAGCATACGGACTTACTTGATTTTGACTTGAAATGTCAATCTGTTGGTCCTTTAAAAAGCATTCAAATACACGAATGACAAAATCTCTCTAAAAGGGAAGAGGAAAGGCAGCATTGAATATTAACAAAGGTATTTAAACTTGATTTTTTTTATATAAAAAAATTATATTAGCACTTCAAAATTATAGCCAGTTAAAATAATAAAGAAATCACAGAATTACCACTCAAAATTTAGGGGTATTTTATGGAATATTGGTTTAATTTTAATTTAAAACATGACTTGAAACAAATCAACAGTGATTACATGTTGTAAAAATATATGCCAGTTGGAATAATTGTGAGAAAGTGCCATTTATTAATAATTTGGGATGAAAATCATTCCTTTTTTTAATCCTCAAATTTTAGTGAATGATATGTAATGGTATATTAAAACAAATGCTAGAATAGAAAAAAATACCAACATTTAATTTAGATTGCCATCAAGTATGTAGCTTTTTAAAAAAATACTTACGGTAGGTGTATTTATATCACTCATACGAACTGGAACGTTAAAGGTCTTTAAGCATTGAAAGATGTTTTCGTCAGTCAACTTTCCTGCCACAGCCATTTTAGTGTTGCTGGGAAATGAAAATGAATCTTTTGATTACTTTTTATTAAACATTATTCATAATACATAATTTTTTTTACAAAATAAAGGTTCAATATGCATACGATGATCGTATTTTATGTGGCGAACTCTAGTTCACTGGCAAAATGCATTTTGAAACATTTTATCGTAATTGATTTTTACACTGACTCGAGAGCAACTTCTAAATTAAATTAACAAGCAAAAAAAAATAATGTACATGAGAAGGAAGCAAAATATTATAGAACATACAAATACAGAAACTAAACCAGTTAACAGAAATTACCGCGCTTTCTTTTATTTCTTTTATTTTTACGAAAATACTGCAAACGTTGCCATTCCTTTTTAACTTAATATTGTTTAAAGAGTTTGTTTCATAAAAAACGTTACACAGCTATCGGTGATGTTAGGCAGTAGAAATGTTTTAAGTATTTTAGCACCGTTCAGGTAATAAATCGAGATTTAATTATTTTATCGAGTTTATGTCACAAGATGATTTCAAAGAAGTATCCTTTACTTCTTAAAAGTCAGGATCATATAACACTTAATTTTGGTTTAGTTGAAATAGGCATCGTATTTTCATCTATAAAATTACGAGGCCGACACCTGTAATCTGTAATGCAACCTTTCAGCGATAATGTACGCGTTTGTTTGAATTTTTTGTTTAAACCATTTTAAAGACGATTCGAAAGGGGTAATATGTTTGTAGGCTATAAGATAAAACGTACCTCAGATGGCAATATAACTTTTGGAGCAGAAATACGAGAAATTGGCTTCCCGGTGGCCGAGAGGTGTAAGCGACAAGCCTCTCAACGAGAAGGTTCTTGGTTCTGTCCTTATCCTAGCTATACTGTAGACGTATTCGTGCTGGTGGGAAAAAAATCCTCTTAAAATCACCGGGGTACCCAAATACACTGCGATATACGTGCTCGTTAAATCTGTGGAGTCGAAAGTCCCGACGGGCGGCGTTAGCGTACGATGTCGCTCGAAGTTCCGTTGGGTGCCCGCTCAGGTGTCGACCTCGTCACTTGAGCAGGGTTTACGAGGCGTAATTTGGCTGTGTTAAAGCTCCTAAAGGAGGCTAGAAGTAGACAACCGGAAACGATTACATTAATACAAGAAATTGAGGCATCTTTAGTTTTAGTTTGAATTATCGTTGCACTAGAGCCACACGAGGGCTATGGCGACAGGTGTTGTATTTTAAAACCACAGTCAAGTGACTAGCCGACACCTGAGTAGGCACCCAACGCAACCGTTAAGGGCGAGAAATTGAAACGTCAAAATTAATAAATATTAAATCATAATAGGTAGGTTGTATTGTAGATTCGAGTGGCAACAGAAATGCCGGGGAATGAGAAATTATTTCTTAAGTCTTGATTATGAATAAGCCAATTGTAAAGTTTTAAGGGACGTATTTCCTTGCCTGGCTTTCACTCCAGCATTTCTTTCGATTAGTGCTATAACATTTATTCACTCATCGAGGATCAGTGATCGAGTAAGAAACTTTTTCAATCAGCATTTCTGTTGCCACTCAATATCTAAAACATACTCATTAGAACAGAATACCAATTTTGGCACTTGCTGTCAGCAAAACCTGATTGCCATTCAACAATTTTACTGTGCAACTCCATTTAGATTCAACAAGTCTACCGATGCAGAAGCATTTTTCTCGAAAAGAAAAGCAAGTTTTCAAGACATAATAAAGTAGAAAAATTCAAACTACAAAACAATCAAACATCAATAAACTTTTATTAATTTTTACAAATATACACAATTTTACATTTACAAACTAAATTTCTAAGAAACTAGTTAATGGAAACCATGCAGAAGGATCAATTTGTTTTATTAAAAATATTTCCAAACGTCCTTATGTATCAAAGATATAATATAGGATGATTAAAACCAACATGATACAATATTTTTTTAACCTAAAAGTAATCGCAATATTATATCTGTATATGTCATACTCAATTGCTTACACAAGCAGTTGCAAAACTTTTAGGCATCAAAAGTGTAGTTGAGTTTAACTCAATGTGGCACTGTAAAACTAGAAAATAGTCTTTTGGACTTTTGCCTTTCATTCGATATATATCGTCTATTACCAGAACCATAAGAAAACTTGCAATCTTCATCACTTTCGGAAGAAAAAATACGGTTCATTCTATTTTCATCATAATCAGTTTTAATGGCATCAGGACAAAATTTGTTTTTACTATGAATTGCCTGTAGAGAATGGCTTCTAACGGCCTTTTCAGAGACATCACAGCTATTATACACTTCAGAAGTTTTTGTGGAACCAAAGATATGTTTAACTTTTCCAAATGTTTCATCTTGTTTTAAACCATACTTTTGATACCAGGAATCACCTTCAGCTTTAGAAATTGTATTTGTGTTCAACAATTGGACATCCTCCTAGAAGAAAATTATTTAAAAAAAAGTTAGATTAATATCTAAACTGTTAAACAAAAATCTGAAATATACAAAATATACCCTCAAATACTTTTTCTGTGATAATAAAATATTATATATATTTTTTCTTCTAGAATATAAGAATAGAAAGATTTAAGTGGAATTTAGGCTGAAAATTATTCACTACTTCTCATACACAGTGTGAAAGTGTTCCAGTTATCTGTATAATAAAACTTAAAACAAACAAAACTCAAAACATCTCACTGGTACTTTAAAATAGTTCACATTGATAGAGCATTTTAATAAAAAAATTATACCACAATTTGATATAGCTTAATTTTATGTTACTATTTATGCTATTTTTAGAAACAGACTTTTTATAAATTGGAAAATAAAATTTTACGCATGACATAAATTTAAGTTTAAAACAACATAATTCCAGTGATAATTTTCAGATAAAAAAATATTTTGGGAAATATACACATAAAATCACGTTTATGCAAAATAATTTTAAAATACTACATCCCGTAATCATTAAAACATTTTTTCAATAACATATTTTTTAACAATCATAACATTCATACCTTTAGGATTTGCAGACTTGACTCATCAGTAATTTTCAAAACATCATTGGATGGTAGTGCCATACACTCTTTAGAAACAAGCTCTTTTACATCCGTTTGGGTGTGAACAGTCTCTGTGGTAATTTCTAGTGACTTTCCTAATTCAATCTAAAATATTTGTAACTAGTATCAATAAAATATTATCCTATTTTGATTAATTTTATTTTAATTTTCCGTTTAACAATAGTGCCTCTAAGAGTTAAAATAACTAGTATGAAACTAAAAGATTGTAAAGTTTAAAACAGTAAAATAAGTTGGGTGAAAATAGGTTTAGGTGAAAATTATTTAGGTTTGTTTCAGTCTCGCAAAAGATGACTTATTTTTTATAAAAAAAACTTTTAAAATAGCAAATCAAAATACTTTGGGAAAAACTTTGATATTTAAACAATTTCTAAATCCGGATATTAATTGAATTTCTTATATAAATTCTTTAGTTTCATTTTTAAAAGGCTTAGCAAAACTGAGTATTTAAGTAGTGTTGAATAAACTAATTGAAACAAATTTCAATATTTCTCCAGTGCTTACTTCTTTTTGTAAAGATGTTTCATACTTCTTTTGCAATTTACACATTTCTCTCTCTAATATGTATTTAGCATGCATAGCAATATCTAATTTTGCTTGGACTTTTAACATCTCGTCTGTGCTATCCTAAAAAATGAAATCTTTATGAAATAACAAATGATTTTATAAAAAAATAATCCTTAATTTTTTAATATGTTAATTTAAAAAAATGTGTCAGAAAATTAAATCCTGTTATTCACACTAACATAATAAATTTACAAAGCGTGGCAATATACAGTACTAGCAAATTTATACCCGTTCTTCGCACGGATTAAAAAAATATCAAATTGTTCCAAATATGTTTACCATATAACCTGTTATAGGATCATAAACTTATGTTATTGTTCCCGCTCATTATAAAGTATAAAATCCCGTTTCATTGCCTTAAAATTCCAAAATGAAAAATAAGCTATAAAATGCACTCATAAATGTCATCACAATTCCCTCGTAAATACATAAAACCTTTTAGCTCATTTGGCGCGTTTTGGGAAATAATTTGGCGAGAAAATAGATATAGCTACAAACACACCCATTATACAGCTCTAACACAATGACCTTCGAACAACCGACCAGCTTATAAATTATTTGTAAAAGAAATTGCCTATTTGGCGAATGTTAGTTAATAAGTTGGCGAGATTGGCAACGTATTTGGCGAAAAAATAAAGACATAAAACACTAATAGCTCTAGTGTCATGGCCTTTATTAACCATCATAGTTCAGTAATAGCTTAACTATACATTTATTGCTTAAATATGCATACATGCAGTCAACAGAAAAATCAATGAAAAAATCATCAAATAAACCCACAATAAAATCCGGGAATGAAGACTGGCGGAATTACGTCACTTGAAACATGTCAATTTTTTTTCAAATAATGAATTTAGTTTCTGAAAGTAATGTCAAAAGAATAAAATAAACATTTTGAATTTTAAATGTTTTCGTTAAAAGTTTTATTTAACTTTTTCAGCCGATGGCATCAGGAAAGAGAAAAAAATGATCGGATTAGAGCGAAAGTGTTGTATTTTTTTCAGAAAATTCGAATTTTCTCTAAAAATTGAACAAATATGAAAAATCTAAGCCTCAGGTGCACACGTTGGTATTAAAGGGAATCTATCTTGAAAATTTCGAATTTCTGAGAACAGTATAAGTAGGTCTTTTACGATCCGAAAACAAACACAAAGACACACACACAGACTCTTTCTTTTATTATTTACTAGCAAATTTATACCCGTTCTTCGCACGGAATAAAAAAATATCAAATAGATTCCAAATATGTGTACCATATACCTGTTATAGGATCATAAACTTCTATTGTTTCCGCTCGTTATAAATTATAAAATCCGTTTCATTGCCTTAAAATTCCAAAATGAAAAATACGCTATAAATGCACTCATAAATGTCATCACAATTCCCTCATAAATACATAAAACCTTTTAGCTCATTTGGCGCTATTTGGGAAATAATTTGGCGAGAAAATAGATATAGCTACCCACACCCATTATACAGCTCTAACACAATGACTTCGAACAACCGATTAGCTTATAAATTATTATAAAAGAAATTGCCATTTGGCGAATTTTAGTTAATAATTTGGCGAGTTTGGCAACGTCTTTGGCGAAAAAATAAAGACATAAAACACTAATAGCTCTAGTGCGATGGCCTTTATTAACCATCATAGTTCAGTAATAGCTTAACTATACATTTATTGCTTAAATATGCATACATGCAGTCAACAGAAAAATCAATGAAAAAAACATCAAATAAACCCACAATAAAATCCGGGAATGAAGACTGGCGGAATTACGTCACTTGAAACACGTCAATTATTTTTCAAATAATGAATTTAGTTTCTGAAAGTAACGGCAAAAGAATAAAAAATAAACATTTTGAATTTTAAATGTTTTCGTTAAAAGTTTTATTTAATTTTTTCAGCCGATGGCATCAGGAAAGAGAAAAAATGATCGGATTTGAGCGAAAGTGGAGTATTTTTTTCAGAAAATTCGAATTTTCTCTAAAAAATGGAACAAATATGAAAAAACTAAGCCTCAGGTGCACACGTTAGTATTAAAGGGAATCTATCTTTAAAATTTCGAATTCCTGTGGGCAGTATAAGTAGGTCTTTTACGATCCGATAACAGACACACACACAGACAGACAGACTCTTTCTTTTATTATTATAGATTATAGAGACACAAACAATTCAATTCACTGTAGTGTTGCATAATAGTGAAAATTATTTTTGAAAACAGTTTCTTATAATTTCTAAATAAACAAATAATATAAATAAGTACCTGTTCCTTCTTTTTTAGGACCTCATTTGCAGACTTAAGTTCTCCATTGCCTCCCTTTAACTTCTTGTTTTCTTGTTCGACCTTCTTATTTTCCTCTTTTAACTGTTTATTTTGAAGTTTGATTTCTCTTAATTGTTTATCAAATTTCTGAATTGTGATATTGAGTTTATCCAACTGATGATCTTTTCGTACAACTATGTCAGATCTTGTCTTTAAATCTTTTTGGCAATCCCTGTGAATATACAAAATTCGTGCCTCAACAAACGTAAATACATAGAAGTGAGCATCAACAAGAAACATGTGTAATAAACATAATCAATGCGGTTTATTAATCATCTATAAATAAATTTAAGGAATTTATAACTCATGTATAGTTTATAGTTCTTTTACTTAACTTTTAAGTTTTAATTAATAAAAAAATAAAGTCCAAAAGTTGCCCTGTTTCATAAATCATAATATCAGTCAATTTAAAACTTAATTTAACTAAAAACACAGTACTGATGGTTAGTGGTACACTACATACATTTAAATTTCAGACAATCGTCAAAACATACTTCAACTAATTTAAACACATTTTTAAAAAATATTGTGAAATTTGAAGTGGAACCCTGGATTGATATGTCACGTATGGAGGAAGACCACTAGCTCTGTCCTCACCCCTGCCATACTTATAAACAAAGAAGGAAAAAATATCCATTCACTAAATAAACCCTTGTTATTGGCCTCTGCTTGTTAAATCAGTCATGATCAGGCATTACCTGTTTAGGTTTTGACCTTGTTATTCAAAAATGATTCGCAATTGAGTAGCTAGAAATGGGCAGTCAAAAGCTCCCTCAAATAAGAACTTGGTTTTTAAAAAAGTATAAAAAAGTTTCTTACAACAGTTCCCTGCGTAGAGAAGTTACAACTGCTTCCGATGCTTTGATCTCCTCTTTATGTGATCGCAGCAAGGCAGGAATATCGGCCACACCACTTTTCAGCTTTTTTAATTCTTTTTCTTGACGAGACTGAATATCCAGCAGTGTCTTATTCTCAATATTCATTTCCTGAAAAAAAAGCATTGAGTAAATATAATTTTAATGCAGCACTTTGAAACAAAATTTGAGTAAACTAAAATCACAAGTTGAAGAGTTTATTTTCAAAAGCAGTGGTATATGAAAGATCAAATTTATAATAATTAAATTTCCAACTAAATAATATCGTGTGATTTATTAAACATAAAATATATACACTATTATGTTTTATTTATAATAGGAGCATTTTAAAATATTAGCTAGGTTTTAATTGGAAGCTTATAAGTCTTATCAGACCTGGATGGATCAGTGTAAAATGCTAGATAGTTTAATATAATAATAAATATTTAGCATTGAAATATAACTAAATATTAAAGTAATAGAACATCTATGATATAACAGCTGGTCTTGATTTAGTTACGAGTTTTGTTGCCAAGCAATTAAAATGACCAATGTATGTGGCAAACATTCCCCTTCATATTTTGATACAACTCGACCGGTATAATAACCGTACATTTGATTTTCAAGCTCACCAAAAGCCGTTAGTGCACAGACCAGCCATTATATTATAACTGTACCAAAGTAATTTACCAATCAAAACTCACTTTAATTCTCTTTTTGAGATAAGAAACTTCACACTCCAAATCTTTGATCTCAACTTTTCTTTCTCGTAACACAGCTTCTGCCGAAGAATTGGAATGGACACAAACCGGAAAAGGTTTTCTTTTTATAGGAGTTCCTGCGATTTTATTTAGGTAAACAGAACCATATCCGGCAGTTAGGCTATTCTCTAAAAATTAAAAAGTTGAATTAGTCAAATTTCTTCATCATAATTTTTTAAAAATAATTTTGCAATGTAGACCATTTGAACTGTTTAAACTGGAATAAAATAAACAATATTATTTTAAAGCAATCAGTAACAAATGTTAAGCAATAAATTTATTTAAATTTCAATGAAAAAAATTTGTGCTAGAGAAAATTACATGATACATTTATTACAAGTAAATTTTCCATCCTTTCTGTTTCTGTATAGTTTTTATTTATATGTACACAATTTAAAACAATTAATATTTTTAAAACTAAGGTACAGCTATGTTATATGGCCGGTCTGTTCATTGGTGATTTTTGCAGGCTTGAATTGTTAACATAGGGTTGCTACACCTATTGATGTGTATGACATATGGAGTGGAATGCTTACCACATTTGGGCATTTTCCTTGCTTGGCAATGTTTCGCAAATCCAATATGTGAAACCGGCCATTATTTCATAGCTGTTCCCAAACTTATATTATTGACAATATATTACAAAAATTTTGAAATTAAATTATCTTACTCTTTCCACAATCTCTTGACTTTGTTCCTTCTGGAAATTTCAAGCTAAAACAACTCGTTTGAGCATTCTGAGGCGAAAACATCCGAGATTCATCAACTTCGGGAACTGGACTCAAAAGCAAATCAAATTTTTCAACATTAATATTATGGTTCATTCTAACAAATAAGTGTCACAACTTTTCTTCAAAACTGAAATAATAGTAGAAGTAGATGTGTTTTCTAGAATCTTTATAAATCAGAGCATTTCCATTCAATCATAATCTAAAAAAATATTTTTAATTGCATAAATTATTTTAATTTACTTAGTCTAAATAGTAGAATACCAATTAAAAAAGATGATGACAATTTAAGACGCCTAATATTTTTGTTAACTGATTATATTTCAATAAAAGTGAAAAAATTAAACCAATCAGAGAAAAAAAAAGTAATATTATGAGGATTCTTTCTAAATGACACAAAAAAAATATAATTAATTCATTTTAAATGATTTAAAATAATTTCAAAAAAACTTATCTCAAATTTAAATTTATATAATGGAGAGAGCAGAAATATGGTAGAAATAGTTTTTTTCTACAATGCGGCTTAAGAGATATAAACAACAAATTCTACAGGAATTATATAAAAAAATATACAAAATTTGGGCTGATTTTAATAACTTTAATTAAATACTTTTAATTACTTAATTTGGAAAGTAGATAAAATACCATGGTAATTTTGAGAGAGGAAAAAATCATTAATTTATCAAAGTTATTGCAGTAAGTATATATTTACCTTAAATTGGAAAAGCAGTTGACAATTCATTTAAAATATATATGTACCTGATATAAATCGCGAGAGCCGTTCTGCTTTAAATTTCATTTTAAATAAAAATTTATATCAAAAATATATAAATCCGAATTCGGTCAATAAATTTGTTGGAAGACAAAACCAAACTCCTTTTAAGCAGTATTTTATTAATACAACTATTTAAATGTAAGCAAACATACCATTATATTAGAAATAAAAATTCAAATTTTTGCGCGAACTTCACTCGAAAAAATACAAACCAGTAAGACACATTTTGACAGTTACAGTTTGAGTCTGTTAGCATATAATAATAACATTAAAATGAATACGAAATCCGAATAAATAATCATCTGAAATTTATATGAAATTGTCTACTTATTTTTATCCTTATTGTAATTTAAATGAAATCAACCTTTCATCGCGTAAATATTTTATGTTTTTATTATTTTGTTTTTGGCCTACTTTATTTTAGCTGTCTGCTCTGCTTGCTCGGGTTTGCTTACGAAGTGAAAGTTGAGAAGCTCAATCAAAACATCAAATTTCAGTTTGTATTCAAGATTTTCTAATAGTTGATTATTTTTGAGAAATTTTCTATAAACAGTCATGGTGATTAAAGTTTATATTTCTGGTATCTGCGGAAGTCATGAGGTTAGTAAAGTTTTAAATACTAATGACTGTTGTAGTCTAGTACCTTAAAGTTGTGTCACCGACATGGCAAAGGTTTTATCGTGTTGAAGATAATTGAATGATTATATCTATAGCAAATCAGTACTATGAAGGAAACAATATCAAAATAAGTCCCAGAGAATGCAACTTTTAAAAAATAGGTAATTTTGTATTACATGGATGTTATTACTAACTTCAAACATCTTTTCACAACCTTTACGCGTTAGGATATTTATGTATTTTACGGTCATTTTCTGAAACAATTGAACAGTCATTGTACTCAAACCTAAACTAATGTAGTTTTAAGCATTAGGTTTTGACAGGGCCTGATTTTAAATAAGGCCCTTTGGGGTCCATATTTCAGTGGTATTTAAGTCAAAGTAAATTTTGTAAGCCCTCTAAAATTTCGTCTTATTTGATTTTAGATAGTTGACAACAATAGTCGTATTATATGCATTGTGTATGATACATAATATATTCAAGTTGTGCACCATACAGTAGGATCATCTTTAGCAGACATTGGAAAATTACTTTTAAAAAGAAACTTTATTACAGTTACAGTTGCTTAATGAAAAAAGTAATTCTGTTGCAGTTACTTTTTCGAAAAGTAACTAGTTGTACTTACTTTTAGAAATTTTAAAGTTATAAGAAGAATTGAAATTTAAACTTCTTACTGTTTTTTAATGAGAACAAAGATTAAAGAAATAGGGACAATTGGAAAAAAAGTTAAGAACAAAAATTCATTGTTGTTAGATGTTAAATTTTAATAACTTGAAAGCCGAACTGCCGAAAATATCCGTGAAGAGTGGCGTGGGAAAGTAACGGAAAAGTAACAAATTTTTTTGTTAAAATTGGTGTTTTTGTTAAATTGTTTGTTGTTTTTTGTTAACGTTAAAAGCAAATAAGTTACAATTACTTTCTGAAAAATCTAACGGCGTTACTCGAATACCTTATCTTCAGTATTTAAATACTAGCAAATTTATACCCGTTCTTCGCACGGGATAAAAATATAAAATAAATTCCAAATATGTGTAACATATACCCTGTTATAGGATCATAAACTTTTATTGTTTCCGCTCGTTATAAGTTATAAAATCCGTTTCATTGGCTTAAAATTCCAAAATGAAAAATACGCTATAAATGCCCTCATAAATGTAATCACAATTTCCTCATAAATACATAAAACCTTTTTGCTCTTTTGGCGCGTTTTGGGAAATAATTGGGGCGAGAAAATAGATATAGTTACCCACACCCATTATATGCTCTAACACAATGACCTTCGAACAACGACCAGCTTATAAATTATTCATAAAAGAATTGCCTATTTGGCGAATTTTAGTTAATAATTTGGCGAGTTTGGCAACGTATTTGCGAAAAATAAGACATAACACACTAATAGCTCTAGTGCGATGGCCTTTATTAACCATCATAGTTCGTAATAGCTTAACTATACATTTTTATTGCTTAAATATGCATACATGCAGTCAACAGAAAAATCAATGAAAAAATATCAAATAAACCCACAATAAATCCGGAATGAAGACTGGCGGAATTACGTCACTTGAAACGTGTCAATTATTTTTCAAATAATAATTAGTTCTGAAAGTAATGGCAAAAGAATAAAATAAACATTTTGAATTTTAAATGTTTTCGTTAAAAGTTTTATTAATTTTTTCAGCCGATGGCATCAGGAAAGAGAAAAAATGATCGGATTTGAGCGAAAGTGGTGTATTTTTCAGAAAATTCGAATTTTCTCTAAAATGGAACGAATATGAAAAACTAAGCCTCAGGTGCACACGTTTAGTGTTAAAGGGAATCTATCTTTAAATTTCGAATTCCTGTGGGCAGTATAAGTAGGTCTTTTACGATCGATAACAGACACGACACACACAGACAGACAGACTCTTTCTTTATTATATAGATTTAAAAAATCTTAAATTTCATTGACAGGTTAGAAAACAACAGCAACGAGTGTTATTTATACTACAAAGTCTTCCGATCGACCTTCAGATTGTTGACATTACAGAGCCTGGACGAGAGGAAGACTTGACTTTCATGCAGGAAGTTGCAAAAGAACACAACAAAAAGACTCAGCTTCCACCTCAAATTTTCAATGGGGAGGATTACTGTGGTGTGAGTAAATAATAATTGTCACTTCCGTTGTATCATGAAACCTTTTGGTGATAATCAGTAAGAAAAATATGAAAGCAAAATCTATGTATTAATAAATGGGTTAAAATAGTTTTGAAGTGTAGACATTTTTAGTGCAGAATGTTTTATGTATGATTTTTGAGAAAATTCAAAAATTGGGTAATTTTGGGTAATATTGGACCATGTTTTAAAAATTAACTGATTTTTTTTTAATTGATTATCTTACCTTAAAGTGAAACTTTTAACAAAACTGTGTGCAAGTTATTATTTTTTAGATTACAAGTTTGTTGGTTAAACCTATTTCTGCATGTTATTATAAAAAAAACTGCTTGTCACAAGTTTGTAAAGTTAAACTTTTTATATAATTTTTGACTGATGCACCATGTGCTAATCAACTAAACATAATTCCCCTTTTATAGAAAAGCTTACTTAACACACTTGTTAACTATCATTCAAGTATCAAGAATCAACATATTTAAAATAAAAAATAAACTTGTAATAAAATTTTAATTAATGAAATATTTGTGGAATTGAGTAATCTGTTTTAACATAAGTATATAAATTTTTTTTATAAATTTTAACCATTGAAATGTTAAAGAAAAATGCATTTCCTAAAGCAATCTTTAAAATAAAAAAAAACTTTTATTAATAATAATTATTACAGGACTACTCTGATTTTGAGGTGGCGAATGATGATGACAGAATAATGGGATTTCTGAAACTGGAATCAGAAGCACCAGTTACACAAAATCATCAAACTAATGTAAGTTTAATTACAATTTAAACTTTTTGAAAGAATTGTAATTTGTTGTAAAAGGTTGGGCCTATGACTTATAATTTTTTCACCAAACAAGTTCATTATTTTCAGTGAAAATTTTTTATTTGTATTTTTGTCTTTAAAACATATAATTGAAAATATATACTTTTCCTGTTGACATATCTGCAAGAAAATGGGGATCAAACAAATGACCTATTTTCAACTCTAGCCCAATGACTGAACTACAAAAATGAATAATATAAAACAAAATAATCATTTCGCTTATTCAGGGCCGTTTTCGGTGACATATTTCCCGTGAAAATAACAATCGCATTGCAAAGCTTTGAACAACCTACCAAAAAGTACAAATATTAATCTTTACAACCCACTGTTTGCCTACAAATGGCAATTCCTCCAGTATCTCTTATGACTTCATGCAAATTGTTTTATAAACTACTAATTTATTACCACTTAATTTATTTTAAACAATTTTAATTATTTTTGAAATCTATAAAATTAATTCCTTAAGATAATGACAACAGAATAAAAATAAAAGTTACAATTACCAGACACACACACCTTTTATTTTATACCAATTGATCCCCTCTCCACTGCTCAGCACTCCATCTGTATATTATAATTTCCTTTCATTCTAATATCAGCATTAATTTTAAAAAAGAAGTCCTATTGTATCCAGGCCCTTCTGCCCTTCTAGGTGTTAGAGGGCTTTCCCATAGGCCGTGTTAAAATTGCCAGAAAGCTATGATGTAATGGCCAGTTTCTATTTGCCTTCCTACTCCCAAAAATGCCCAAAATTTGTTAAACATTCCACTCCATATTTGACCACTTGACAAGGCTGGGGAGCCCAGTCGGTAAAGGCGTTTGCCTTGCATACGATAGGTAGCAGATTCGGGCCCGGGCATCGTCAAAATAACTGCCGACCTATAAACGACCCATGCAGCCAAAAATGTCCTGTGTCCCGAATAATACCCTGTGTGGTGGGAATGCACCTTAATATTTTTCAAAGTCCCGACGCTGTGTACGATGTCGTCCTTAAAAGTTGCATTGGGTGCCTCCTCAGGTGTCTGCTCTTCACTTGACTGTGGTTCTAAATTAAGACGCCCATGGCCAATAGCCCTTGTGTATAGCTTTAGTGCGCCGATAATTCAAACTAATCCTAACCCATACAACTAGATGCGAATAGCTACCCTACGTTAAATTTTTAACTTAGCCAAAAGTCGCCATTGTCAAAATTCAATCGGCCATTATATCATAGTTGTACCAAATTGCTAGTGTCATACACATAAAGTACATACACTATACGTAAAGAGAATTGACATTTCTTAGAAGCATTCATCAGATCTAGAAATAAAATAGTTATTGCCTTTACTGCCATGAGACGTAAAAATATCTTCATTTCTTATCATTTGTAAACATTAATTAAATTTGGTAACAAAAAAAAATCAAAGATTTAAATTCAATAAATAAAATAAAATAATGATATTCAAATAACAATCCTAAAAATTAAACTCGCATGCTTACGTAATTATACTTTTAATGGGCTTGTTTCAACACTTTCTCAAAGAAAACAAAACAACCAATGAAATCGCAGTTCGGAGCGTGTGACGTTATAAAAAACCAATGAGCTTGTTTAAACACTTTGTCAAAGAAAGCAAAACAACCAATGAAATCGCAAATATGGAGAGCGTTACATCATAAGAAATATTCCCATTTTCGCTCACACTGAACACGCTGAAATTTCTTTCAAATTAGAAAACGAAAAGTATAAATTAAAAGTTCATAACAATGCTATTCCTATGGAGAAATCGGCTCGCGTTTTGCCTTCCTACACCCGTTTGGGTTCGAATTTCGAAAAATTGCTTCTTAAATGACGCCTACGATATAAAAAGAATATTTTTCTAAAATTTGGTAACTGTACCTCCAGTAGTTTTGGCTGGGTGTTGATACGCGAGTGAGTCAGTGAGCGAGTCAGTCAAGACTTTACCTTTTATATATATATAGATCATATTTAAACAGTTGTTACTGATCTTTACGATATTTTACTGGGATATTCCCTGAACAGCACCAAGTTTAGTAACTAACATATCAACTATATAAATTACAATTTATGTTTAAATATATTAAGCTTTCAAACGATTAAAAAAATTGGTTATAGAATAGAAATTAATTAGAAGTGTTCTTTTTAAATTATAATCAAGATTTTGACTTAAACTCGGGCCAATCTCCATTTTTCTCACCAAATGTATCGCCAAGCTAACCAAAAAATGGGGTTTTGTGGAAAATTATGGTGACGTTTAATTACACTGCTCAAAACAATTAGGGGAGCACTTTCAGTACTTTTGTTAACTCTTTCAGTTCCAACGTTTTATTTTTTATTCTAAAAATCTAAAATTTGTAAAATAGATTCATTATGCATCCAGAATGAAAAGGTAAAAAACATTTTTTAAAAAATCCTAATTTTTTAACTAAAATTTAAGGGGAAAAAATTGGAAGCATAACTTTTGAATAAATAACAATAATTTTAAACAAATTTTATTTGTTAAAAAAAAGTTAAAATCAATTTTTAAACATCTAAGAATGCAAGCATGGAGAATTTAGGGTTTTATTTCATAAAATTTTTTGGGAGAGAATTTTATTTTACCATGTTTTTCATATTTTCATTTAATTAAAACAAACATTATTTAATTCTTCAAAAGACATGATTCCTCCATCTAACGATAAATAAGTGCGATCTCAACTTAGTGAGAGAAAAAATCGCAAGCTGACGATTCCAAATGGAATCATTGGGTGTGAAAAGGTTTAAACCATAACCATTCCCTTAATTCTTTTGAGCAGTGTAGTTGGAAATTATGATACTTTTAAAGAGTTAGAGGTCTTATATGACATTTAAAGTTGAATTATTTACAAATTAAGTAAAGGGATTTTAATTTAATTCAAATATAGGGAACAATAACAAAACCGTTGCCTTATAGTTAGACCAAATGTTATATATATTTGAATGAATTTTTAGCTTTAGTGTTAAGCCCGTGTGAAAATTGGGTATTCATTTTCCAGTTTTAAATAATAGTTTAGAACAAACCCAATTCCAAATTTTGACAGTGTATATGCAATAATATTTATAACTTTATATCTTTTAACTTTTAAAATCCATCCATATTCAGACATTAAATTCATACTAATTTGGGCCAATATGCAAATATTTGCTTTTTACTAATATTTTATAAGTTTCACATCATAAACATGTAAGAACTTGTATAACATTTTTCAAAATCCACATTTTGTTTTTCTAGAAATTTGTGTGTGTGTTGATAATTATTATTAAAAGGTTTTAGCAGCTATACATGTTGACAGTACCCTGCTGCTCTTTTAATTTTCTATGTTTTCGATGCCGTTGAGTATTTTAATTTGTTTATTTGGATCATTTATTTTGGCAAATGGCTTCTCTTCAGACCCTCCTTAAATTGTCCCATTTTCATGTGACAACTTATGCTTGATTTTAGGGAGTTTCAGAAACAGTGGCTGAAAATAATTCCGAAAACCACGTAGACGAAATAGATAACACCGAAAAAGATAATGTAGAAGAAGCAAAAGACTTGGGAGATGTTGAAGAAAGGAATCAAAAAGATGATGAAGAAAGTAATGCAGAAGAAACTGCTGAGGTTGAAGAAAATGTAAAAGCTGCTTCAGAAGAAGCAAGTGAGAAAGAAGAATCGGAATAAGTTGAAGTTTTTGATTAATGAAAACAAGTTGTGGAGGTTTTCGTTAAAAGGGTTTAAAATAATGGGTTAAAAGAATTTTTTTGTTGAACATATTTTTGGCATAAAGTTTTGAAAATTTTCGGCAATTTGTTTTTTTTTAAATTCTGAAGTGCTCTTGTTAAAGATGATTTTATTATTCATTATTTGAGCATTTCGTAAATGACCCTTAAAATATTTGTGATCTTTTAAGTTAGTATTGAGTTCGTGAAAAACTTCATTCAAGCTCTAACAAGAGTTAGTTGATAAATCGTCTGTAGCTGAAGTTAAATAACTTAGTGTTTCAACAGGAATATTATGAAGTATATTGCTGAATGAACTTTTAATTGATGTTATACTATTATATGGAATTAGGATAATAAAAAATGTTATATTGTTATATGGAATCAAAAGATATTAATTCAATGGTAATCAAAGATTATGCTATATTTTTAATTAACAGTACTTAAAATCATGTACAAATAATAATTGCTGAAGAAATGTATTGTGTATTGTATATATACCGATTATAAAGATACTCAATAGGCTTGCAAGTTTATTCATAAAAGTTCAAACACTTCAGCTTATTATGTTTGAAAACAATAGAAATCAATGTCTTTTTTATGACTGAAAATTTTTAGATGATATGCTATTTAAAAAAACTCCTAAATCACACTTTATCCAAAAACTTTTACAGCCTTTCAAATGCATTATACCTTATCACTTAAAGGTAAACTTTTTAACCTTATACATAAGTCTCAATAATATTTAGACTTTAAAAAAAGTAGCCTGTGTGTACACTGTAAAGTTATTGGATTATTTGTGGTAGGCAAAAGCAGTATAGATTTTACTTTACTATTAATAAATTATATCAAAAGAAATATATTTTCTTATCGATTAACTTTTGTTTTTAAATGTTTGTGATTATGTCCTTGTAACGCAAGATTTTTTTTCCAAATGCTGTACAATAAATTTAATAATTTTTTATATTGGCTAGTTAATTTTGGACATGTTCTAGTGAAATAGTTTGCCTTAGTAGCTAACATTAATTTGTATATTTAAAGGGAAAATTGAAATCTTGTGTTGGGACACAAATTTTAACTTTATGTGCTATATGTATTCTCAAAAGTGAAAGGTGTACAAATGATTGAAATTTACTTTAAAATTAACTGCACATTGAAAGGTGCATGTTGTTTAAATTACTGCTCAAAATTAAAACTTTTAAAAGCTTTGGCTAGGATTGTTTTCCTATTTTTTTTTATATTTGTTTTAGATCTAAAAAAAATTTATGAAGTTCAAATATACATTTTCTCTGAAGTTGAGTTTGTTCGGTATCAATTTCAATAGTTTTTGAATTTAGTGAATTTTTGCTTTGCCTGATTGTAGAATATTTCTATTTGGGAACCAAAACATTATATATTCCTTTTTGTTAATAAACTGTTCTTACCTGTTTGGAATCCTCTTTATTGTTATCACGTTCATTATATTTAAATGGTCCTATTACATGAAGATACAACATTGTTTTCTGTATGTATCGTGCACTAAGTTGTGAATATGATTCTATTACACACTAAAAATATTTTATTGTTTCAGCAATGAGACTGCATGCCTGCCTGTCTTCATCCATCCTGCTTCCCGAATGGTGTCATAACATCTTAATTTGCATGCTTCCTGGAATGCTTGTCTATTAACACGTAGCCATTGATTCATGAAGCAAACCAGATTAGGAGCTGCTACACAAACTGGACACTTCCAAAACGAAAATTTCCATTCATTTGGCTTGTTTCGCGTCGTGTAAGTCATTCCTGGATTTAATTGATGGTTTCAGTGATATGATACGGTAAGCTCTGCCCACTACTGTAACTTAGTTACTTTCAGTGGCACAGTTCGGCGTTCAGCCAAAATTTAATTATTTAAGAGTTAACTTTTAAAAATGTGGAATTTCCGTTCTTAACTCTTTCTGATTGTCCTTGTTTGTTTAGTCTTAGTTTTCTTTGAAAAACTGTAAGATGTATAAGTTTCAAATTTTTCGCATCACTTGAAATTTCTAAAAGTAACTGTGATTAATTCCTTTTTGTACTAAGTAGCTAACTAATTACTCTTCATATTAAGTAACTGTAACAGAGTTACTTTTAAAGTAACTTTCCGATCCCTGCTCCTAATGATGATTAAGTCTTAAGACCAGTGCCTTTCCAACTGGGCTACTTGGGCCCCAAAAATAAAACTAAACTGCCCACTTCAGCTTTCGGGGCCTAGGGCTCTGGGGTGCTAGGCATATGATCCGGTAGGGTGGTCAGCCTCACGCGGAACCCCCAGTGTTTAGTTCCCAAGCATGCTTGGTACCCATTTTATCGACTCACTTAAGGGATGAAAGGATGGGTCAACCTCGCCCAATCCGGGATTCGATCCCCGGACCTGTGGAAGCCACTGGGCCTCGCCCCAAAAATAAGGTTGATCAATATTTTATGACATATGTGCCATTTTCATTGGTTATGGAAACTTTCTTTGGGGGATGCGTCCATTTTTTTTGTTCATCAGCTCCTTCGATATCCTTACTGGAAATTTATATCATCTGCTGCATGAGATTGCTGTTTTGTGCCCAGCTTCACCCTTTTATATCCTGCTTCTTACTTGCATAAATATCTGTGCAACTTGTATTGTCTGTGATATATTCAAAATCATTGTATTTTTTTAAATTTAAATTTGTTAACTTTAATGATTCAAATTGGCAGGTTGTTTCCTGTGTCTCAACTAATGATCAATAAATGCCATTCAAACTATTATTCAATATCGTTTTCTTGCTCTTCGCTATTGTATGGTAAAACAACCTGGATTTTGTATTTCATACAAAGAAAATAATTGAATTATCTTGTTTATTAACATTTAAAATTTAGTGATAAAAAAGTAATTGACTATTATATCTGAGATGTACTTAATATTTTATTGTTATGAGTTTTCTGTTAACCAGTGTGTTATTTTGTTATTATAATAACATGTGTTTTAAAATAAACTTTCTCTCCACTTAGAATTACTTAAAACAGTTATCTTAGTAATGTTAATCGAGAATTTAAAAAAAATGCAGTTTGAGTAAAGAATTCAAAAACAGCCTAAAATGATGTTTTCTAAATCATTATTGTTTGATTTTTTAAAAACCTTCCGTTTTAGTTGCATTATTCTGACAATGATAAGGTTGTTGCAGATACATACGTTAAATCTGTGAATACTAGCTTATATGGTATAAAGCCGTCCCTTCTTGTTTACTTCCTGAAATGATTTATCAGTGTTGAGCTTTATGTTTGTGAGTGTAAAAATATTTATAAAAATCCACTCTAAGTATATTATAAAGTTAATAAAGATCACATACTATGAACAATTTTATCTTGCGTAATCCAGCAGTTAAAAAGAATGTGTTAAGAAAATTAGGTTCACGCATAACTTGTGTCTATTTTATGAAGAATTTTCAGAAATTTTTTAATTTTTTTTAGAATTTACAGAATCTATAACATTTTTATTTATTAAAATGATAATCACTCTGTAACTTATCGCAATGTTAAAATGTATTTTAATTATGAATGGAACCTAAGTAATCACATCAAATTATACACAATTGTACTTTAAATGCACACAACTATTACATAAGAAGATTACATCTTTTTCATTCATGTATTCATGTTATTGAAGTTCTATGAGGTACCATAAAGTTACTTTTTTGACTGAAAATTGTAAGGTAGATTAATTTATTTTAGGTATTTAAGAGGGATTGTCAGTCACATAGAGCTAATGCATTAGTTTTGTAATCATAACTTCCGCAGAAGTATTGCTTTGCCATGTTAGCCCTTTTCCCCCAGGTATGGGAATCAACATAACATCAAAATGAAACAAATTTGAAACGAAAATGTTATCTAGCTATTTAATTATATATTTTTGAAATTTTAAAATGCCAAAAATTACAGCAGATGGCGACACTATTTTAAAACTTTATTAATTAATAATTAAATAACCGGATGTTATTTTCTTTTCAATTTTGTTTTAAATGGATGTTATGAGGATTCCCATACCTGGTGAGAATGGGATAACAAGAATTACTTTGCCATGTTATCCCATTCTCACCAGGTATGGGATAACATGGCAAAGTAATTCTTTTGCCAAAGTTTTGATTTCAAAACTAATGCATTAGCTCTATGGGACTGACAGTCCCTCTTAAAAATTTGTTTTAAGATTGTTATTTAACTTTTGCTGCATTCCTTAGTTACATTTGCCATATGTATGACTTTGTATGAATTATGGCATAGTTTGTAAAAATATATATATAAATTGTTTTAATTCTGTTTACTAGATAGTAGATATGTGACTAACAACTTAACATATTGCATTGTGTAGTACTGACAATTAGAGCATGTTTGCTGATTTTCTATTGTTCATTTATTACATATGTACAGAGATAATCATTTGCTAGCCAATAAAATTGGTTTTGCATGTTACATAACATAAAAACTATGTACTATTCTTACTAAAAGCCTCACATTCCTACACCACATATTTTCAATTTTTTATTGTTGGTAATTTTCCATTTCGTGGGACACAAGTGATTAAGTTGCCAAACATTTACAACCACCCCTCAAATTAAATATGTACTTCCATAGATAACCTTTAACTGTGTTTTATAAGTTTTTGGTATGATGTTTTTATTCTATTTTTTTTATTGGCACTGTGCTTTAAGTATTCTAATTTCCATGTCACAGAAGTTAACTAGCTATCAGTCATAGTCCTAAACGTATAATCTGTTTTGAAAATTAACCAAATCTTTGCAAATTTTTTAGACAGCACTAGCAACGAACATGCAGATAAATAAAACTGCGGAAAAATTTAAAATGTTATAAAAATATAGAAAATATGAATTGGCTTTGTGGCATTCGTATCAAAAATTTAAATTTATAACAGATTATAAGTAAACAGTAATAAAAAAAATTCTAAATAGGGATGCTTTTTGATGTATCAAGCCTTTTACCGACTCGAAATAATAATTTATTAAAAGAACTTTATAGGTAAATAAAAAAACTAAATATTTGGAACCTGAGGGACATATCTACAGTTTTCTAACTTTCTAGAAGGGAGCATAAGAACAGCAAACAATTTTAATTCTTGTCTTTGAAATTCAAATGTTATGTTTTCATCTGTCTTTAAAAGTTAGATTTATAACTTATCACACACACACACACTGATTCTACAGTGAGAATCAGAAGTATTCATACGTCCGGTATATTTTGACATTTATTGTATTTCTTTTACTTTTTGTGGAACTTTACATTGCTACTGGAAGCAAGATTTTTTTTCATTTCTGACCATGTCCTCTGGTTTGACTTTATAAGTTAAAGCCTAAGCTAGCTCTCATGTAATAATTAGAAACTTATTATATAATATATTTTTAATCAAAGTGTTAATTAAGAATTAAACAGTTATCACAAGAAAAAGTCAAAATATTAAACACCCAGAGCCATAAAATATTGGAAATAAATCGAAACTTTCAGAAAATATTAAATTTACTTTAAAAAAAAATCTTTGTTAAATTTTTTGTATTTGCATCTATTTTAACTATAAAGATACAGGCTAATTATTGATAACCTAAAAGAAAGCAGTTTTCTTGAATACAGAAATTTAATTTCGTGTTTTACGAATCCATGTTTTGGGTTAGGTCATAGTGTACCTAATAAATCGGGTCAACTTTTTAAAGAAATTCAGTTTCCTATAGCTTTAAAATTGTAGGAAATATCGCAGGAATAACGAGCCAATTTACTAAAATTTTCAAATTTGTACCACTTTTTGTGTTGGTAGGTACGAAAATTAAAAAGGGTTCCTGGTGTTCATTGTTAATTGTGCTTACTAGAAGCTGTTTTTAAGTGTATTTTTGGAGGCGATATCATCATCTTAAAAGATTTTGAACGATATATTTATAAAAGAAATTAACTCTGTACACAACTTTTGCAGTCATTCGAAAAATAAGTACTCCCTTTTGAATCATAAATGTAATTAAAATACGACTAGTCAGTGTCGTTTATCAGTTCATAACATCGAAAAAATTAGAACGAGTTAATTTATTGACGAGAAAATGTCTACCATACTTTCTTCAAGCATCTTTTGACAGCTTAATAACACACCTACTACAGTTGAAAAATAAGTTCTTGTTGCCACATGGAAAGTTATTTTTCAACAGCTTCCGTGTGAGCAGAATATCAGATGGCTAATGGTAAGTGCATTTATGTTTTTAAATTTCTAAAAATATATATTAGTACAGATCTGCCAACTGTTGCTCTAGTTTGACGATAATTTAACCTTCCAAACTACCAATTATCTGAATAAAACTTGGTAATAACCATTTTCTGGATTTCGGGAGCCAAGAAAATTTCTAATGTTTACCCCTTGTAAATCCGGTAATTGGTGCATGTGACACGTAAATTCAGAAAGTAGTTTAAAATCCGGTATTGCTGGGTTAAATCCGGAGAGTTGGCAGGTTTGTATTAGTATAAAATGAGCCTATGTCCAAAGAAGCTCATAGGAGGGTGTCCCTACTATCTTTTCCAGTTTCCACAAGTTTTGGGAAAATTTCCTATGGGCTCATTTAAACATGCCCTTTTTCTAATTAAAGTATAAGTAAATGATAACTCACCTAAATTCATTTAATTTTTATTTTTGCAATTAAAAAAAAAGAGTTTAAGGATAGTATTTTTTTTTAACATTGAGCTATAAGATTTAATGCAGAAACAAAATGTTGATAAACTTAGGAATAATTAAAAATCGTGGCTCAAATTTCTCTCCGTCATTATTTAATAGTTGATAAAATCAAGCCAATGGCAAATTCAAGAAATCACTCCAAGCAACAACAAATTCTGATGTGGCTTTTGTTAGTTAAACCTTAACGTTTCTTTATAGCAGGGAACAAACAGTTGTATCATGTAACGTAAAAAGGTTTTGAGAGAGAAGTGCCAACTGAACTTAAATGTATATACGACAGCGGCATTATGCCAAGTTTAAATCTAATTAGAATGACTTAAATTTAAACAGCGGGGGGGGGGGGGGGGAGAATAAATGGCAAGCTACATAATGTGGTTACCTCGAACGAATTTGCACACTTACAGTCCTAGAGTGTAATAAAACTGAATTGATATGACAATTCTATCATTTTAAAAGGAAGAATTACATTTTTATTAAATTAAAATTAAATAATTAACGAGGGTTTGATAATAGAACCTATATTAAATTGCTTTTTTAAGCTAAATACATTTTTTCTCATCCATACAATGTTTTTTAATAAATGATTTTCGGTTATGTGTTTTGCTATTTTGGTAAAAATAGTGTATTATGCAAATATTACTTGCAATTTTTAACACACATTCTTTTTTCCAACTTAATAAATAAATCGATTTAGGGTAAGATCGTTTTGTCTGCGACACATTTAGCACTACAATAAAATTATTTGCATAATTTTGGCCATAACTCAAAAAGTATTTTACAAAATAACCTGAAAATCAGTGTTTCGCATTAAAATTGCCATACCATAAATTAACTTTAAATTTACTGTCCTGTTTTGTTTTTGTTCTGAAAAATGGTCAGTATTTGTCCTGGTAATTAAATTGCTCCATGAAAACCAAAAGCAAGACATTCTATTTGTCGACAACTCTTAACCTAATCAGAATAAAGCGATATAACCTGTATGACATTGTATACTTTCAATTCTTTCAATCAATTAGTTGTCTCTCGTAAATGGAAGTCTAGAGCTTTGTTACATTGCAATCTATAAAAGTATTAAATAATTTGTTTAAATTTTTATTTGTTCTAAACTGTTTAAGTGGTTTGCATCATATAATTATACTTGAATCGATTACTAGACAGAAATTACAATAACACTATAAAATGAATATGATGCCGTGGATTTTTTTTTCTTCTTAAACACTGTACTGCGTTGATATTGAAAATATCTAGTCATCCTATAGAATGTTCTTTTTACTAACCAGTGTTGAATAAAGATATAGAAAAGCAAATAAATCGTTCGAGATTACAAGACAAAACATCATTTTCTTCCCGAATTCGCCATTTTTCTAGATTCTGTCATGGCCACCATGCCTCCTAAGCAAACAGCCTCCACGGCCCAATATGCCAGAGGTCTCTTCGAAGATTCTCTGGTAACTGGGGTTCCCCAAATCATCAACACGCAGAAGGTCGGCAGGAAAGTTCTGAAAAGCGTCGTACTTGCGTGCTGCCTGATCGGTTTTGTGTACCAAACAACGGGCTTCCTCAAGATTTTCTGGAATTATCCGACTGTTCTGGATATCGATGTGGATTATCCTGAAGTGATCGAGCCTCCGGCCATCACCTACTGCAATCTGAACGGGTACAAGTATACATCCTTTATTTATTTGGGGGTCTATATTAGCTTGCAATGGTAGTACTAAGTTGAAGATTTACATCAAGAGAATTCCAAACAACGGGGTTACTCAAGATTTTCTGGAATTATCCGGCTGTTCCAGATATCGACGTGGATTTTCCTGAAGTCATTGAGCCTCCGACCATCACCTACTGCAATCCTTTATATATTTGGGGGTCTCTATTAACTTGCAATGGTAGTACCAAGTTGAAGGTTTACATTAAGAGAATAATAATTCTTGATAAAGCTTTTGTACTGATTCTATTGAGGCTTCAAATGCATTGAGGTATGTCGGATCTTAAGTCGCTTTATTACATTTCAGGACTAATTGTCAATAGTTTAGAATTATTCATTTTACAAACGGTCTAAGTGGATGTACACCGCATTTTAGCTTCCCCACTACGTTTATAACGTAAAAAGTGGAAGGTATTATAATCGTTCAGTCCGTCTGTCACCCACTTTCACAAAACGAACTGCAAGTGGCACAAACAAGTTGGATACATCATTTTGAAGCAAAAAATCAGGCTAGGTTACATCCCAAATTTCATTAAAACAAATTTAATTAGAAGTATATTTAAAATTTAAATAACTAAAAATTTAATCTACATTGAAATAACATGCAAATTCCATTTTCATTCAATATTTTCACTGTTGCCATTTCGTCAAACGTACATAGAAGTTAAATTTAAAAAAAGCCTTAAAAATTTGTACGGTCTAACCGGGCTTCACGTATCTTACTACTTACTATCTAGTGGTTGCATTCTACTTATCCCAATTTCATTCCAGAATAAAAAGAATCCAGTTCTGCAAACGATACCCGAATTCTTGTGAGACTCCGAGTGATATTCAAGAATTCTGCAAAAAATTTCCAAACACATGCGAGGTTAATGATCTTTCGAACTTAAAGGTAATTCGATATTTTATGAATGAAATTTTGCATTCTTGATTATTTAAAGATCAATAGTTTAAAAACTATTTTATTCTCTAGTATCCTAAAGAAGATGCTTGGAATTTCGAAGAAAATATTAGGGATGACTATTTGAAATTCTTTGGTCATTTCAGCAACGAAACTTTGAAGTTTTGTAGAAAATTACGAAATCGGAATGACTATGAAGTTTGCCGGTGTGTGTAATTGTATTTTCTTGATAATAATCATAGAAGAGATAATATATACTGCTGTAAAATATAAAGTTGACCAAATGGAAAAAAACGAACATATTAAGTTTGTTTGGTTTTTGCATTTTTTATGCTAAATTTATGTGATGAATCTTTTAAGACTACCAACTAAATGCGATTTCTTTTGCAGGAGAAATGATACCATTCACATGAAGATGTCAACGGGAACTACAGGTTACAGAAACTGTTACACCATTTATTCCAACATTAAAAGTGAAAACCTAAATACTCATTCTGTGCTTGTACCAAAAAGTTAGTTTTTATAAATTACTACATTTATAACCATTTTAATCCTTTTGTTTTCCCACATGAAAGGTGTAACAATTTTTAGTCAAGCAGTATGTAAAAATATCGGTTAGAATGTTGAGGGTTAGTTTTCATTTCTAATTTTAAATCATAGATGGCAGCACCACAGAAGTGAATTGTAAAAGTTTACTTCATTTTACTACAATTTCTTATCGTTTGCAATCATTGAGTGTTTTGAAAGTGCAATGATCAATATAATTTTTGTCCATTCTGCCAGTTAGATTTGCCCTGATTTGTAAAAAAAATAGTCTTATTTGTTATTTTTTTTATTTCAATGAAAAGTAGGTTCCGAAATGAAAGATTTGTAATTGTAATTCAAAAGTTTTTACTTTAATAAATCCATAAAAGTGATATCTTTTATCTTTTGAAAACTTTTGTTTCAATTGTAAAAAAATGTAGAAGCATACTTAACAGTAGAAATGTATGGGCTATGGTTTTTATGGCTATATCCATACAATTCATCTGCGGAGGAACGAAGCAGAGAAGTGTCTATAAAACCCTCCTATCTTCGTTTTAGAACATTGGCAATTCAATAAAGATCGAATTTCAAACAATTTGGTCGTATTAGAATTTGAATAAACCATTTTAGTGAATACATCAATAAGATCCAAATATTGTATGCAAGTCGTTCTATGTAACGATACCGTCAGAAATATTTCCTATTAAGGTATAACTACTTTCTTCTGCTAGGAAAAGAGGCCCTGTTTCACCTGACATTCGACATGGCGGCCGAGGAGTACTTCCGACCCGATCGCGAAGTGGGCGTGGCCATCGCCATTCACTCCCCGAACACTTTGGTCAACCCCTTCTACGAAGGGTTCGTCATCAAACCTTCACGTCTCTACACAGTTCATTTAAAAATGGTAAGGTTCCCTTACACAATGTTATTATACAACCCCACTCGATATCAACCTATACTAATAAGTACAGAATCACGAATAGTTTCGGCAAGAGCTCCTTACACCGCCCGAGGCAATTTACTAATTATGTGTCATCTAAGAAAATATCGATCTGCCGTCTGTTCTTCAGAATAATGACTTTGTTAAACGCAGATTACCAAAGGTTGTCACTACTCTGTCTACATCAGTAGAGCCAATAAGTTGTTAATCTCTAGGGACTTTAGGATCTTCCAATTGTCAATCTGATTTCAGGAGTGTTTCATACTTTCTGTGACTTCGATAGGGGGTAATTTACCCTAATTGCAGTATCTTACTTGTATAATCCTACTTATCCCAAATGCCATAATGCTCCGTTTTGCCCGCAGTACATTTTGAAATGCCTGGGGTTTTTCATGTGAAGAGGCTGTGAAAAGCCACACTTCCATTATAATCCTATTTGAATTTTTCACACAAAAATATGTTTTTGAAAATTATAAACTAAAATGCTTTCGTATCTTTGGATCTTCGTTGCCATGGTGAATACAACCGTTTTGACTACAAAATTTGGTCACCGTCGCAGGTGAGCGTGGTAATCAGAAAAAGTTCCCGATACCAATTACTTGTCGTAGACAATTGAGTATTGGGCTACCATGCAAGAGGTTTCAGGTTCAAAGCCGGGTAGGAATGTATCTCTTCATGAGTCGTATTGGGGCCTAAAGTTTTTTTATTACTATTTAAATTATTTCGATATGAAATACGCACTTCTATTTCAGGTCGAAGAAAAGCTCCTACCTTCACCGTACGAAACAGAATGCAAGGATTACAAATCTATGTGGAAATTAAGAGGGGGGAAAGGACCTCTAAATCAAGATGTAAGAGATTATAGTTTATTTTCCATAGCAAGATAACAGCAAGTTTTAGAAGTTAATTAATTTGAGTTTTAACAACAAGTTTTAACAGTTAATTTGGGTTTTAATTCTCTTTAAAAGAAAGGACTTAATTATACCAAAAAATAGAAATTAAAGGAGAGGGGTGTATTTAGCTAGAAAATATATTCTTTTATTTATTTCTACTTTTTAGATAAGTTATTTACAGTAGAACTCCAATTATCCGAGGTAATTGGCACTTAATTACATTCGGATAATCGAAAAAATCGGATAATTGGTGTTAATCGGAATAAACGGTATATTCAACAATCACTCAATATATTGTTAGGCTGTGAGGTCATGTAGTTCTAGTTAGATCGTCATCAACTCAACCAAACCAAAACCAAAATGGAAGGTGCTGTTTTGGCAGTTTGAGTTATAGCTTTTTGTAATAGTTTTTTTATTAAACTTTTATGTTATAAACACTTGGTTTTACAAAAGTTTATATGCGACATATAAACTTTTATACACTCATCCTATTTTTTACTGTTCGTCTCAGTTGGATACCATCGCTAGTAATTTTTTTAGTCGGTCCAAAAAAAATTACTAAGCATGGCATCCAATAAAGACAAACAGTAACAGAAGGCCAGGTGGAATTTTTCTGAAATTCGGATAATCAGCAATGATTCAGATAATTGGAGTTCTACTGTACATATTATTTTAAACCGGACGTGCCTGTCTGCTACCACAGTGCCAAAAGAATCATCAATGCGAGGTTTAGGACTCACCATCGTGAAACCATTAGAAATGCTACAAGGGGGAAGGGGCACCTTACTGGGACATCCCTTCCCTCGCGACCTACCCAGGCCAGTCGGTGTTGCCAATTTCAGAATTAAGACTGGCCATGACTATCTTAGAAAGCACCTCCGCAGATTTGGTCTGGCGGACTCTCCAACTTGCCCACTTTGTATGACATGCTGAGTGCTGACATGAGTGGGGACCACTTGCACTTGTGTTCTGGACTTCTAGACGTAGCCGCTGTGTTTGGTGCTGAAAAATTTAGTAACTTTGTGTGTGTCTCCGAACTGTATTGGGCTGCCCGTAATAGACTAATGGCGGAACAGCCTAGGTCTGGCGTAGGATAAAAAAAAAATATTATTTAAAAAATTTGGTTTGCACTATCAAGTTAGTACAATTTTTTAGGTTAAAATTAAACAGTAACTTTTTTTTTGTTTCAGATGTGTGTGGCTGAATGTGTTTACAATGCCTCTTTAGAAAAATGCAATTGTGTTGATCCTAATATAATGTATCATCACAACAACCGAATTTGTACTGAAGGTATATTTGGCTTACATGTTTAACTATGCCAGAGTACATCTATAATAACTCTTTTTATTTTACGTATAAAAGTTATAGTTAAAGTAATTAAAAATATTTCAATTTGTTGAATAATACTTCAAAATTTATGCATGTTGCCATTATTTTTATTGGAGCCTAAAACTACTGGTTACAAATAATTATCCGAGCAGTTACTAAAAAGCAATAATTCAGCAATACAAACGAATACAAACGAATCCTTACTGCCTATTTCTAGTAAGTTTCATGCAGCCAATATAACCCTAATTAGTTTTAACTGTGCTTTATTTTTGTAGAGAAATAATCCTAAAACTGAACGATTGATAACAGCTCCTTATTAAATTTAAATTCCCCTTTCGTGGCTTTTGGAGCAAAATTATAAAAGGAAATATTGATAGTATCTGAACTAATTCTTGTGTGATAAATTGAGGTTGGTTCGTGACTGGTTCAAAGAGTCTCATGCAGTCAATCGTTAGTGCAAAAGTACAAGAGTGGGAGAACCCAGTTGATATGGAGTTGGCTTTCAGGATCTTGATGAAATATACAAATTTTGATACTAACTTCCTATAAATACAATGTGTAGTTAATTAAATTATACAAAAAAAATCTCTTTGGAGATGCTGATGTTAGTTGTACTGTATCCTCTAATGTCGCCGAATAATCAAACAAGTATTACGTATGCCATATTTATATTGCATATTGTATTATAAAGTATTATTTTTTTGGTGCTGCCCTCTTTTGCCCGAATGAGCAAACATTTATTCTTTAATATGTTTTAACTTTTATCTTTAAAATTTTCGACAGATGAGTTGAATGACTGCTTTTTCTTCAATATCAGTGAATGTTATTCGCTTTGTCAGCAGCCTTGCGAGTAAGTAAAATATCAGCTTAATACTTAATAAAAAAATTATTTGTCATTTTCCTAATAAAATGGCATTGTCATTAATATGCATAATAACAAAATTGATTTTTTTTAATATTCTAAAATAGCATACACTTAATTTTTTCTATACAGAGTAGTAATCTAAAAGTATTTTCACTTTGACGTTATGTAGTTTGTGCACATTGCAACTAAGAGAAGATATGTTTGTATATGTTAGGATTTCATTTCCCCTGTAGGTTTACAGACTTTGAATATGATGTTCAGGAACGCGTTTTAGAGGATCCCTCAGTAAGTACATCCCTTAATCACCAATTGAGTTTTGCTGTTCAAAAGATTTAATTTTGATTTGTATTAAATTAATTTAGGTTTTTAAACGATTATTCCTAAATAGTTTTTATAATATACCATTGAGCGATCAAGAAAATTCAGAACAAGAATTAAAAATATCCATGGTGCTACGTAGCTTGGTACATATAATATCCTATTCCATATACTTCTATTATTATTAAAATTTTCATAGTAATATACAAGTTTTGACATTTCTATGTCAAAACAAGGTTGTTTTTCCTTGCAAGCAAGCGGGGGAAAACAGCTGCAAACTGCTGATTATCATCATATGCGAGTTCCTCTTACCATGAATCATGATCATTACACTATTTACATTACAATTACACATGATCATTACACAATTTACATTACAATTACACATGATCATTATACAATTTATATTAAAATTACACCAGTAACATCGGTAATCCCTTAGTCAATTGCAAAATGCTAACAAGTCCAAGATGAAGTTTTAACTGATATTTTTTAAATCATATTTTGCAGTACAGTAGCGTGGAAGACTTCAAATCAGATGAACCAGTAAGGTAAAACCAATTTTATTAATTGAGAACTATCGAATATTCTTTAGTAAAAAGTTTTATGTAGCCTTTATTATTTGTTATGGAAATTTCAGATTCTTTCATGATTGATAGAATTAATTTTGTATGAATAAACTTTTTTTTTTGTTATTAGTATTTGTTTCATGTGTTTTTTAGTAAGAGGGCTGCAGTGATGTTAATCTTTTTGAAACGACCGGAAGTCATAATTTATTCTCATCGTCCACAGTATGAGGTAAGTTATGTTTTACCCTATTGACTATATACCATATCACACCTTGGGTTGTGATGCTAAGGCTATGTTAACCTTAGAGATAGATTTTAACCCATTAACGGCGATTTTGGAAACACCATTAGCACCTTCATTTCCGTATGAAAACTTTAATTTTGAGTTTTTTTATATTCGTTTTCAGTGTAACTTAATCTGCCCTATATCAATTATTCAGGACAGTAGTCTTCATTTGTAGTAGAATTTTGTTTACTTAGATAAATTTCAGTAAAAAGCTCATTTTCACATGGCAAATTTTCGTACCAACCATCGTTAAAGGGGAATAGGCGCGCTGGATCGCGGGTCTCCAAACTCAAGTGCCTCAGTGTTAATCCAATGGGAAAAAAACTATTTTCTCTGCCACATTTCTCCGGCTGTATTGAATATTTTTACAAACGGTTTTTTTTAATAATAATTGTATCGATAACTTACAGGTCTCTATCTTCCCACTTTTTGAAATTGCTTCGACTATTTTGTGTAAAATTATTTATTGAAAATTAAAAAAAAATATTCGAACCAATTTCAAAAAGTGGGAAGGTCGGGACCTGTAAGTCAGCTACATTTATCACACAAAAAAATCCGCTTGCAAAAATATTCATTACAGCCGGAGAAATGTGGCAGAGAAAATATTTTTTTCTCCATAGGATTAACACTGATGCACTTTGCTTTGGAGACCCCCGGTCCAGCGCGCCCATTCCCCCTTTAGGAGTTAATTTGACCAACCCCAGGAAAAGGGGCTCCTTTGAAAATTGGAACACCTTACCAATTTTCAAGGGGCCCTAAAATATGGTCTATTTGTTTTACCCTCTTGACTATATACCATATCGCACCTTAGATTGTAATGCTAAGTTGTTATGCTAATTCAATGTGAGTATCACTGATATTTTCACACATTATGCATAAATAGTTATTAATGGACATGAAATGATATGGTTTTAATACATAAAATATGTTGGTATGCCTCTTAAAAAATATATAAGTCTAGTACCTCTAAAACTATAAATATATTTGAATTTCGTGTTTTAGTTTTTAGATAATTAAAGTTACTGACTTTCTAAAATTCTTTTTCAGGATATTGAAGTGTTTAGTTTTCTGGGAGGCTACGTTGGAATGTGGCTAGGGATTTCTCTCATAGCTGTATTCGATTTTCTTGAAAGTGTAGTTCTTACATTTTGTTTTTGGATAAAGAAAAAACTTTGAAATATTCCTGCTTTTCATGAAACCCCCAGAATTCCATTATGAAATTAAATATTTTTATAAATAAATTTTATTTTCTTGCAAGCCTTGTATGATGTGGAATAAACATCAAACAATCTAATGTAATAACATCAACAATGTTCTTAAATGTTAAATAAAGTCCACCATCCTTGTATTGAATGGGTTTTTTTTTTCTCCAAAAACAGACAGAATTTCGTTTCAGTCACAGTATTTAAGATGAAAAATGAGGCATTTATTTTAAGCATGTGGCTCATACATTTTCATAATATCGTTAAAAAAATTCTCATCTTTTCAAACCAATAATTGTGCCTAAAATAATGCTTTTAATAAATCATAAGTCCAAGTTAATTTTCAACACTGTCTAGTATATTTTACACTAGCTGACCCGACAGACGTTGTCTTGTCTTTACTATGAATATTGAATTCTAATTGAAGGTTGATCGAAAAATCCATCGATCCTTGGCAAATGCAGCCAAAAATGTCCAAAGAATAATACCCCATGTGGTGGGAGTGCACGTTAAATATTTTTCAAAGTCCCGACGCTGCGTACGATGTAAAAGTTGCATTTTGTGCCTAATCAGGTGTTGGCTCGTCACATGACTGTGGTTCTAAATTAATAAAGACGCCCGTGGCCAATATCCCTCTTGTATAACTCTAGTGCGACGATAATTCAAACTAACCCTACCCATACAACTGGATAGGAATAGCTACCCTACGCTAAATTTTTAACTTCGCCAAAAGCCGCCAATGCCCAACACCAACATTCAATTGGCCATATCATAGCTGTACCAAATTGACAGTTTCATAAACAAAGTTTTTACGCTTTATGTAGAGGGAATTAACATTTCTTAGGAGTATTCATCAGATCTAGAATAGTAATCGCCTTTACTGCCATGATACATTATAGCAATATCTTCACTTCTTACCATTTATAAACATCAATTAAATTAAATTCGGAAACAAAAAAAATCAAAAAATTTAAATTCTATAAATCAAATAAAATGATATTCAAAAATAACAATCCAAATTAAACTCACGTGTTCTGACGTGTTTGTACTTAATTTTCGCTCCCGCTGAACGCGATGAAATTTTTTCAAATTAGAAAACGAAATTTATAAATTAAAAGTTCATAACAATGCTATTCCTATGGAATCGGATCACGTTTTGCACTCCTACACCCGTTCGTGTTCGAATTTCGAATAACTCCTTCATTAAGAACCTTCTCCTGACAATAACAAACACAACGAAAAAAGAATTAGTGAAATCGGTCTAGCCGTTCAGGAGTGATGCCGTCACAACGAAAAAATGGGACTTAATATATAAGATTAAATTTATTTTTTCAACTTATTAGAAAAATACCTTGTATGCACATTTGTAGTCAATTATATAAAGTACAATGTAATTGTAGCCTAAGGGGACTCAGTACCCCCCACCCCACCCCTTAAATTGAGGTTGGCATTTTTTTTATTAGTGAGAGTAAAACAGTTCTAAAGCAAAGGTTTTATATATAAAACTTTTTAGAAAATATTTAATTTTTAATTTTTTTTTTTAATATTAATATAAAAAAAATCCTAGTGTTCATAAACATCTATAGGAGTTTTAACATTTTAAGTATGAGTATGGTTCTAAATGTTATAAACTGAGGTAAAATCAGTTTAAAGAATTAAATAGTGCGAAATTTGATGAAAAGTTCAAATTAGTGGACATTTTATGTAAAAATATATTTTCCAATTAATTTAAAACTTGAGAAAAACATACTAAATAGTTTAAATATTTTATGAAGAAAAAAATTCAATGTTTTCATGAATTTTGGGTAACTGAGACCCTTTAAATAAGTACTTTAGTATGCATAAAAAAGCGCAATTGCATAAACAAAAAAAATATGCAACAGAAGGGTTTTTTTTACAATAAGCGCTTTAAAATAATATATTCCTTTGATATAAAAAAAATGGTATTTTCTACACATTACATAAATATTTTTCTGCATATTATTAATTTCTAGAACCATTAAATTATCGCAATTTTAAATAATAAAGCTAAATCGTAATAAAAAATTTGACAGCTTTATTTCTATCAATGAAACAAATTTAACAAAACATGCTTTATAGTCTGAAAACAACCACAATGTTTATTACTAACTGTATTGATATGGCTTTTATATGATTTTCTAGTATATACAGGTTTCACACAAGCTACAAAAAGTAATTACAACTTATTTCATTCAAATAATTCTAAAAACTATGAGCTTGTTAATCTATACACATTGGAAAGAGTTAAGCAACTATTGGCCACTGTTCTGTACATAATAATTATTAAATATTTTAACTATACAATGCATCTATTTTACATTCCTTTACAACCATTATTAAGGTTTACTCATTATTAACCATCATTAACTTTAAAAAGCCAAGAAATGTAACAATGTTTCATTTCTAGAATAATAATGCTCGATGTCATTGACTAAGTTTAAAGGCAAAGTAGACATTGTACAAGTTACTTGCAACTGTTAAAGGTAAAAAGGTAGAAAAAATAAAGGAGTAAGACTTTAAAAATAGTAAAGGTTACATACATTTTGTGCAGACTGATTAAAATCGAGTTTGAACACAAGCGTTACAAATGGATGAAAGCGAGTAATAAAAAACTAGATTTTACTACAAGGAATAAATTAGAGAACTCATTAATTTACTAACAGGAAACGTTTAAATACATATAGTGTCCTGGGCCAGTCATTTTTGTAGATGCTGCCATTTGTTTTTTGAAAAAAAAAACAACTTTTAGTAATTACCCAAAACTTACAATAAGAAAGGGCAGTAAATATTGAATATTTCAGGGCAAAAATATGCCACATATTTTTCGTAAGTACGCTTCGTGACCAGCCCAGAGCAGCATATGTTACTAACACAATTAACTTAAAAATTTCAATTCAAACATTGTATATGTAAAAGCATTATACATTATTATAATAATTTGAAATAATGTAAAATTGATTATGAGTATTGTAATGCAAGCAATATTCACAACCGTACACACAGAAACAGAATACAATAAATACATCTTTTTCAAAATTCTATGTTCTAAAACAGATTACATTTTAACACAAAACACTTAATGTAAATGGATACGGAATGTATTCTTACAAAAAAAGTTTGTAAATCCTTCAAAGGGTGCATTTTAGAGTTCACACATAAAGCTGTAATAAATTTGAAATAGAAGAAAATTTACATATTATAGTTTGTAATATTTATGCCATATATAATGTGCAGTGGAACCTATATATTAAACAGTCTATTTAGAACAGGAGGTTAGCTGGCTTAAGGGGAAAAAATCTTATTGAGGAAATAAGCATGAGAATTTTATTTTTATTTTTCTAAGGTCACTTTTATTATTAACTAAGGCAATAGGATTAATAATATTTTGAACTAATTTCCGAATTTTTCAAAAATGAATTTACTTTTTATGTTTGTGTATTGATTTTATAATTAAATTGGCCATATGAACTGATTTTAATTGAATCAGATTAAGTTGAATTAAATTAGGACCAACCTTGGGCCAGAATTGCTTTTTGTTAACGACTCAGGCAAAAACTAAATATTTTAACTTGAAGTTTCAAGAGTAAAAATGCCATTTATTAAGTATAAAAAGTTTTTCTGGGCATCCTATAGCAGTTTTATGATTTCGTGGCTATTTAAGTATTTACGTAAAATATTTGGAAGCTTTGCTTCAAAGAAGAAAAGGATATTTTGAAGATATAACAAAATGTGTGTTGCAGTATATGGAAAAATCTGGTTAAAACAGGAGTACTTAAAATAAAAAGGCCCCTTCATAATATTTATGTGCATTTTCGATATATTGTTAATGCATTGAGTTGTTTTTGTGATTTTGCATAGATATAAAGCTCATTTAGAAATCTAAAAATACAACACATACACTTATATAGCTATTTTATATTCAATCATATTTTCATACGATTAAATATGCTAATAAGCATATTTTCATGTATAAATGTAGTATTAAATAAATCTTTTGAACCTATACTACTAATTCAAATTCAATAAAAGATTTTATAGTTGATAATATAAGATTATTGAAATTTTTTTGACAAAACTTATTTTTAAAATAGGAAGTTAAAACTTCTTTATTAAAAAGATTTACAAGTCTACAGAAAAGTAGACCATATTTTACTAAAAGGGATTTCTGAAAAATATTAATTTTCTCTTTGAACTTATATTTTACTTTAATTATTTAGCTTATTTATAAATAATTTAAAATTAAATATTAAAAGTACAAGAAGTAATAAACAAAAATATTTGTGGTATGAAAACATACAAATAAAGATATAAGAACACAAAGAATACTTTTTGTAAAACTTTTATGTTTTATATATTAAATGATTAAAAAATATGAAAGTCAAATGCCAAGTTAGGTGAAACTGAGTCCTTTATCTAGAGAAAGATTTATACCAACCAAAAAAAATCATTAATTCTTCTTGGTATTTGTCCAAGTTCAAATGCGTAAGGTGGGGGAATATTATCACTATTTCTATTCAAATCTAAGCAAGAGGGGCTAAAAATTATCATTTCTTATCAAGAAAATTTATCATAATTTTTAAAGAATATTTTTTTTCCAAAAAAATGGTTTTATTGTGTGATTCAGGTATACTAGACACAAAATATGACTAAAAAATAATGGTTAGCCGAAATTGCCCCAAGTGGCTAGTTTTTGGACATGAAGATTTGGTTTGATTAACCACAAACAAAACATGTGCTTTTGAATACAGACCAAGTAAATGAAAACCAATTTAAAAGATACATTTGTGACTCCCCATAAGACTATCTAATTACACTAGATAGAGCACTCTAGTTGAAACAATGCATAAGTTGAAGTAAGTACATAGCTATTTATGTATAAAAGAAACCTAATATATTTTAACAAGAATATAGAGGATTTTGGATAGTCACCGAGATAAAATGAAGTGTTTAGTGGAAGAACCTGCTAAGTGACAAAAAGGTGAAAATGTGAAAATGAGCTTGAAATTTTTTAGTGTGCATTTAAATACATGTTAAAAACGGTACTTGCAAACATTAAAAAATATACTTAACTTTTAAGTTTATTGAAAAAGGAGAAACTTGTTACCTTTAAAGGATGGAATAATATGCTCATGGACACAAAAATCTCAATTTTTTTCCCAAAAATGTCACTTAGTGTGTTCCTCCACTAAGCTCTTCAAATAAGAAACAAAAAATATTGTTTTTGAAGCTCAAAAATATCCTTTGTTACTTCTGCAATAAAATTTGTATGTTGCTTATACGAGACGACAATAAATGCAGTTATAAAGTAGACAAAAGGTGTTTCTGAACATAACATACAATATATACATAAGAAAATGACAAACATAACTAAGGTTAGAGTTTCACTATTAAGAAATAATATCATAAGCAAATGAACTCAATAAATAATATTAAACTAGCCCATACATCCAATGGGGGCATTATACGTAATGTAACCACATATAATTTTGAGCATTTTTACTCACATTAAGGCCTCAAGAAAAATTTCGTTGAAGCTATAACAGGGCATTTCATCAAAAAGTACATTTTACAGCAAATTAATTTCTTGTTTAATTGCATAAACCATGTACATTCAGATGACAACATAGAAATAAATATTTAATCCTCTAAAGACCACTCGCCTGGGTATACGTCATTATTAGGGTGTGGAGGGAATAGTTTCGAGTTGAGTTCGAAGATTTTACGTACAACCAAACAACATGTCTATTTTGAATTTTTCATTGTGGAAATGGTCCTTAATGTATTAGCTTTCCTAAGGGTATTTTGTAATAGTATTAAAAAAATTGGTTCTTGCTTTTTTCTCAAATTTTTATGCAATTTAAACAAGTTAAATTACTAAAAGGTGTACTTCCTACAATATGAAAATGCCCAACATATAATCACAAAGTATATAAGTAAAGAATAATGATGTTTGGTAAACTTATGAAATTGTAAAGATTTTTTTTAATATAGAAGACCTTTAGTTACAATACCAAACAATCTTTATATTTAGAAAAATATAAGAATGGTACTCTTTCTTCAGGAAGAATACATTATATACACATTTGAAATTGGTAATGTACATCTAACATTGTTAGAGTTATCGATTAAAAATAAAACTGCAACATAAGAACTTTTTAGTGATTTAAGTGCAAGGAAACAAAAAAAAAACTTGCTTAGTATTAATATTTACTCCTAGAAATAAGAGGAAAGCTAAATTCTAAAAAGGACTATGTGTTTAAAATCTACAAGAAATGTTAAATAACTATAACCTTAAAATTTATATTTCACAATAAAAATATACAATAGGGCTTCTTATCTTCATCAATTACTGATATCTGTACATGAGGATTTAAAATTAAGTTTATTTGAAATAAAGTCTAAAGATAAGCACTACTACAGAAGAAAGAGACTTAGTGGTTAGTTTAACCGCAATTAGTAAACATAGAAGAACAACTTTTTAACCTTCTAAACTACAACATATATACAAAAAATAGGATTTTTAATTTACTTTTGCAATCTCAAACGTAAAGATACAAGTATAAAAGTCATTTAAAAAATTCATAATGAGTTACCAAAGTTCAAGTACTTAAGAATAAACTGTATTTAAAGCATTGTAAAAGATATTATATTTTAATAAGAATATCCATATTTCTTTTATATAGGCTTTGTATCATAGTAGTTTTTGTATACATAATTAGTTACTAAATTTTAACAATAAAAAAACCAAAACTAAAATTTTTTTATACACTCTTAATTGGAACCTATAAAAGTTACCAGTTACCACATACTTTGTCCAATAAAATCTGACTATCAAACTAGTGTAAACCTTAGAGAGTCAAACATATTTGTTATTAAAAAGGCACAAAATATTTTTTTGAGGTTTTTGAAAAGAAAATCATGCTTGGAGTTTATGAATCTTATATTTTTATTGCTAATTGATACTGGACATAAACTCACATAGGAACCCCTTGAACTCATTTTCACTTAAATAAGTGCTTTCTCTCATTTCACATTGTTTTCAATTATTAGGATAAGGTAAATATTCTGATTCATGACACTGCAACTAACACTAAAAACCTGTGTTTAATTATAACGGTTTGCAAAATTGAAGATCTTACTGCATATAAAATACGTTTGGATTTTTTTAGAGGTTCTCTCCTTTATTTAAATGGTACATAATTTGTATTAGGTAAAGTATTATTTGAGGTGCTTAGAAGCAGAATAACGTTAACCCATAACTAGGGTTACATCCCCTTTGTCGTCAAGTAGCTCACTTAAAATATCCGTATAAGGAAAATAATTTAAACTACTTAAAATAATGAAAAAATAATTATTATTTTATAGAGCCTGGTTACTATGAAGCTTACAGTTTACATTTAAAGTATAGATAATATTTTCCCTAAAATCAATAAAGTAATAGGCATCACAAGCTTTAGTGCAGTGACAGCATAAAGTAAAATCGATACAGCTCTCTTGAATCTATTTTATCTATCTAAAGGTTTGTAAGATTTACTTGACTCAGAGGGCTGCATAAACTTTACTAACATGATATAAAAAAGAAATAACCTTATCGTACAAAATGTCAGAACGATGAGTACTGGAATTTGTTAGTCGTGCAAACTCAGAAGAAAAATAAGTGTCCATCATATAAAAAAAATGCACCTCAGTCTCTTCAGTCCCTTTCACTTCTTGTGACATGAGGAAAAGGGAACTTCTACCAACAACCCCAAACACATACAGTACAGGAATTTATCAATCATTCAAACCGAAAAAACTCAACAGAAAATCATCATAATATCAAAATAAAAAAAAAGTCCACCTTTAGTATCTCTACATGTGAACCTCAAACGCCTTCACCGAGTTCTCCAGAAACGGGTTCGTGCTCCCTTTACGGTTTTTATCGAGCTCCACCCACTCAACGTTAAACGGGTCCACATACGGGTTCACTGTTGCTGCTGGTTTCTCTGCGGCCGAGTCTCCTGCTGAAGCGGCTACATTAGTCGCCTTCCAGTTGTTCAGGAAGGTCTCGGCGGATCCCAGGCTTGAGCTCCGCAAGTGGGCAAAGTTCGGGCTGGCCCTGCGTACAGGCGGCTGGATGGTTTTGGGAGAAGCGGCTGGCGGCTTGGGAAGGGGGGGGATGCCTACTGGTAGCGGCTGCTGCAGCTGGGGATTGGCGGCTGGGGGGGATTGGAATGGGGGAAGGACTCCCCGCTCCAAGGAGTTCTTGCGCACTATGTGGGTGCTGCTCGCCAGCCATTCTTCCGCCCTAGAAGAGACTGAAATAAGGGAGATGGTGTTAATGTTTTTTATTTGTTTAAGTTTGAAACAATTGCCTAACAATGTAATAATTTAGTTCATTTACTTTTGAAATGTTAGAATTTCAGTAGACACCAGCTTACCCCGCTTAAATGGGACCGAAGGTAAACGTAAACTAAATAAGTGAAAATCCTGTTAAACCAGAGTAGTGAATTTAATTACGGTATAGATTTAAATTTGATTGCACGTCTACATTGATGACATTTGCCTCATAAATAATTGCACAATTGAAATAATGTGTCATTTCATTCTATGTATTAAAGCATTATAAGTTGCATAGTGATCAGGCAAACTGGATTTTTCAGTACAGAACTACTTATTGATGTAATGTCCTGTCTGTTCCAATAAGTAGTAAAATATTTAAATATTATAGTTTTTGTATTTCCTGCAAAATGTACTCCATTTCAAGCACAGATAAATCTGTAGAGCAAAACAGAATATTAAGAAATTAACTGTAATATAGCCCACATATATTCATTTTTTTTTAAATCAGCATCACATGGGAATCTAAAACATAAAACATTTTTTTGGCTATTTTTTACGCTTTAAGGATTAAAAATTCGTATTTAATGTACTATAAAAACAATTTATTCCAGTAGAATTTTGCAAAATATTAGTAACATAGCATTGTAAACGCTGTCAAACTATAAGAAAAGTAAAACCAAAAGGTATTTAACACTATTTTTAAAATTATAGTTAAAGATTTTTTTTGTTGTTGAAAATATTCCTTAAAGGTACGAGTCAGCTCCTATTTTATTGTTAGTTTTTAATAATAAGACTCTGTTAAGAACACAAGTGGCTGAAAGTAGTAAAGATTTATAAAATAAGTCAAATAAAGATATGAAATCTATAATTAAATTCCTTCCATAGCGAATACAAAAATGTCTAAAATTTGTAGCTGCAAAATTATAAATTTTTATTCTCCATACACCTTTACAAAAGCAATATCATTTCCTTTTAGATTAAGTCAATGTAAGAAGCTAACGCACAGAACATATCGACAAGAGATAATTGTGTTGTAACTTACCGTCTGCTTTTTGTGTTTTGGACATCTCCATGTCAAAGACATCTCCACTATGGCTAGAAGATAGGAAGGACAATCCCTGGGAAAGCTGCTGGCACATATTACTAATAGTATCCTGCCTTTCAACAAGCGGCGACGATTCAGGAATCGGAGTCACTGAAACACAAAAAAAGTCAATTTAATTGCACTATTATAAGTTTTTTTTTTTAAACTTTAAAAATTATTGTGGTTTTCTTTTTTGTATGTACTTATTAGGCTATACTGTCATAGACTGTTGGCAGTCATGCCCAACTATGATATTGATAAACTCTGTTTTATTTTATCCCTGGATAAGTCTGCTGGTTTTTCGATTCCCATTAGTCATATCCGGACTTGTTAGGGGACATCCATAAATTATGTGAGGCAGTTTTGACAGGGGATTTTACCCCTCCTCCTAGTGAAATTTGGCTGAATTGAGAGAACAGATTCTTTAAAACTAATAAAGAGAGCTAAAAGAAACGAACGAAAACTGAATCCTTATTGATAAACGGACCGCTCTTTTTAAATAACACTTTTGAGTATGATTCGGAAAACCACAATAAATAGTATCATGTAAATTTTGCCAAATTTAGGTCCAGAAACATATTTTACTTGAATTAAACTCCATTTTCTCATAATTTTACATTGATTTTTTGCAGAGAAAAATTATGATATTTGACAAGACTGAGATTTAATCCGGTTCCGATCGACCCTTTCCCCTTAACAACCTCCTATAATTTATATAGGAATGCACCCTTATACAATTGAAGAGCTTAGTGGAAGAACGTGCTAAGTGACAAAAAGGTGAAAACGAGAAAATGAGCTTCAAAGTTTTTAGTTTGCAACTTTTCTCCCATTCACAAAATCATAGATTTTTTTTTACATGATATTTTAGTTTGGTTCTTCAAAATACTTGGTGGCTTTTGGTTAAGCTGTAATTTACGTAATAACACGAAATTTGTAAATCACGCTTGACACCTAATGCACTTGGCACGTTCTTCCTCCGAAGTGCTTCAGATTTCGGTCAGTCGTTTAGTGAAAGAACGTGCTAAGTGACATTTTTAAGGTAATTTTGATCCATACACGTTTCATAATTTCTATCCTAATCTTCCGATTTTCATAATTCTTTTTTTGTTTGGAAGATAGGACTTCACAGATCTCTTTTATACTTATTTGTTTGCCTCTCCGTCCATCATTTTGTCCATCCGTCCATATCCCTTTCAATTCTGATCTAAACTGTCTGATTTAAATTTTTTGTTGAAAGTTATAAAATTCAGATGAGTATGTTTGTCCGCCTACCTGTACGTCTGACTTTCTGTCCATCTATCCTTCCCCCTACATGTTATTTTCTTCCCGTCCTATTTTTAAGGTTTTTTTTTGTTTGAAATGTATGACTTCAGAGACCTATCTTTAACATTTTGTTCGTCAGTCTGTCAGTCCCTACTATAAGGATTTCTGTGAATACTTAAGTTTAAGAGAGTAGGCTATGTTAGTAAGAGAAGTTCTTGTTATATGAACTTCTTACAGGTTATATGAGCAAGTTTTTACTAAAAAATCATTGAATCTAATCATCATTGTCAATCTAAAAAAATCATTAGTGTGGAAAACACCTCAAGCGAATGCTCGAAGGTTACAGTTGAAAAGCTAGAAACTCTGTAAAAGAGTGCCTATACCACGCCTACACTGAAAAACATTTTTTACACAAATGTTTATGAAAATATAAGAAACCTCTTATAAATGGCCTATTTGATCAGTTAAGAAAGCGTTCCATTTGTTTTCAAAGTGAACAGAAGCTGAATGCTTATGACGCATGCTCAAATGATTTCATTCCCTCCTTGTCTACACGAACAAAAAGTGATAAAGATTCATAATGGCACTTCCGTGGCACAGTGTTTAAGGCGTCTGCCTCAAGATTGACCTTCTAAGGAGTGGTGAGGTTCAAATCCCACCTACTTCCAGTCATCCTTTAAATCGGATATGTATTGGATGGAAGAAAGTAGAAGAAATAAAGTTTTTTTTTTAAATACTTAAAATATTTCTGAATATTACAGAAAGAGGTTTCTGAAATACTTGAAAACGTTTTTTTCAAAAATTACAAGCACTTTATGGCTGCCCATATATTCAGAAACGTTGATTTTTTACAGCGTACAGATTAACTATCTTTCAGAAAATATTAAAGAATTTGTAAACATAAAGAGACAAAGTATAAAACTTATATGAATTATTATAAAAAAATATTTCTTTTACATAACAAAGCAATATCTTGATTAGATTTTAACTTACCGTATAAGCTGCTATTCACACTTTCAAGCAAAAATTCAGCTTTCCGCTTGTTCTTAATTTCATTTTAATAATTTTAGGACATTGCACAAAATGTGTTCGATGCCTTTAGAGATCAAACGTAATATGGCTTTAGAAAGGATTTTCGTACCACTAATTCATTTTTTTTAACGAACCAGACGCTTTGATGTATGTTCAGCGCGAATAGAGTAGGTGCAATTTTGTTTCAATAAGACCACCTGTTCAGTTAACTAATAAATAAACTATGTATATTAGAATTAAAAACACCAGACAATATTTCATATAATGTTTAAACTTTTCCGATAGGATTCTAAAATGAAAATGCATTTTCCTCCTATTTTGCTAAATGCACTCAAAGCGCCGTTATACTTTATATAAATTTTATTTCATTGGTTATATTTCATAATTAAAAGGTAATTAGGAGAAATTACTGACATTTTGTTGAATTCTTTTTGTTAAAAACTACAAAAGAACCATTTGTTTTGCCATTAATGCAAATAAAGTGAAAGTTTGAAGTTCAAATGTGTCACTTAGCACATTCTTCTACTAGACGATCCTTCCTAATCGGGACGATTTTGGTGGAAGATGCTAAGGATCCTTAGCACTTTCTTCCACTGAAAAAGTGACGAAAACCCTACCACCTTTGTTCTCGAAAAATATACGAAATCAAATGTTTTCTAAAACATTTAAAGCTGTTATGTTTAAAGAAGGTAATAACATAATCATTGACACAAAAATCTCAATTTTTTCAAAAATGTCACTGTCATATACTTTTGACACTTTAACAAATTTTTCCCCTTTCGGCCGTGTCCGTATAGTGATCAGTAACTGCGCTGTGATAACAGCTTAATGTTTTTTTTTTGGTGGCCTTGTTGCTGCTTTTATCCTCAACTCCGCTCGGTAAATAGCGAGGCGTTTTTTGGTGTAGATGTTGAGAGTTGGAGCTTGCGGCTTGCCGAATAGGTCCGAGAGTGGTAATTGAAGGCTTTTAACTTGGAAATGTTTTAACGTTAGCTTTGCTAGGAAAAGCTTTTTAATGTTCTTTTTAATAGTTAAATTTTAATGCTGGCTTAATCAGTCTTTTAATGGATTGAAAGAAGTGTATCAGCTCCCCAAACATAGCGAGCTCTACCCTGATATGGTAGCGCACTGTCATCCTCATACTGTTTAGCTTCGATGTCACAAAATTGGAGATAAGTGTTCTTACATAGAGTTATAATAAGGAGAGAGCGCGATAATGCAAATCTCCCATTCACTGCCTGATACTCACATTAAAACCGTTTCACCTTCGTCACGTGCTTTAGGGCTGTGATATTTGGCGTTGAACCAAGGTCAACCACCAGATGGGATTGCCGCTCTTGTTAAATTTCTCCCTTTTCGGCGCTCCTGGTAAAAATCGTAGTTCTTTTACGCAGTCTGTGACGTTATTTTTTTTCTTTTCAAATTGCAATCCACTTGTTTGTAACAGTTATTTTCCTTTTTTCTTCTACATTTATATAAAAATAGGTACTTATGAAACATGTGAGTTAAGAAAACTTAAAAAAATAATTGAGGGAACTTACACTGTGCTTTATGCAATAATTATAATATAACTATTTTTCTTTTTTCTTATATGATTAAAGAATAACAAAACGGAATAGTTGGTGAAGATTTTCGCGCATCTGCCGGTACCCCCTTTCAAATTTGGATCGAGCCATCCTATTTTTAAATTTTTTATTTAATAAGTATGACATGAGATACCCAGCTTTTATATTTTTTGATATAAACAAAAGGAATAAAAAAAAATTATCTAAAGCAAAATATTCCATTTAAATGACAAAACGAGTTCCCAGTAATTTTAGTTTTGTTTAAAAGTTTTCAAAACTTTATTGCGAAATAACTTTTTCTTGTCAGAGAATATAATTCCAATTTAAAAATATATAGAATGGTTTTATAATACAAAACTGTTGTAGTGGGTGGTTGCATGACCATATTAATTTTTAACCATAGCTAAAAAATTTTTAGTTTAGTTTGAATTATCGTCGCACTACAGCTACACGAGGACTATTGGCGATGGGTGTCGTAATTAAGTATTGCAATTGTCATAATTTAAAAATTTTAAGCAAAAATAAAGGTAGAACTTATAAAAATAAATTTTGTTCTTTTAAATATCTTTTAATAATTAATATCTTAAATAATTAACGTTAAGCAACGATGTTGGAAATCTAAACTACTAAAAAAATCTAAATTTTTATATCACAAATATCGAAAGTCAAAAGAAAAAATATATATCCAAAACAGGAAGGTATATTCAAAATGATGGCTTCAAAATGATGTATCCCACTTGTTTGTGTGACTTGCGGTTCGTTTTGAAGTGGGTGACGGACAGACGAACTGAACGATTATAAAACCTTCCCCTTTTTCGTTATAAACGTAGTGTGGATGCTAATATATAATTAGTCCATAAATTCTTATCCCAAAAATTTAATTTCATAAAAAAATAAATGCAAGAAATATAATGAAACATTGTAAAAACTGCAATTTAAACTGAGTACAAAACACACTTATTTCCAAAATTATTATTAGTTTCGATTTCCAAAATAACGCCAATGGCCAATAGACCGCCAAGCGATTTCCGAAAAATAAAAGTCATGAAAAGCAAAAAACACATGTTTAAAAGACTTTCTATTGTTGCCGATTATTGAACAAAACATGCATTTTTATTTTTACATGCAATTGATAAGAATAAATCGTATTAAATGACATAATGTATCGAATGTTGTTTTAAAAACCATGATTAGCAATATACTTTTTGATTTTATTTATTAAGTTATTTCTATTTCAATAAGGAAAGTTTATAAAAATCTTCCCCATGAAATGTAAAAGGTTCTCCTTTCGTAAATTTTCCTTTGCAGCCATATGCAGAACAATAGTGTACCATTTTTAGTACATTCCGCGTGAGCAGACGACGTTTTCCCGCTATGAGCTATAGAAAAAAACTTTCGGTTTTCTCTTCGAAATCCCCCGATCACGTGACTCCCAGTGTGACGCATCGGTTCGTTCTTGTTTTTCGCCCTCTAGTTTACTTATTATAACTCTATGTGTTCTTATGTTCTGAACTTATGAATAAAGTGTTATTTTGTAAATGGAAAAACGTGTCCTTGCTGGTTCCTGACCGGGTCTTAATCCCTTGAGTGGGATTGTGCGTGCTCTAGACAACCATCCTTGGTTTTGGTCACTCCACAACAAAGAGGAGATTGTGCTCCACCACTACGATCGAGTGAATTACGCCAGTCACTTAGCACGTTCTTCCACTCAGCTCTTCAATTAAGAGTTTAGAAAGTTTCACTATACTGTTGAATACTAGTATAAGTAGGGCCCACAGGATAAGAAAAATCCGAGCATCGAGCTTGCCTACCTGTCATCCCGTTCTGGTGTGCCATCATGTCTGAGGATCCAACGGACATGGACCTCTGTCTTTCCTGAGTGGAAGGTAGGTCACCTATTCTGAGTGACAGCTGCCGTTTAAAGGGGGATGCCTGGTTAAGCGAGCTGAATCCTCGGAATGAGTTTTGTCGCTGCAGCATAGTCGGAGGGGCATGGGGACGCTCAATGGCATAGGGGTTGTGCACTTGCTTGGCAGGCGGAGGATCTAAAAAAAAAAAGACATTACTTATTAACCCTTTGCACTCAGTTGTCGGCCCATTTGCGACATTCCATATGTTAGGAATAAATCCGCTGTAGCCGTTGTTACACTTGTTTACCTCACTCAGCTTTTACTAAAATAGCTCTGGAGTAACTGGTTCCTACAATTGCTTATTAGGCTGGAGTGCAAAAGAGTTAAATACTTTTTATGAGGGATGATTAGTCCCATGGAGCTAATTCACTAGTTTTGAAATCATAACTTCTGCAATAGTATTTGGTGATTTGTTAAGGGAGTAATTTTTTACTGGTATGGGAATTGTCGGAATTGCCATAACTACAACTTCAAGCAAATTTGAAAGAAAAGTATCGATATATTGATAAAGTTTAAAAATAAGAGTCAACATCTGTAGAATATTTTAGGGCACTTCAAAATTTAATAGCTAAATAACCAACTGATATATTCCCTTTACAGAATTGTTTTATTTTGCTGTTATGAAGAAATCTCATACTGGTAAAAAAGGGCTGAGTATAGCAAAGTAATACATTCATAGAAGTTGGAATTTAAAAATTAGGAGGAGCATGGGTATGCTCGATGGCATAAGGGTTGTACACTTGCTTGCCAGGCGGAGGATCTGAAATGGACATATTCCTTATTGAAGATTTTTTTATGATGAGATTGTCAGTTCTATAGAGTTTATTCACTAGTTTTTAAATTACATTACAGTGTGTGTGTGGCTAATACACAAAGATATGCACAAGCTATATATGTAAAGCAAACAAGTTTTAATCGCAGTAACATCACCACAACAACTACAAGAAAATCGATTGATAGATAACAATTTAACAAAACAAAACTTAACAAAATAACTCAAGGAGCGTGCCGTGCTAACTTTTGCCATGGTGGCCACTCATCCGATCAAGCGCTCTCCTGGAAAAGTGCTATAAAACACGAGCAAGAAAGTGTAGCAGAAAAAAAAGGGACAAGTTAGATTTGCTTAAAAGCTTAATAGCTGATATTTCATTTTAGTATTTAGTGTGTCTTTTCAATTGCATAACATTTTTAAAACAAAAAACAGTTACAAGATGGATTGTGGATTTAAAATATTTGCATTTTTGTGTTTTTATTCATTAAGGTGTTGTGTCACTACACAACAAGCTAAATGTATGACTAACCTAAATACCTCCACTTTTTTAAAATAATTTAACAGTTCAGTTTAAATAATTTGGTTTTAGACAGGTTAATTATTGGTAACTTTGGAATTAAACTTTTATGATACTAGAATTCTTTTTAAAAAGGAATATTCCCATGTAATCACTCAATTTCGGCTCAATAGCAACACTTGATATGTATCTTCCAATATTATTGATTTTGTTTAACAACCTTTTTATTATCATGTGAGGTTTATAGCCATTATAAATGTTGATTAAGTATTTTATTAATTATTTTTCTGCGGTGGAACAGAGTTGCATGTGGGAACACATTTAATTTTAAATTTCGCTTTATTTGCGCTTTTTTCTCTGTATTTTTTCATGCCTTTTAACAAGTTTGTCAATTGCCATGTGTGATTCAACAATTTTAGACTTTTCCACCATCAAACCGATCGGACATTTTTTGTTTCTTCTTCACGGCTTCCATCTTGTTCTAGACAACGTGATTCTTTGTTGTTTCCCGCGCATTTCCCTCTAGCCAATAACCATCCCATTCTTCAATGACATGAAATCAAGTGACCGACAGGGGCCAATGACATCGGGCCCTGTTGAGTTTGGGTGTTGATCGGTCTGGAAAGCGCTCATTCTAACTTTTGAACCGTAGCAACTAAGCGGTGTAAAAAGACTGCTCCAGTGTTGTGATTGTGTCGAGAGAGGATGTCGCGGTGCCCAAAAGACGTGGGACGGAAAAGGCCGGTCCACATGCAGGACTGAAGAAAATCCCAATCAACACCGACGTGCCATGGACAAGGATTTAAGCTAAGATATTTTTCCAACTAAACCTACTTTCTTTTTCTTTCTTTGCATTCTTATGTAGGACCGCTGAGATCTCATTTCGCTGTTAAAATTTTGTCTTACGCCTATCACGTGGCCATGCCACTGGTTTATCATAAATGCGCTATAAGCGCGAGGCGTGTGTTAAGCTTAAATATTCTCTTTAATAAATTTTTTTTTTTTTTAAACTTCCGATTTTATATTTAGTCGTTTGATTTTTTTTTATTGTTCCACATGCAGCTCGTAGGATTAGATTTTTATGATGTATTGCCTAACTGTTTTATAAACATGTTCAGTATATTTGCCTAAATTGCTGTAAATCATAATTCTCAATCAGATATTTAATTTGAATTGTTGTATATCATAAATTCACATAGACTTTAATCTTAGGCCTCATGTATCCACACACTATGTTCTAATATGATAATGTAAAGTAACCTGTATTTAGAGATTACAATATATGCACTGATTGTTATAAGCTAATTTAATTATAGGTTTGAATAGATTTTACACCCCTTAATAATTTGTTTTCATTTAAATTGCTTGATCACTATTTAAGAGTTTAGGCCTAGCAACCACGCTTAACTTTAAATATTGAATATTATGTTACTAGATCATTCCAAAGGTTCTAAAGAGATAGTGATTGTAAATGGAGTGATATTAATAAATTTCTGATTTGTTTTAAAATTTAAAACCTGTGTTATGTTTATTTCTGCAAATTTATTTGGTCACATGTGTCCTCAGGAAAACCTGGTTAGTTGTAAGAATTTATTTAAATTTTGTTTAACACATGTACACATTTTAGCTTCATTTGGCCTTAATTATTCTGCCATTATTCAAAATTGATTTTTGGTTTAAATTTGTGTAATTCTCTTAATTATCTTTTTTTTTATTATTTTATTTTTGTGTAAAATCTGTGTGGACTTCTGTTGTTTATTACAACACCACAAAGGAGGCTTGGTTGAACTATCAATTGGCTGGTTTGAGTTGCGCTGACCATGATGCACGATCACCCCAAAATCTTAACTTTTGTCAAAAGAATTGCTTTTCTAAGATTGCAATTTATTTTCCAGGTATAGGAATCGCCATAACTACAAAACCAAGTACATTTGAAGGAAAATATCATCTGGTTATATAATTTTAATTGATAAAGTTGTAACATAGTGTCACCATCTGTAGAATATTTTAGTGCCTTTTAAAAATTAATAAATAACCAATTGATATTTTTCCTTCACATTTGTTTTATTTTGCTGCTACAAAGAATTAACAGGCCTTGTGAAAAAGGGCCAATATAGTAAAGCAATACTATCACAGAAGTTAGAATTTCAAAATTAATGCAATAGCTGTATGGGACAGACCATGGTCCTCAATCACAAACTAATATTGGATTATCAGTTCTGTAATAGGTATATTTTTTAGGATATCAAATTAAAGAGCAAGGACATGCGTTTCAAAATATAAGCACATTAAGTTAATGAGAAAAACACAAGCAATCCAATGAATGTCAGGAAAATAATAAAAATATTGGATCTATGACTAATTTTAAGTAGTTAAAAATGCTCTCTTCTTGAGATAATGGATACGCATTATATTGATTGACACATACATACAATTTTTGCCACACCAACTATAAATTAAAGGCATCAGATTTTTTATTTACTAAGGCTAATTTTTATTAAAAAATACTTTTCTAAAGTGGCATAAAAAAGACATCCAAAAGAAAATATCCAACTATTATAGTGCATGGACTATTATTTAACCTATAAAAAGCACAACTAATTTCTACTCATTTGTTTCTATATTGTGTAAAAAATAACAATTAAAAAAAATAGTAACGGCAAAACATGCTTAAAAATTTCAATTAATTATTTATATTATTTTAAAACAGTCATGCATATCTCTAAACAATTAAAAAAATTCTCACCATCGGACTTCCAGCCATCTTTGAAATAAAATAAAAAGAAAATCAATTTCATTTCATTAAAAAAAACCAAAGAATTAACTGAATGTAGATGCGAAGCAAGCAACTTACCAGCCACTTTGCAATCCTGTGGGTCCTGCAACCTTTCAGTCAAGGAACCTTGGCGAAACGAACCAGTGCGGGTAAAAGTCGCGTTTGTGGGGTCGTAATTTACTATCACTGCTTCTTTGTCTCGCTTTTGCTTCCTCTCTAAACAAACAGCAAATGCACATCCAACAGCATGACTTAGCCTCTCACCCTAAAAATGTATTGCCCTTATTAGTAGACTATGAATTTATAATAAAAGTTGCAAGAATTTTAGTTTGCTAAATTTTTAAAAAAAACTGGTCTGTTCACAAATCACAATTGAAGAACTTGCTAAATGACATCTTTGAAAAAAATGCTTTTGTGTCAATGAACATATGACAAAAAATGTGAACATATGATAAAAGTTTTTCATAAACTTTAAATTTAGTATATTTTTTACGGTTTGCAAGTACCGTTTTAAAAGACCTGGGGCAAACTAAAAACTATAAGATCGTTATCACCTTTTTGTCACTTAGCCAGTTATTAGACTAAGCTCTTCAATTGTGAATATTTTTGGAAGGTAGGTTAGGGCTTCAGTTCAACTTATGGCAAGTCAGAATTAGTTAGCAATTAATTTACCTATGGTCAGAACTATTGAAAATGTTTTATGTTCAAGTAAAGGTAAAATTAGCTCTCGCCACATGGCAATTAAATGTTAACAAAGTTACAGCTAAACTCTTTGGTTGATCATAATCTTTGTTTTTGTTGAAACCTTCAATAAAAAAACAGCAATGTAAAAAAATTAAATATACTCATTGCCCTGAAGGTACTAAAAAAAAATTTTGCTCTGACAATCCAAATTCTTAGATCAATATTACTAAGTTTCAAAATTCAAACATAAGAAAATATCTTTTAATTTTACAGAAACATTTTAATAAGTAACAAATCTAATATTATAGTTCTGAATTTATTAACATTCCATAGCAATTGACATTTTTTAAAACACTATTTTTATTAGAAATAAGGGTCTAAAATAAATTTGCGAGCTGATCTTTAAATAAAATACTGAGCTAGTTGGGTTATGAAACAAAATAGTGCAAGTGAGAATTAAATTACCGTATCCTTCAGAGACAAGAATCCATGACACATCCACCTACGAGTAGTTCCATCTCGACAGATGTACGAAAAACCTCTCTCGTGATTGCGATCAGGTGCACAAAAAGACACCTTCTCAATCGTTTGGTCTACCAAAAGGCCCTGAAATCGAAATTAATTAATAAATAAATTTTTTAGTACACATACAAATATACAGTTGTAAGAACTTCTCAACTTAAGCAAATTTCTTTACTTATTCCCATGAAGCACAGTAGGAAAGTCAAAATTGGTGGGGCATATAATTTGAGTTTGTTTCTGATTAGAAGGCCTGTAAGTAATGTGACTAGAAGTCCCGTTTTTGGCAGGACAGTCATGCTTTCTGTCTCACTGTCTCGCTTTTCTGTTACAGTTCTTCAAGTCCCAAAAAACGGGGAAAATATAAATATCACAAACATTTTGTTAATGCTCTTTGTTAAAAACGTTAAAATTACCTTATATTATCAGTACGTTAATTTTACATTTGATTACTCAGGATAATGATAACTATCTACTAGTTATTTACTTATTAATAGTCATATTTTATTAAGCCTCTTGTTTCCTATCAGGTATTTTGCTTATCTGACGTGGTACGGCAAGCTCTGCAAGATTCGGTGATTTGGCGATGTAAAAGAGGTATATAATTATATACATAGCAAACTGTGACATTCCCCCAACGTTTGACTGACAGGTGGAAGCAAAGCCTCAAGAAAAAGATATTCTTGGCACTGTGCCGAAGGTTGTAACGAAACATTTTTTTATGTTTGTTCCGGCTATGCTTTTGTTCGGGGATATCGCTCCATTGAGCTGTAATGGGATTTTTAAATATGTGGTCATCCTGACCAAAGTCGAAAAAAATTCGCGAAATGTGTTTTTTCCCCCATCCTAGTTGAGATTTTGACTTGAAATAACATTATTTTACAATTATGAATACTAAACAGTATACACATGGTGATGTATACCAAGCAAAAGCACGGTCTGGAAGACCCAGAGCGACCAGCAAATGAGATGATAGGCAAATTAGGAAACTTGCTTCAAACAGATATTGCTCTGCAAATCAGATTAAAAATGAAATTACCACCAAGGTTTCAAGAGAAACTATACGTAGAAGAATTGTGGAATGTGGACTTTAAAAAAAAAATCTAAACTTAAACGTAAGCCGCGGTTGCAGTCTCATCACAAAGAAGCAAGACTAAATTGGGCTCAGCAGCACATGTCATACAGTGACGAATGGCTAGAGGTAATCTTTGGTGATGAAATAAATGGAACATAGATGGCCCAGGTTTTCGTATTGGCATGATTTTCCGTAAGGTGCTGTGACTCAGTTTAGCCGACGTCAAGGCGGAGGTTCAGTGATGGTTTGGGGGAGGATTTTCTATTCAACAGCCAGACTTTCCTAGCGTTTACAAAGGGGAAGTAAAACTCTGAGAAATACCAGGAAACCCTCGAGAGTAATTTGTTACCGTTTGGGAAGTTTTTATGTGGACCCAACTGGAAGTTTCAACAAGACAATGCCTTTATCCACACATCCAGATCAACGAAAGATTGGTTTCGAGCCAAACAAATCACGGAACCAGGAAGCTTTATTGACTATTAAAACTTTTCACTTGTTTCCAAAAATTAAAAAAATCGATATGTGCCTAAATTTATGTGCAACGGATTTTCGTCTTTTTTCTATGTTTGCAGCTAATTCCTCATATATTTGTGTTTTTCTTTTTCAAAATTATGTTTTTGAATACATGTGTGCATATGTTTAAGTGTAATAAAGATTAATTCTCCTCTTTTAATACTAATTTGTAAAGCATCATATTTGTGTTGTGTCTAAACTTTTGTGCAGGACTGTATAACAAAACCCTATTTGTCTCTCTCCACAAAAGCTCTTCGTAGGATTGAGTTTTAAAAACATTTCATCACCTTACATGCTTAAAATTAAAATGAGAAATTTATAAAAATTTAACTAAAATAAGGTTAATCTAAAAATCCTATTTAATGCATCAAGATTGAAATAGAATAATAAAAAAGAACTTATAAACACACAATTAAAAAAAATACTAAATGATCGCAAGTACAAAAAAAACTCTTCGGAACTTCATTTTATGTTAGCAATAAAAAAAACCTATTTTAAGAATATTTACAAAGTTACACCAAAAGAGGAAAATTTGATCATGTCCAAGCGAGTTAAATTAAGTGATTTTAGTGTAAATACTGGACAACTAACCTTTGTTTCATCATCTACTACTCGTAATCCATCTCCAGTAACATATAAAGTTCCTTTTATTATTCTTCTCCTTGAATTCTATAATGAAAAATATATTAATTATGGCATGCTCTTTCAAAAAAGTTATTAATAACAATCAATTAGAAAAAAACATGTTATTCCTATGTTTTCCTTTACTGATATTAACATTGGTAATTTTGTTAAAACTACCTCTCCGTTGTCACTAATGTTTTTTTTTATATAGTTTTAACTACTTAGAAAAAATAATTACCCAAAAGATATTGATATACTTCATGTCAAAAAGTTATTATTTAGCAATACTATTTAATACAAATAAGCAAAAATGTTTTAACTAAAGCTAATTCTGTTTAGTTTATGTTTACATAATCTTAAAACATATCTAACATTTTTTAACATTCTTATAGTTGAATTATGGTAGACAAATAATAAATATGGGTACAATAAAGAGGTTTTTGAAACATAAGAAAAAAAAAACAGGATTGATTTCCGAGACCTGAAGTTTATATTTAGGACGATTGACATGGCATTTCGACATATTACTTTAGAGTAATTGCCTCTTAGAGTCATGGGACATGGAATTTAAAGTATTGAGAAGAGAAGATATTGAGGTATTGGAAAGCTACTTTGAAGATAATAAAATATTATAAGTTTTAAAATGTGCGGATTTCCCACTTTTATACCTGTACTTACAAATTTCTCATTTCACCCTGCTCTTATGTATTTTCTAAAACAAAACTTGTTGGTGACTACATTAGAGATATCAAACCAATTTCAAAACATTGAGTGTGATTTTAGAAGTGAAACACTGAACTGCTTAACTTGATGAAATGAACCATTAAATATTATCCAATTGAAACTAAAACATACCCTTAGTACTCGCAGAGCTTCTTCACATATTTGCATCCCCCTTGATTCAAATACTTCTACACATCCAAGGTACTGAAAATTAAATAAAAAATACATTTACCAACCTTGAAAAATTTAAAAACATACATACACATGTAGTTATCGTATATTTTTTTAATAAAATATTTCAGAATCGGAGCATATAACAGTTTTGAATTTCTTAAGCCATTTGAAAGTTAAATCACCTTAACAGGAAAGTTGCATGTGCCAGCCCGCACTGCATGCTCATCTGCCTGCCATTGATGGGGTTTACTACATTCTGGAATATGGTCTTTTTTACGACGGAAACTATCACGCAAACTCCTCCTAAGACGATCCATAACTGAAAATGAAATTAGTATGTTAGAAAATGTGTTAGAAATAATGTTGGTTAAGGTAACCGTACAATAACACAAACATCAATTTGGAATTATGTATCTCCAATGCACAATCGTACTTTTAAAAAAAGTAGGTTTGTTACAGAATCTGTCACTTAAACCGCTTCCACACAACATTTGTGCTCAACAGGAAACAAACTATTTATACACCTCAGAAAGAAATTTGCCAAACAGAGCCTTTAGCTAGTTGTAATTAAACATTTAAACGATAAAATTAATTATTTTCATTAATCTTCTTTCTCAGATTTAATAATTAGACTTTATCGTTTGCTTAATTTGTTTGAAGTTCGAAGAATAATAATATAATCTTTTTTAATAAATATCTTTGTGTCGCCACAATTTACCATTTACATTTCTTTCGAAAATTCAGTCATTTATCTTTGGTAAATTAATTTGCAAAACGAAAATATATAATTAGTGCAATTGATGCCTTAAAAATAAAGCGAAACTTTGCATATTTTTTTTTATGCCAAGTTAGAATTATCTATGCATCCTTCTTCATGCATATATAATAAACAACCAAAAGAACTCTATTGTGATATTACAATCCAAACAGAATTATATCGCATAAATAAATATTCTTTCAAAAGTATTTATTTTTATTTTAAATAAAATTTATCATACGTTTATTTTAACGAAATGGCAACAGTGAAAATATTGAATAAAAATTGAATTTGCATGTTATTTCAATGTAGATTAAATTTTTAGTTATTTAAATTTTAAATAAACAAATATTAAAAAATAATTATAATACCTTCCACTTTTTACGTTATAAACGTAGTGTGGAAGCTAAAAAGTGGATGGTCATTTGCATATAAGCTTTTTTCACATAACCATTCTTTCTTATTTTTATTAAACACTCTTTAAACTAACCACATACAACCAAGAATTTCATTTAAAAAATGTTTTTTTTTTGTTGATGTAAAATAGCTCCATTATTGCTCCAGAAATGGACCAGATTGATACAAAAAGCTTTTTTTTTTTCGGAAATGTTCAAATGTACAAGATTTTTGTTTTTAACAGTATTTCTTTGCGTTTTTTTTTTTTAAATTTTACACTACAATTCCACCCTATAAATAACAATAACACAAAAGTAAGCAAAAATCATAGAGGATGTATTTATCTAAAAGCTATCAAAGTTGGTGGAAAAATTATATTCATTGGATGAATCTAAAACATCTTTAAGACTTGTGTAACTACAAATGGAAGAGGAACAGTAGAACATCAGGGTTTACTTTATACATTCTGGATTATAATTGCTTTAACATTCTTCAAAAAGAAATGTAGATAGTTGAACTTGTTTTACTTTCATAAAATGGCATGCTTATTTATTTTCTATGAAGACATGTAGAGCTTATTATATTTACCTAATAATCCTAAACATATCAAAATGCCCCATAATGTATCAAAGTGCCCAATAGGGGGCATAAATTAATTCCAAATATTCAACACATTGATACAAGTTTTGTTACTAGTTTTCTTAATGCCATTTGGACAAATCATTGGAAATTTCCCCTTTTTTTAACCAAAAAGATTTTTTGAAAAAAAAAACAATATCAATGTTCCCCAACTGCACCTAGTTTTATAAGTTATAATTTTTTAAGATTTACCATTCTAAATTTTTAAACCCAGATGCATAGGTAGTGGTGAAAGTGGGATAGAATGGTTATTAAACTTTGTTAAGATAACAGATAAATGCGACTAAATCCCTGCTGTTGAACATCTATTATGTTGTTTTGAAAAAAGTTTTCTTGAAATTTATTGAAGATTTACAAAAATGATTAACAAAAGTTCTGGTAAGTAAGTTTAAAAAGTATTATTTATATTTAAAATTATGGCACACATTCATACTTAATTCATAACAGTTTTAACAGATTTTAAAGCTTAATGAAGTTTAAGAAATATACACTAAAAACACACTAATTAGGAAGATTATGTAACTTATCAAGTTCTTTTAAACTTCACTTTTTGCATTAAAAAATTGGTCAAACTAATTTATTAATATTAATTAACAAGCACTGAACAATTTGATACAGTAAAAACGCATTCATTTTTTAAAATAAATTATAAAAAAAACTGCACACTTATCTGTACATTTCATACTTTTATATGAATGATTGTTTTATACGTATAAATGGGAAACACACAGTGCTTTTTAAACATGATTGCGTTAAAATTTATAATTAGTTATGTGTAAGACCTGTTAAGTTCTTAATAAATTGGAACATTTTCTTGAAAACCCCCGAATACTCACAAATTAAAATAACTTAATTGAAAAAACATAGTAATAGTAAGACTGTTAAACTAAAAACTTGGTTTTGCAACTTTGTGTAATACTTTCTTTTATGCATGAAGTAAAGAAACTAAATCCCATTTAAGCTTACGCATTAATAATTGAAAAGGTAACTTACTTAGAATAAATCAAAAAGCATTTCAATTCACACTAGAAAATATATTAAAAAATAATCCATTAATCCAATAGATAACAATTCCTTAGTACACATTCCTGAATTAATGACACGATCTTCACTGATAAAAAAAAGTACTTTGATAGACGAAATATTTCCGATTAGCACGAAACATCAAAAAATAAATTTAAAAAATATGTTTTTTTTTCTTTGCGCTTCCATCCCAACCTTCGTTAGCGCGAACTGGCATAGCAATCGACCTACGCTCAAGGTCCAGGCCTCATTAGCCATGCAACCCCTACTGCTCGTTGACGAGGTGCACCGAGCAAATTAATAAAATAGTGGATCCAATTTCTGTTGCGGAAACACGACAAAAAATGAAAAACAAAAACCGAAACACGACAAATTTTCGGTACCACTCCGTGCCTTTCCGATCACTCAACTCACCCATTTTCTTCCTGGCAGTTTTCTCTCGCAGTTCCGATTGGTGATTGCCCATGCTGCAACAAATGGGGCGTGAAAGGGGTTCGGTCCACCAACACTAGGGGATCAAGAACTCTACCCAATACACCATCCGGATATCGGTTGATCCAGGGTTTCAGTTTACAGCGGGTGGGATGGGCCGCCTAAAACAACACGATCGCACCTTCCTTGCATCACACATTCCTTGATAGAGAAAAAGGCCTTGGTGTACAGGTAGGACTGAACGCAACTGAGCGGACAAACCAGTTTCGGGTAGTGGAAAAAGAAGGTTTTTCGGCTTGTGCTCAGCTGAGAAGCTTCGCCGTCTCCTCCTCAGCTGTTTTGCAGAGAAATGGGCATGTTTTTCTTTCAAAGGCCACGTCAAAAGCGACGTTTTTGTTGTTATCAGCGATTTGGGTGATCCTCGTTCCTTGTGTAAAAGTAAAAAGACCCATACACACTGGAGAGAGATTGTACGGATTTCTTTTCTGTGCAAAAGTCGTTTGTTGTTTGAGACGAAATGTGAGAATTCTTTCGGAAACGACCGGAGAAATAGGTTATCTCCTTGAATGCTGAGTATTTTAGATTAATAGCGGGCGGAGCGACGGTCGGCACAAAATATGCGTGACATCAATAATTCAGGAGCAACAACGCGTTGAAGAAATTAGTTTTTCAACTATTATGTGAAAGAAAGATTTAAAAAATAAATAAATAAACAATAGCACAAATTGACAAAGACATGACACGTTTATAATTACTATTTTAATTTTAGAAATTAAAATGAAAATAGATAATTCATTTCATATTTGGATTTTTTTACTTTTTACTATTTAATATACGGCAGCTAGAACATAAATACTTTTTTCATTTTTATTTTAATTACAATGTTATATCCTTAAAAGGTATTAAAAATTCACATAGGAAAAAGGGGATAATTAGGAGCCAAATATGAAGGAAGAATTCTTGAAATATGTTATACGTATTGTAATAAACATCAGAATTTCAGGAAATGAATTTTAAATGAACGTATCAAGTGAACTTAAAAAAAATCTTTTTTATTATTAATTCATAATTGTCTTTGACTATACCAAAGGAACTAAAAAAATATTTCATATTTGTCACATTATATGTGGGGAATTCTCCCAAAAGTTTATAATTTCAGTTTGTGATTTAGTGAAAAATGTAAATTTTTATTTTGAGTTGTAAAATTAGTAAAAAAATCTATTTCATTAAAAAAAATTTCCAGGAAATAAGTGCATGGTGTAGGGGACAACGACAAAAGTAACATTTGGAGTATTTAAAAATGTATAAATAAATTTTACAGCATTTTTTTTAAATACTTTGTTAAATTATAGAAATACATTAGAGAACAAATATTTTGAAGCCAAAAAAATCCAATAAGTCATTTACATAAGTATATTTAACCCTAAAGGACTCGAATTATCGCTTACAGGAAAATTACCCATATATTCACTAAGCAACAAAAGTGGCTCCCTTAAAAATGCACATATTTAGTACTAAAAATTAACGAAAAATATATACTATTAGTATTACCAATGAATATAAAAATACTCCAACTTAAACTGTACGAATTGCATCACTAATTATTTAAACAATTAAATGTATAAAATATACGATACGTATTTACTTACCAAACGAATTGAGATTCACCATTAAATATCAATAGGTAGTTTCATTGATTAACACATTTATCCTACATACTACAAAAGTGGCCCACACACACAACACCAATTTCGATGATTAGACAACACCGCGAAACTTGCGAAATATGATTGTTCATTCACAAAGAGAAACCGGAGAGCAATTTTTCCCGCCACAAACTTTTACGACAAAAGTACTATTACTTCGTTCGGACAACGAACCATCAGTCAGACAGAACTCGGTCTCAAAATAACATCGTTTACGACCAGAAATTCGAAATTTTACGACGCAAATTTGTTCTTATTTTATGATTGAGCTGTTACTTTTCCGTAAAAGTCCGAATTAATCCAAGGGAAGGGAATCCTTTGAATACTAAACCATCTTCTACAATGGTAAATAAGGTTGTCCATGCTGTCCTGAACGTTTTCAAGAATTGAGAGATTGAACACTTCTTCGTCTGCTCACCTGCTACGACCACTGAAGATTCTTTCGTAATCTCATTAAGTATTTACACGCTGTCCACCTGTTTTTCGCCCACAAGAAATCTGAACAAATACTTCAACGCTGAGATCGCTTACCCACCACTTTTCGGTTCGCCTCTTCACTAAGAAGCAGCTTTATAAGTTGCACTTTTGCCTAGAGCTTCATTATCGAAAAATACTCAAACCGCTCCCAAACAAATACATAAAAAAGCTATAGATAAAATTACTTTTTAACAATCAAGAACAAAATCCAAAAAGGAAACGTTTACACAAGATGAATGACTAAGGAGTGCCATGACACTAAATATTAAAATTGACAAACTTAGTTATTAAATTTTAAATTAATGAATACAATAGCTTAACTAGTTTATAAAAGCATACAATAGATTTTTAATTGAAAATTATTTTATTCTCTTGGATCCTACAATCTCCCTTCCCTTGGCTAGCCAACCGAAAAAACATTGCCACACTAATCTAAGAAGTTTGAGAATTTTTTTTTCGTAGTATTTGAAAATGTTTACCAATGTGTAAGAAAGTAAAAGTGATCAATTACGATTTGTCTTTGCAACGTAACAAAGTGACTACAACAATTACAATTAAAGTTACAACTTCAAACGGCTATAAAAACTAGTGGCGTTGTAATACTACCCGACTTTCACAAACGCTCAATAAATCAATACATTAAAAAGGTAATTATATACCCTATATATGGTAATTTCAACTTTAAAATCCAAGTTCTATGGCAGCTACCATGAGCACATGAGCGATTTTCTTAAAACTTTATTATGACGTTCGTCAGTTACTGGGGATCGTGTACCAAAAACATCGTTTTTCACGGATTTAAGTTCAAATTAAAAACTTTAAAGCTCATTTTCTCGTTTTCACCTTTTTGTGACTTGGGCACATTCTTTCCCTACGCTCTCATTGTGTGATCAGTTTGTACAGGTACACTACAAGTCATTCTGAAACTTCTAAACATGATAAGATCGATGGATCGTTATAAAAAAATAAGTTAACTCCATCCCTTACAAACCCTTGAAATTATCTAACAACTTAATTGGCTCCCCACTCAACGAATTTTCTTTCTTTTTCACTCTTGTAATTGCTACAGATCTTTCTTTTGAAAGGAAATGCCAACGTGCCGTTGAAGCAAATTAAACAAGTTTGGGTAGACAAATTAAAAATCAGCAGCTAAACTCCTCAAGCTCTGTTAAATAATAATTACTTGTCAAAACAAGGTCACGTGGGACCCTATATATTTAAGACTAAATAATAACTTTAAAAAGAAATCACCTTAAATATTTTATATTCAATACTGTATTACAAAAATTATTTTGGCTTAAATGAAATTAAAAGTTTTTTTTTTTAATTTGTTGTTTGCATTGTCTGGAGAGGCCAAATAGGGCCTGTAGGCTCTTTTCCACGGTAGAGTCCCGCGAGGACTTGAGTTTTTATTTCTACTTCTTCGAATTTTTATTTCTACTAAATTTTCATTAAAAAAATTAAAGGCTATCCTGAGCAATGGATAACTTACTACTTAAACTTATCTATTTTATTTAAGTCTCTGTTTGATAAATTATTTTAAAATTTCGATTAATATTGGGAAAGCGTTATGTCCATGAAAAAAGCATCAATTTATATGTCTTCTAAACCAGTCTTAAAAGAAAAATCGCGTTGCAAACGAGAAAGAAACACCGTGCCACAATTTTAAGATTTTTAACACCCTTCCCTTCCCGTCATTATAATAAGAATGTTCTCGCCTACAGCCATTTCGCAGGTAGGCTAGAGTAATAAAAATTCTACGCCACTTGCTAATTGCTGCATAAATAGTGGGGGACCCTGGCCTTCGGGCCTAGCACCAAATAAAGGCGTTAGCGCGATGTCGCTCGAAAAGACATACATCAAACAGTTGCTACTGGAACAGTGTGTTGAACTTGCTTATTTGCTTCTACGAAGCACCTGCAACTGAATTAAGTATCCTTGGCCACGAAAGCGAAAACAAATTTTTTAAGGGCTTTATAAGAATGAAAGATTTTTTTTAAATATCTATGCATCGAAATTACTTTTATACATGAAAATAGTTCTCTATTTTCAAATGTCGTAAACATAATAATGACAAAATTAAAGTGATAATATTTTTAATGATATGACATTATTAGCCAGCAACGATTTAATAACTGAATATAACATTTCCCTTTTAATCGGCCCACGCCTGTTTAAAATGAAAATTAGGTTTCAATTTTGATCATTGATATTGCTTCATAATCATTGGAATGGCACATAATTAAAAATGAATACTAGGATGTTCTCATTTTATTGTGACACTGAGAACAATAAAGAATACAGAGCATGATTTCCAGCAGGGCAAACGGGAACGCTCCCCGGGCCCCCAAATTTTCTTCGGGAATATTTATGTTCAATATAACTGCTCCCAAACTTACATTTTTAATATGAACTATGCAAAAAAACTATAAATTAATAAAAAGTTGATTATGAAATTGTGTTTAAACTCAGAATTAACCAATTCACAAAAAATAATTTGAAAGAGATTGAGCATGTGCATTCCAAACTTATTACTATTTTTTTGGTATTCACTGAACTGAAATGTAGAAAAATATACACGATGTATGTATGTCGAGATATGCTTGGGGCCCCCCAAATTTGCTGGTGCCCAAGGCCCCTAAAGTTGTAAGTCGGGCTCTGTGCACATTGCACATACAAAAGCATTAAACAAGAACTTATATGCATTTTTGAAAATACACCATCTTTATTAACAAAATACGTTTAACACACCACATCAAACTATCCATCATGCGTGAGACAAGGAATTCCATTATTTGATCAGCATTTATTAAATTCACCTAAAAATGCTTTATACTCCTAACTCGACGCATTCTTCGAAAGAACAAATATATGCAGTAAAACAGGAATTTAATTTTAAAAGTTGGCAAAATAAAGATAAATTAATAAAACTATACCTATTAAATACAAATTACCGTTTTTATTACAGTTATTTTGCAGAAGACCGTATTGTCACACCCAGAAACCTTCATTTATTGGAAATAAAAATAATTATAATTAAATAAACACGTTTAAAAAAGTTGTTGATTAAATTAACAAATATCATAAAGAGGCTTGTAAAGGGAAGGACCGTAGAAAGGTGAATGCGACTGAATGAGCACAGGTCTCCAAACCAAAGTGTCTCTGTGTTAATCGAATGGGGAGGGGGAGGGGGGGGGGGGTGATTTTCTACAAGTCACATTTCTCCGGCTGTATTGTATATTTTTTCAAAACTGTATTTGATATGATAAACGTAGCTCACTTACAAGGGCTCTATAATCCCCCTTTTTGAAATTGGTTCGAATATTATTAGTTGTAAAATTATTCATTGAAAATTAAAAAAATATTGAACCAATTTCAAAAAGTTGGATTATAGAGCCCTTGTTTGTCAGCTATGTTTATCATATAAAAACCGTTTGTAAAAATATTCAATACAGCCGAAGAAATGTGGCTTAGAAAATCATGTTTTACCCATTGCACTAACACAGAGAAATTAGAGAATGCAAGGATAGATTTCAAATAAGTAAAAATTATAAATAATTTAATTTTTTGACACTTTAAACAAGAAAATATAAACTCCAAACAAAGTCTTCTCAAACATTGCTAAATTGAAAAGAAAAATTAAAAGAAATTAAAGAACACAGGGGTTTCACCTAACCTGCTCATTAAAATTCTTTGTTGAAATGACAGTAAAATACGTTCTCCCATGAATATTATTAGAAGAAAAGAATCTGCTCAATCTTTTACAGGATTTTAGTTTAAAAGTGTTTTAACCTAATATGACAAATTAATTTTTTTCATGTAAATGTGATTTCATAATTTTTGTTTTGTGGTGGCATTACGACATGGAAAGTTAGATGAAATTGATTGTTTTCAGCATACAATTTGTATAGATAGTGTTATTAATTAAATGGTAAGACTAAATAATGTATACTCTGATTTAAAACATTCAAAAATAATTTTTTTTAAATGCACCCAGTGCTTATATTTATAAAAAGTAGACAAAATATGCATAAACTTTGAGTAAAGAATGCGATTTATAAACATGGCATACGCAATACTTTTTTAAACATTCCCAAATAAAGAACTGTTGGGCAAAATATTCACAAAACGCCACACAATGACAGAAGAACCTACAAAAATAAACTGTTTCGATGTTAGCATTGGAAACCGACTGATCATGAATTCCAGAACTGTAAAGAAAAGATGTGTTTGTGTGACCACAACTTGAGTAAAAAAATAGAACAAGAATTTCGTATGAACCTGCCAATAAAAGGAACTTGCATAATCTGATATAAACACAGCTGTCTACATACTGATAAAAGAGGTTGAAGACATCCGTCGAACAAAATTAGGACTTTTAACGGGCATAGTTTAGTGAAATATATATCTTATTTTTAAAATTTCATTTAACAAAGTAATTAAGTTAAAGGTGCGTTGTATCTTGAACGATAACGAAAGATGTAGCTTAGACAGGAGGACACACAATGCGTAAATTTTTGGGGGGGATTTTTTTTTATTTTTAATTTTGTAGAAAATGGATTCTGAGATATGCCTTATTTCAACTTCACAAAAACGTGTGATATTTCCAACAACTCTTCGGCATAATGCTTCATAGGCTGTTTTGATCATTTATTCATAGTCCACTTCCATAACTACAGTCCGAATCGTTTCAAGGTTGCTCTTATCCTTTTCGTATTTTTGGCAAAGTGAGCTCTTAGCTGTTTCCCCAGTCGCTAGGAAACTAACGTTATAATTCATTTATTCGCAACATTCTTTGTCTTAAAAGCGCGAATGAGACCAAATGACCGCTTGTTTCCAAAGCAAAGTGTCTATGTGTTAATCCAATAGAGGGGGTATATTATTTTCTAAGCCACATTTCTCCGGCTGTAAATATTTTTTAGAACAGTTTCACTTCTGAAAAATGTAGCTAACTTACAGGGCTCTATAATCCCACTTTTTGAAACACCGTTTGTAAAAATATTCAATATAGCAGGAGAAATGTGGATTGTGGCTTAAAAATACCCCCCCCCCCCCCCCATTGAATTAACAAAGAGACACTTTGGTTTGGAGACCCGCGGTCATTCAACTGGTAGAGGTGGTTCTAGGTATATAGCCCATGAAAATTATTAAAATCCAAAATTAGTGGAATTAGAGTAACATTCAAAATTCTTAACAAAATTAAAAACAAAACCCCTATTTAAATGTTACCTTCTTTTCAGGATGACATGCCCAAATAAATAAAGATTTACTTTCTTTATTATAAGTATATTTATAGTCCCATAGAAATGCCAAGCTAAGAAACATCGAATTCGGGCATTTTATATACAAGTGAAAGAATGCAGGAATGAACTTATATTTCAGAAGATTAAAGTTACGTACCGAGCAAAAATCGATGTCCGTGTCTTACTTTCTGTATGCTCCAATAAAAAAAATATTCAAAGTATATTGAAAGCATTCTATGCTTGGAACTTTTCAAAAATTAAAACAAAACGAACCAAGACTCAAGTTGAGAGCAATGAAATTTTTTTTTTTAGAAATTGAATTGATGCCGAGTTTTCGAAGTAATTTTTAAATATCAAAGGTTAAGGTTCATCAAATTTATTATTTTGTTTTAGTTTAATTAAGATATTAATGTACAGTCATTCCGCGTCATTCACTTTAATTTAAAAAAACGCGTTTTATTAAGAAAGGCAAAAAAAGAAAGTTAAATTTAAATATTAACACATTATAAGAAGATAATAACTTACATTTCCGTTATATATATATTCAGAATAGATTAGATAAGGTAGACTTAAGTAAACCACACATATTTCTTTTATCAGTCCCTTAAAATATGGAGTACTTTATCAGCTGATGTAATTTTTTAGGTATCAATATTTTACAAGAAGTTCGGCAGAAAAAAAAAGCTACATTATAAACGTTTATATATATATAGAGTTATCACTTTAATTATACAACATATCGCATTAAATTGAAATATTTTTTATTCAATGCAACTCAAAAAGAGAAAACTAAAAATTCATTGGATCTAACTTAAAAATACCCATATACTGTGAGCAGAGGTGCCGATCCCCCCCAGAGCTAACGACGCACCCCCCTAGAAAATTATACCCCCCCCCCCCCCCCCCAAAAAAAAAAAAAGAGGTGAGGATTTTTTATTTATATGGCTAATGGAGTACCTGACCAAAGTACCCTCTATAACTACATCTTTACGGTGTATATAGAAAACCTTATAGTAAAATGATATTTTAAGTACAATCGAATGGGGTAACTCAGGGCCGGATTTCTAAATAGGCTAAGTAGGCTATAGCCTAGAGCAGCGAATTTTTTTGGGCGGCAAATTTCACGACCAATTAAAACAGCATTCGGCAAATAAAAATTATTATAAAGATACGAATATTTTTAAGAAAGAAAACACATAATTTACATTAATGCGTAAACCGTAAATGTATATATAATACTAATATTTCGTTGCAAACATGGTAGCTGCGAGGGCAATTGCACCTCTCCTCCCGGATTTCGAAGTTGAAAGAAAAATAGTCGAACAGTTTTTTTAAAAAATCACCTATTTCGCTTTCGATTTAGCGTGTAAAGGTACATAGATGATTTTAATATAAGTATCTATTTTAAACAACACATACCACCCTATTTTGCAGCTAACCAGCTACCTTTCGCCGAAGGGGGAGAATATTGTGACAGGGGCGGCAAATCAATCGAATAGCCTACAAGCGGCAAATCTTTAAATCCGGACCGTAACTTTGTCCCAAGAAATAAAACCCTAGTACTGACTTTCTTCTTAAATATTTTTCTACTTATAGGTCAAAGCCGAGTTGCCCCTAATCGAAAAAGGGAAGCACCTTTTGTTGGAATATCTTTTATAATACGGAATTACAAGCTATTTTTAATTTTCCTTTAAAAAGGGTTTTTTTTACAGCAAAAGCTATCGTAATCTAATTAATTGGTAAAAATTCCGCTCAAATTTATGTAAATTGTAATTATATTATTTTTTAAATCAATAAAAATAGCCGGACACGTGATCCAATCAAAAACGGCTTCCAATTCATTCCCTCAATTCTTAATGCATAAAAAAGTTTATCTTGGTATAGCTTTTTATCTAATACAACACATTTGACATTATCAAACAAATCAGAATTATTTTATAATGTTTACAGAGGTAGTTTCACTTAAAAAAACCTAAAATTTAAAAAATTAAAGTTAAATATAACAAAATTCTTACCGTGAAACTCGGAATTGAACTATTTAATTGTATTCAATACCCAGATCCACGCATTTGACACAAGACGACAAGTATTTTCCTACTGATTCCCGGTGTTGCGTCGGGGGGGGGGGGGGGGGGGGGGGGGGGCAGATAATTAGTAAGAATAAGAGTTAGCTGAGTTTTTTTATCAAGATTGGCAGTTTCTTAATAATTTTTATAAAAAAATTCACCCCCCCCCCCTACAATTTCAACGACGCAGTCTGCGTCGTTGACCCCCCTTTGTAGGCACCCCTGACTGTGAGAAAAGTGTCAAAAAGCTTACGATTTCCATATAATGAAGCTTTTGAAATTGATACAGTGAAAACCTTTCATAGTGGACTTGGAAAAACAAATTATATTCCAAGCTTTTATTTTTCATCCCCATCTTTACCCACAAAACAATGAAAACAGGTTTTAGAGAAAAATTATTTGACAAACATATAAAAAAAGAGCGCTAAATATTTATGTGACCCACAAGTATAAATCTCTCCCCCATCGTACATAAATCTGCTTCTATACCAATCAATTTGAGTGCGTGCCTTTAAACTGTCACGCGAAATTCACATCATGATGTGCAGACCCAGACAGAATACCTATTTAACATGGGGAACTATTTCAAAGATAGAGATAGGCAATTAGACAGTCATAAATGAGATTGAATGTGGTTAATGACTATAACAATATCCGGAGGATTTGGTAACAAAGGGCAAGCAGCATTACATTTGTAAATTATACGGTTTTATAACTGTACTAGCTGTTATACCCGACGTTGCACGGGTAGAGGTGGAAAAATAATTTAACAGTCAATTTAACTATTTTTTTTCTTTCATTTTAGTTACATAAGATATGAAGATTACCCAGTAATTTTCCATTTAATTACGCAACTTGGATATAGTAATGATTAATATTAATTTCAAAAATACCTTTGATAAGAAGCGCAAATTAAAAAGAATACATATTTAAGTAAAAAATAATCAGTAAGAATTAAAAATGGAAAAAAGCTAAATCTTAAAAGGGTCTCAAACATTTATTTTAACGCAATTCAAGGGAGTTCAATAAATTAAGTAACTTTTTTTTGGACACTTTGTAGAAATAAATACAATATAAGCAGTACAAAATGGCAGAAAAAAATGCGTTTAGGACAAAGATTGGTATAATCTGTTCTTCCAAAGTAGTTAAAATTTAAATCTCACTTTAAACTGATCACTCTTGGTCTGCGTGCAGAAATAAAATATTCTTAATGAAAGTGAATTACATGATCTAATTGTTTAGATGTTATAAAGCTACTCCAGCAAACAGCAAACGATTTGCATTTTTTATATTTATTTGTTTTTTTAAACTGTGATAAAGATACTAAAGCAAACGATTTTTATTTTTAATATTAAATATTTTTCTAACTGCTAAAAAGCTAGCAAACGATTTTTGTTTTAGATGTTTATTTCTAATTTTTTAGCTGTAATTAAACTAAATATACTTAAAAATCGTTTTAACAAATGTGTAAAATAAAACTAAATAAACAATCCGTGAAAACGTGCTGTTTAAGGAGCAATAAACCTCTAAGGTCTTCAATGCATTGAATGGGAAACATAAAAACGTTCGAAAACGATAAAAGGAATGGTCTGATTCGAAAAATTCTTAGCCTATATTTGTTCCGAAGATGAGATGAATTTTTGTGCCAAATTTCGTGACGATCTGTGGCGTGGTTCTTTAGATCTCGTGTCTTAAACAAACAAAAAACAAAAGTTGCCTTTTATGTATATAGATAAAACCTTTTAGCTCATTTGGCACGTTTTGGGAAAAAAATTGCCGAGAAAATAGATATAGCTACAAACACACCCATTATACAGCTCTAACACAATGACCTTCGAACAACCAACCAGCTTATAAATTATTTATAAAAAAAAATGCCCATTCGGCGAGTTTTAGTTAATAATTTGGCGAGATTGGCAACGTATTTGGCGAAAAAATAAAGACATAAAACCCTAATATGCAGCTCTAGTGCGACGGCCTTTATTAACCATCATAGTTCAGTAATAGCTTAACGATAAATTTATTGCTTAAATATGCATACATGCAGTCAACAGAAAAATCAATGAAAAAATCATCAAATAAACCCACAATAAAATCCGGGAATGGAGACTGCCGTAATTACGTCACTTGAAACATGTCAATTATTTTTCAAATAATGAATTTAGTATCTGAAGTTAATGGCAACAGAATAAAATAAACATTTTCAATTTTAATTACTTTTGTTAAAAGTTTTATTTAATTTTTTCAGCCGATGGCATCAGGAAAGTAAAAAAATGATCGGATTTGAGCCAAAGTGGTGTAGTTTTTTTCAGAAAAACGTTCGAAACGATAGAAGGAATGGTCTGATTCGAAAAATTCTTAGCCTATGTTTGTTCCGGAGATGAGATGAATTTTTGTGCCAAATTTCGTGACAATCTGTTGCGTGGTTCTTTAGATCTCGTGTCTTATACAAACAAACAAACAAACGGAAGTTGCCTTTTATGTATATAGATAATAGTACTCAGGTTCAATATTTTCATATTTGAAGATGAGGTAACCTTAAAGATAATTGAATTACAATTGATATATTTTTATTCGTCACTTTAAGAACAACAACTCGAAAATAAGTTACTATTTTATTCGCATGGTTAACCATCACTTATGTCTTATACGCTTGGCGGAACGATTTTACACAGGTTTAATCAATGGTAAACAATAGGTTAGCCATCAAACTTTGTAACTTTAATTATTGTAAGGATTTGTAAATAGACATACAATCCATCAAAATTTAAACTGGTGCACTCTGTGCGCCAATGCGTACATTTAAGGGTTAAACGCATTTTTTAAAAAATAGTCACATCGTATATATACATTGACCGATTCCTTCCTTTAACTTTTTTTATTTAGCTTTATTTTAATGAACGAACGTTACAAAATAATTGTCACATCATAAATAGTTTTGAAGTGCCCATTTATGTACTGTTAACAAATACGATTTCGAGTCGAAAAGTATAAAAGTACATCATGTGATACTTATACCTTTCTAACAAAAAAAAAGGGATTCTTAAAATCGGACAGTTAGAACTGAATTTAGAAGAGGAGTACAGGCAGACAAACGGACAAAAATATCCACGATGTCAATACCAACTTTAAATTTCTTATATTTTTAATTAAAAAAACACTGCTCCAAGAAAAATGAAAATTGAAGATTTAAATTATTCCTACAAATTAAAAATACAAGCAACATTGAAGTTGCTACTTTCCCCTTCATCAAAATATTGTTAGATTGTATTCTAAAAAAAAAAAAGGTTTTAAGTTATCATCTTAAAAAAATGACGTATAATTACGAGAAAAGCCGGAATAACTAAACAAACACTGAAAGAATTTCTTAAGTTCCACAATAATGAACAGGAATCCAGAAACGGTTAAATAAACGAGATATTTTTCGAAACAAAGAGACCGTTAATTGAATGGCCGCAAGTGCTTTATCAAATCGATTTTCTCTTGACCTTCAACGGAATTATACCTCTAAGGTGCTATACATGAATCGAGAAGTGTAAAATGTATATAGGTGTTTTTCAAACTAAACATCGAGGAAAAGAATATTACACAAATCAAGTATTTAAAAATACAATTTCCTTCATTTACGCAACCCTTTTATTCTTTACTCTTGAGAAAATGATACCAGTATACACCAGGTGATTATTTCTAAATTAAAATTTACAAATATTTTCAAAAAATAATTTCCTAGCACATGTTGAACTGAAATGGACAATAAAATTGGAAATCTTAATAAATTATCATTTTAATAACCATGCACAAAACAATATAAGTAACCTTTCACGGTCCACAAAATAAAGAAAAAAATCAATTAAATGTTAACTCAAAAAAATTGCAAAGTGTTAACTAGAAAAAGTTTAAAAAATGTAGGATTTAAACTAAACAAAAAAAGTTGCAAGCTGAAAATTTTTATTTTAAATTTATTTAGAATTTTATCCTTTCTACACTGCAAATAAAAAAATCGGTCACTCTCTACATTATAATCACAAATATTAGAAAATTTAAAATAGTTTTCAGGTTAATTAAAGGCTAATCGACTGAAGATTAGTTAATCTATAATAATAAAAGAAAGAGTCTGTCTGTCTGTGTGTCTGTTATCGCATCGTAAAAGACCTACTTATACTGCCCTCAGAAATTCGAAATTTTTAAGATAGATTCCCTTTAATACTAACGTGTGCACCTGAGGCTTAGTTTTTTCATATTTGTTCCATTTTTGAAGAAAATTCGAATTTTCTGAAAAAAATACACCACTTTCGCTCAAATGCGATCATTTTTTTCTCTTTCCTGATGCCATCGGCTGAAAAAATTAAATAAAACTTTTAACGAAAACATTTAAAATTAAAAATGTTTATTTTATTCTTTTTCCATTACTTTCAGAAACTAAATTTATTATTTGAAAAATAATTGACACGTTTCAAGTGACGTAATTCCGCCAGTCTTCATTCCCGGATTTTATTGTGGGTTTATTTGATGATTTTTTCATTGGATTTTTCTGTTGACTGCATGTATGCATATTTAAGCAATAAATGTATAGTTAAGCTATTACTGAACTATGATGGTTAATAAAGGCCATCGCACTAGAGCTATTAGTGTTTCATGTCTTTATTTTTTCGCCAAATACGTTGCCAAACTCGCCAAATTATTAACTAAAATTCGCCAAATAGGCAATTTCTTTTATAAATAATTTATAAGCTGGTCGGTTGTTCGAAGGTCATTGTGTTAGAACTGTATAATGGGTGTGGGTAGCTATATCTATTTTCTCGCCAAATTATTTCCCAAAACGCGCCAAATGAGCCAAAAGGTTTTATGTATTTATGAGGGAATGGTGATGACATTTATGAGTGCATTTTATAGCGTATTTTTCATTTTGGAATTTTAAGGCAATGAAACGGGATTTTATAATTTATAACGAGCGGAAACAACAATAAGTTTATGCTCCTATAACAGGGTATATGGTACACATATTTGGAATCTATTTGATATTTTTTTATTCCGTGCGAAGAACGGGTATAAATTTGCTAGTAATCTATATATCAATCAAAAGCTTGAATATCAATTTTTTAAAATTTGACAACGATAGATTTAAACGAGTCCAAAAAGTACAACACTGGTTAAAAATTTAATATCAACAGGCAAAACTCGTGGAAATAAGTGATTTTTTTCTATTAATATTCAAGAAATAAATTAAATTATTTGGCACCGAACTGTCCTGTTTCACATTGAGAAGCACAGCGATTTTGCAAAAGCGAAGCTCCTAAAGAACCGTTAAGCAGTCCAAAGAGAATTGTGTAGCGATTTGAAACCGTCTTTCAAGCGAATACACTGCAAAAAATAGTTACGTAAAACTACAGCACATTTGTTGTATATTCACAGCGCATTCTGCTGTATTTGATTGCAGCTGGTACCAGAATCACAATTTTACAGAACTTTGCTATAGTTTCTTAGCTTGCACATGCCTACAACTCCGATTAAAAAAATTAGAATGTAAAATAGAATGGGTTGAATGTTTCTAAAGCGTCAATTTGCATATTGTGTTCAGAAAAAAATATATAATTATCTTCAGAGCATTTATAAATATAACATAAATATTTACTTTTATCTGCTACATTAATAATTGACCATTTAAAAAATATTAGAATAATTCAAAGAATTTGAATATATGGTTCAAGATGATTCCAAAAATTAAAATAATCAACTTTTTCCTATTGGTAGAGAGAACAGCTGGTTGATTAACATCTGAGAGATGATAAAATGTGTTCTGTAGAAACTAAAAAGTCGTTTGGCATTTGATTTTAGTGTAGTAATTGCTTAATATAGGACGCAAGAATGATTTATCTGAAGCTGTGAAATTTCGTATTGTGTACTTACACAACGAAGGAAAAACACAACTTCTTATAGCTAAAGAAGTGAAATGTTCAAGCAATTGTGAGTAGAGTTTTGAGAGAATATTCTAATAATAAGTGTTTTAAAAATAAACACTTCAAAAGAGGTTGAAAGCCATAGTAACTTTATCAAGAGATGAAAGGTGATGATGAATTAAAATAAAACTGTAAAGAAATATCAGAGATATTTGTAAAGAAAATTGAAAGAAAAAGGATATAAATGTCTCTAAATCTACAACATTTTGACGACTTCACCAATTAGGTTTTCGATCATGTGTGTCTAAAGTAAATCCATTATTATCATTCAAGCAAAAGGCTGCTAGAGTTACATGGTGTAAACAATGGCAATTTTGGGGTCTAGATGATTGGAAAACTCTTCAGCGATTAAAGTATGTTTTGTGTGTCTCATGGGCATCTAGGTATACGTGTTTGGAGACTATAGGTTGTGTAGTGTTTCCACAACAGTCAATTCAGAAGTCTATCAAGAAATTCTTGTACACTTCATGATTCCTTCAGCTAAGGATTTATGTGATGACGATTTCTTGTTTCAGCAAGATTTAACTTCTTCCCACACTTCCAAATCAACAACTAAATGGCTCAAAAAAAGGAGACATAACTGTACTCCCTTGGCCTGGGAACTCACCCGATCTAAATCCCATCGATAATTTGTGGAATTACGAAACAAACAACTTCAAGAAGTTGCGCCTACAAACAAAGAACTTATTTCTATTATAAAGAGCGTATGGGCTCATTTGGATAAAAAAAAGTAACCTTTAGGTAATATGCCAAACCGTTTAAGAGCTGTAATTAATAACTTATTAGCTGTAATTAGCTATGGGTGATGCGACAAAGTACTGATTAGCAAGTAAAAACAATTAGAGTTTAAATTATATACAATATATTTACATTATTCTAATTTTTTGAACCATTGTTGGGAAGTATTCTAATATTTTGAATTTTTGTTGTTTGCTGATTTAAATATATTTTCTATTTCATAAAAATATGTTTACCTTTTTATAAATCTGCAAAATATTCAGATTTATGTTATAATAATTTATATTCAATATCGTTTATTATTTATTTGATAAATTACATTTTCAATTTTCTTTGATCATATTTTTTTTTGTTATTCTAATTTTTTGAATCTGAGTTGTAGATGCCGTGATCTAGTTCAGTGTTTTCGTTTCCTATCTGTGAAACTCAAACTTTATACTGGCTGAGGCACACGAGCTTGAAAATTACAGCCCATGTCTAGGCATAACGTTTATCAGCATGGGTGCTATATTATATTTTGTACAGTGTATAAAAGGGACAGCAGCAATATTAGGGAGATGAAGCTCCCCTGCCCTTGAAGAGATTCCTCCAAAGGAATCAGTGAAGCAGTCTAAAGAGGAATTGCATAGCAATTAGGGGGTTGGCTAGCAAGCAGTGGGCTAAGCTAGTGATTTCGGAGAGTTTTAGAAAAGGATTACAAAAGTATACAAGATAAAAAAAATATAATTTTTTGTTCTTTAACACATTTTCAAATCTGTTCATCATTTTATTTCTCTTTGTAAACTTTTTTCTCCCCTCTTTGTGTTTTCAGCCTCAGCTGTCTATTGATAAAAGATTGTTTAAAAGCTTCATGTGGAGTTTTATTTTCAAGCTTTAGAAAATATTTTACTAGCTTTTTGATCCATCATACCTAATTTCTTGTACAGCATCAGGTTTTTTTTTACCCAGTCTTACACAGTTTTGCTCTTTCTCATTTTACCTTTTTAGTGGCATCTAATTATAATGTTAGTTTTAAAATCATTCTATATGTTAAGCTCAAAGAAAATAAGTTTATGAGCAAAAACATTTAAAAGCTAACATTTTAGCAAAATAACAATGTAGAAGTTAAAATTATAAATTTTTAACAAAATTACTCGAAAAGTGCCACTCTCATGATGAAATACTAATTAAATAAGTATTTTTTACCCTCTTCCACAAAATCTTGCACACATATATTTTTAATTTATAAAAAAATTTCAGTAACAGACCAATAAAGTAGCTTTAAGAAAAGCTTCTACCGTTCATATATTGCAAACTAAGTGCTGCTAAAAATAACTAAAGGGAGCGATAAATGACAAGAACTGCTCAGATATGCAATTGTCAATTTTAACAGATTAAGTTTAACAGTCAATGAACTCGTAAAATTGGTACCAAGTGCCAGCATGCTCACCACCAGGTTGAGTAACATTCAGGACTTAGGTTCATGAAATATTTAATGTTTATACCATCATGGTAGAACGAATTTCTTTTAAGGCACCATTTCAAAAGTTGAAAATTGAATTTAAAAAAGGAGAAATCTGAAATCTAAGTAAAACTGACTAGCTTCTTCAGAAACATGATTGCTAAAACAAATGAGAAAATTACAGCCAATTCTGAATCGGCTCTAAAATTAGAGAAATTACTTGTTTTCCCTTAACTTTTTGCTACTTAAAATAAAAATTCAAAACCGCAAACATAAAGTGTTTACAGTTTATATACATTTGGAAATGCAACCCGATTAATATAGATGATATTTTTAGTTAATTAAAAGGCTATTTTCAGGCTTAAAAGTTTGGTTTGGTCGAAATAATGGCGCAATAGAGCTATGCAATAGGATAAAAATATATCAAGGTCTTTCTGTGTGGCTTACATTTGTTTCTTTAACAAACTAATTTTTTTTTAAAAATGCTGTGCTCTTGAACAGACTAAAATACCAGACTGTTACAAAGATTTTTGTTTATAAAATTTTTTGGCAGTTGTTGACTTATTTAGCGAGTTTAACAGTTTCCCACATATAAACACCTGTTTTGAATAATATTCAATTATCAATTTTATTCAAGGATAATGACGGATTTAAATGAAAAATCAAAGGACTTAGTTATTAATAAACTATCAAGACTATTATCAATGCAATGGGCAAAAATTTAAATTTTGATACTACACTGCTACTATAAGAATCTGCACTATTAAAAGGATGACATTTAAGCAATACACAACTTTGCAAAGTCCCGACTAAAAATGTGTCGAAAAATAAATGCAATAACTAATACAAAATAGCTATACAACAGTAAAAACGCGATGTAAACATAAAAATTTGATTCTTTAAAAGGAATTATTTCCTTTAAAGGAAAGGGAAACAGCATCTACCAATCATGTTCCCGTTTGCAGACTATCTAAGAAGATGCAATAAAACATGTAATGAATGAATAAGAGCAGTTCATAAGTCCCATAACTAATGATTATATATTCATAATTGTCAATAAATTATTGTAAATTTCAATGCGTTTATTACCTGTGTCAACTAAAGGCTACCAATCGTCTGCAACTTCAAAGATGAAATCAAAAGAAAACTGAGGCTGGCACGTCAGATTTTCTTTTGGGTATTTGTTTTTGCAATTTATCATAAGCATTTAAGAGAATTGACATCGGTGATAAATTCACAGTGGTAATACATTCCTGGGCAAAAAATTTCGCGATTGACATTGATCCTCCAAAACAGAACGTCGTTAACCCCGAAAAGTTCTCTTCACTTTACTTTAATCAGATTTAGCGTAAACTGAAAAGGCCCCGCCCATAAGATTCACTTTCTGTTTTGTTTACATTTGATATTTACAATATTTAGAAAAATAAAATACCATATATGTTTTATCTTTAATATTTTATTAAAATATGTAATAGAATGTATTTTTCTTTGTAAATGATTATTATCTTATTTTATCTATCTTAGCATGAATAATATCCTACGTCTAATCGAGCATATAGAGTTTGGTTTGTTGCATTTCTACTCTTGAGGGACGAGCGACGGACTACAACACCAAAAGAAATACATAGGATTTGGTGCCTTGAAATTTTGAATCTGTTTCGATAACCATGAAGCAAACCCTTAAAATTCGTTTACTGGATGAAGATCTAAAGTTTAAGAATCTTAAGTATTCATCAATTTTTTGGGCCACAATAATATTTTGCCGGGCAAATGTCCGGTATAACAGCTCCTACGAGAGATTTTTCCCCAACCCAACCCTCAACTCAACTTCTGTTCGAACCATGATTGGTGGAAATTGCCACGTGCTATGACGTAGGCGTTGGAGAAATTTTCTACAACTCTGTCGTTTCATCGCGACGGAGTTGATCAACTTGGTCCCAACAACCAATCAGGTGAATCGGTGACTGTCGCTACACCGACGTCACGGCTCTGTTTTGGTTGAAGCCAAATCTTCAGGTCATATTGCGCCAAATTGCCAAGCTGTTGTTTATTTATTTTACATGCACGATATTTTGATTTTCAATCTGAAGTATAATAAGCTATTTGACACAAAGAGGAAATAAAACTCTTTGATTTGACATATCTTCTTATTTTTTCGATAAAAAATGTTGAAAAGTTGAGGTTTTTTTTAAACGGAAATTGTTACTTAGGGCCAATTCCACACAAGATTTATTTATATATCTTAGAAAAAAATCCTTAGCACAGCTTTTAGTTCAACTTTAATGTAAGAAAAAGCTACTTTTTAAGACTTTCTTATATTCGTTAGAGTCCTATATAAACTTTTATATCAATATTTGAACTATAATATGTAAAGTAGATGGGTAAAATTGCCCCTTTTGTTCTAAATGTGAAAGCTATACTGTATATCAGCTTTAATTTAAAATTTGTAAAAAAATATTTGAAATTTTAAGCAAAAATCCAACAATTTTATAGCCTTCAAAATATCTCTCAACGCAATTTAACAATCTATAGTTGGGAAAATAAAACTTTTTAACTTATATCTCTCAGTATTTATTTGTTTTATTACAAAATAAGGTGAAAGAAAAATTAATAATTATAAGAGAAATCCTAAGCATGCGATAAAATAAAACTCAAATCAATCCAAAGGTCCGATTTTTAATAAATTGTCGCCTACTGTAGAGATATCGTTTTAGTTATGACAGTCGGAAAAGAGAAATCTTCTCATACTCTGACAACCCTTTAACAACTTTGTGGGGGCCGAAATTGGGGGTAGAAAGTTGCGTTGGGAGTTGGGTTGGAGGAAAACGCTCGTGTGATACCCCCTTAAAACGGTACGCCTACGAACACTGAGCAGTCTTTTCCCAGAAGTAATGTTGTACTGGAGCATATGTGGGCTGTTAAAGATAATTTGCATAAATCCTTCCCTGAAACAATAACCCACAAGAATGATATATAACTATACCTTTTATTACTAGATATACTTTGTTATGCCATTTTTAGGCCTTGTTCACTAGGCAGATAAGAACATTAAAACCATTTAAAATTAGTTGGTGGTTAAGAAAATTCACCATATCCATCAGCTGCCAAAACAATTAACATTAACTAAATCCTTTTTTAGTTCAATGAATTAATTTGTTAGATTATTTCTAAGGTTCTACATTATCAACATAAATGAAGATTCAGTAACGTTTCCCCAGTTATAACAGCAAATTAAAATATAATCATAATACTTTCTCCAGTGCCGGATTTCGGCCTAGGTCTACAAGGCCCGGGGGCCCAGTCAGGAAGGGGGCCCTTAAGAAGATAAAATCGCCAAAAAATCGCCTAAATTTTTATTAATATCGTTGATGTTTATTAAAATCGATTAAAAATTATATGTTCTGTACTAATGTATTTAATTTGCTAAATTTTCAAAATGGCTTCGAGTTGGTGGGGGGCCCCAAATGTCAATTGCCTAGGGGCCCTTGGGTTTTTTAATCAGGCACTGACTTTCTCAGATTCTTTTTCATCATCATTATTAGAAAGTTATATGTTTTTGTTCATAGAAACAAATTTTAATTCATATACATAGTTGTATAATGAATGAATAAACTTTGTATGATTTTTTTTACCAATTTCTGAAATGTTTTTACTTGAAATTTTCAATTTGAAGTAGGCGTAATCTATTCCAATAGCAACAATTAAACACAAATCCGAAACCACATAATTTTAACAAAATATTTAAGCTAATTTTAAAATATATATACACTATATGGTGATAAGTGGGTGATTAACTAGGTGAACATTAACTTTTTCTGTTGTAAAGCAAATATATAGTATAGCTCATGTGTTGTAGTTATATAAATTTTTAGCTATGTTTCTTAACACATTCCAATTGGCTATCAAATTTAATTTAAAAACTCTAAACAGCCCATAATGTCATTATATACTACCAAAATAAGTCACATATTAGAAAGTATGCAGATTTTATAAGTTTTTTCTAGTCAAAAATGTTTTCAAGGTCAAGGACCTAAATAAAAACTTTAAAAAAAAAGTTTTTGGTTATTCTTTTTAAAAATACTAGCTTTATAAACCCGGCGTTGCACGGGTGTACATTTAATAACGGTGATTGTTTCCTTTTATGTAAACAATTATTTCATACTAATTGATCCCTTCTCCACTGGTCAGCACTCCATCGGTATATTATAATTTCCTCCCATTCTAACATCAGCATTAATTTTAAAAAAGAAATCCGATTGTATTCAGGCCCTTATAGAAGTTCGAGGGCTTTCCCATAGGCCCTGTTTAAATTGCCAGAATAGCTTTGATATAATGGCCAGTTTCCATTTGCCCTTATACACCCGAAAATGCCCAAAATGTGGTAAACATTTCGCTCCATATTCGACCACTCGACAGGCCCGAGGAGCCCAGTCGGTAAAGGCGTTTGCCTCGCATGCGATAGGTCCCCAGATTCGGGTCCAGGCATCGTCAAAACAACTGCCGACCTATAAACGGCAAATGCAGCCAAAAATGTCTGCAAATAATACCCCATGTTGTGGGAGTGCACGTTAAATAATTTTCAAAAGTCCCAACCATGCGTACGAAGTCGCCCAAAAAAGCTGCATTGGGTGCCTACTCAGGTGTCGATTCGTCACTTGACTGTGGTTCTAAATTAAGACGCCCGTGGCCAATAACCTTCGCGTATAGCTCTAGCGCGACGATAATTCTTATCCTAACCTATATAACTGGATGGGGAAAAACTACCCTACGTTAAAAATTTTACTTCGCCAAAAGCCGCCAATGCCAAAATTCAATCGGCCATTATATCATAACTGTATCAAATTGACATAAGGATATCATAAACATAAAGTTTGTATGTTATACGTACAGGGACTTAACATTTCTTAGAAGTTTTCATCAGATCTAGAATAGTTATCGCCTTTAAATTCATGAGACATTGTAGCAATATCTTCACTTTTTACCATTTGAAAACATCAATTCAATTAAATGTGGAACCTCAAAAAAATCAAAAGATTTAAATTCAATAAAAAAATACTGATATTCAAATAAAAATCCTACAAATTAAACTCGCGTGTTCTTACTTAATTTTCGCTCACACTGAACGCGCTGAAATTTTTTATAAATTGAAGTAAAAAATATAAATTCTAATCTTACAATGTTATTCCTATGGGGAAATCAGCTCACGTTTTGCACTCCTACAACCGTTTGGGTTCGAATAAAAAGTATCCTATAGCCTATTCCTGGTTCTAAGCTATCTCCCCACCAATTTTCAGCCAAATCCGTTTAGCCGTTCTTGAGTTATAAATGGTCTTACTAACACGACTTTCTTTTATATATATAGATGTACAGCTATGGAAAAAAAAAACGATCCACCCTTCGGTTTTCGGCTGCTATTGGTCAAGGAATTTTGTGAAAGGTGTCATTTTTCAGGAAATAGCGTAAGGTGTTGAGAACTGGCAACCAAAATTGTATAAGGGGTCGTCTACATATTAAATTGAGTACCAACTTTGAAAATTCCAATGGCAATACCCAATTTTTTTAATATAAAAATGTTTATCATCTTCAAAATACCCCAGATCCAAAAGAAAATGTATTAATTTGCTTTATTTGGTGAGATATAAGCATTCAAAGTTGAACGCCCATAATGTTAAAAAAGTTTTACAAACTTTTATTCATACCTCCACAAATAAAATGAATTAAACCAATTTTTTTTTCATTATATACTTCTTAATCTTCCAAAAACAAATCACACAAGTTTTTTCATCAATTTTTCATTATTATTATTTTTTTATTTAAATTTAAATAAGAAAAAATAAAACATGAATAGCAACCCCAAATTTTTGTTACATAAATCGATAAAGTAGATCAAGTAGAACCCAAATCCCGAATTTTTTAATTCCACGACAATTATTTGCCGAGTTATTGTAAAAATACTGAAAAAAACGAATTTTAGGGACCGTGTAAAAAAGTACTTAGCAAATTGGATCCTAACTTGCATTATCGTTTGGTGGTTGAAAAGCGTTTTTGGTAAATGTGTATTCAAATTATTGATGTCTGTCAAATGTATAAAAATCTTTTCTTGTTTCAAGTGCATACAATGTATTTTGTTTGTATAATTAACATTAAATTATATCGATTACTGTTTTTGAATGTATGTTATTTCAAATACAATTTCCAAAAGTGTGTTTGAAATTAAAAATTAAATACCATAAAATATTATTGGAATTCGGTGTTTAGCATATTTTATTGTTACCACATTGATTATTTAAAATGATTAGTGCCCACTGCCTTGGTTAAAAATCATTGCCAAATGATTCTGCGTAATTTTATTTTGCTTTCCTTTAAATATCGTGTTAAGATCATAACTCTCGTTTTGTAATATGTGGTTTATATTACCGATAAAGTGACTTGGGGTTCCGGACACAATCCCGAAAGCCAAAATACCGACAAGCCAGAATCTCGAACGCCGAAATCCCGAAAGGCCATAATTCCGACCTAGACGAAACCCGAACGGTCGAAATCCCGAAAAAAAAATATTTTTGTCCATTTCTCGATTTTTTTAAAAAAAAATATTAGAGATTACTTATTGTTTTATTTACTTATTTAGTTAGTTGTTGAGTTATTTAGTCAGCTAGTCAGTCCGTTAGTTAGTCAGTCAGTTAGTTAGTCAGTCAGTCGGTCGGTTAGTTAGTTAGTCAGTCCGTTAGTTAGTAGTCAGTCATTGGTCAGTCAGATAGTCAGTCAGTCAGTTAGTTAGTCAGTCAGTTAGTTAGTCAGTCAGTTAGTAAGTTAGTTAGTCAGTGAGTCAGTCAGTTCACTGACTAACCATTTGACAGTAAGGTAGACTAAGTTAGTTAGTCTGGACTAACTAACGGAGTTACTAACTAACAGACTGACTAACTGACTGTCTAACTAACTGACTGACTAACTAACGGAATGACTAACTCATTGACTAACTGACTGTCTAACTAACAGACTAATTGACTGACTAACTAACTTACTGAGATACTAACTGACTAACTAACTGACTACCTAACGGACTAACTGACTGACTAACCAACTTACTGGACTGACTAACTAAGTGACTAACTAGCTGACTAAATAACTAACTGACAAAATAACTAACTGACTAAATAACTAACTGACAAAATAACTAACTGACAAAATAACTAACTAAATAAATAATCTCTAATATTTAAAAAAAAATATCTCTATATTAAAAAAAAATCGAGAAATGGACAAAAATCTATTTTCGGGATTTCGACCCGAAATAACTAACTATATAAATAATCTCTAATATTTAAAAAAAATATCTCTATATTAAAAAAATCGAGAAATGGACAAAAATCTCGCATTTGAAAATCTGTTCGTTATAAATAATCGTATGTGTGACTTAATTTAAAATTAAAACTTTTTCTCGTCTACCCTTTATTTTATTTCTGAATTTTAAAATCTGAAATTAAAAAAAAGGGTAAAAACATTAAAAAAATCACAATATTAGTGTAGAAGGTTTAATTCTAGCATCCTTTGGCGAGATTATGGTAACCCTTTTGTTAGCTTGTCGTTTCGAAAAGACACCCTAAATATTACCTTTTTCAATTTTGGAGATTTCCCCCTAAGAGAGTTCAAAATTAATGCTTTAATATCTCAGCAAATAATGCAAAATGAATAATTCTTTTTTATACCTGGGGTATTTTGAAGGTGCTGAACAATTTTATGTAAAAAAAATTGGGTGTTGCCATTGGAATTTTCAAAGTTGGTATTCATTTTAATATGTAGACGACCCCTTACACAATTTTGGTTGCCAGTTTTCAATTCCTTACGCTATTTCCTGAAAAATGACACCTTTCACAAAATTCCTTGAGCAATAGCAGCCGAAAACCGAAGGGTGGATCGTTTTTTTTCCCCAGCTGTACACTGCATAAAAATTTGATTGCAATTAGTTAGTTTAAAGGTTAAGAGAAAAAATTAATTTAATAACAAATATAAGCTAGCATTATTATCTACTGGCAAATTTATACCCGTTCTTCGCACGGAATAAAAAAATATCAAATAGATTCCAAATATGTGTACCATATAACCTGTTATAGGATCATAAACTTATTATTGTTTCCGCTCGTTATAAATTATAAAATCCCGTTTCATTGCCTTAAAATTCCAAAATGAAAAATACGCTATAAAATGCACTCTAAATGTCATCACAATTCCCTCATAAATACATAAAACCTTTTAGCTCATTTGGCGTTTTGGGAATTAATTTGGCGAGAAAGTAGATATAGCTACCCACACCCATTATACAGCTCTAACACAATGACCTTCGAACTACCGACCAGCTTATAAATTATTTATAAAAGAAATTGCCTATTTGGCGAATTTTAGTTAATAATTTGGCGAGTTTGGCAACGTATTTGGCGAAAAAATAGACATAAAACACTGATAGCTCTAGTGCGATGGCCTTTATTATATTATTAACCATCATAGTTCAGTAATAGCTTAACTATACATTTATTGCTTAAATATGCATACATGCAGTCAACAGAAAAATCAATGAAAAAATCATCAAATAAACCCTCAATAAAATCCGGGAATAAAGACTGGCGGAATTACGTCACTTGAAACATGTCAATTATTTTTCAAATAATGAATTTAGTTTCTGAAAGTAATGGCAAAAGAATAAAAAATAAACATTTTGAATTTTAAATGTTTTCGTTAAGTTTTATTTAATTTTTTCAGCCGATGGCATCAGGAAAGAGAAAAAATGATCGGATTTGAGCGAAAGTGGTGTATTTTTTTTCAGAAAATTCGAATTTTCTCTAAAAATGGAACAAACATGAAAAAACTAAGCCTCAGGTGCACACGTTAGTATTAAAGGGAATCTATCTTAAAAATTTCGAATTTCTGAGGGCAGTATAAGTAGGTCTTTTACGATCCGAAGACAAACACACACTCTTTCTTTTATTATTATAGATAATAATAAAAATGAAGTTTTGTTTGTGTGTTTGTTCCATATAGACTCTTAAACTAGACATTTGTTTGACTCGTAACTTGGCATAAATGCGTAGTTCATACTTAGATTATGATTTTTGAACTTTCAGGTTTCAAAATGTTCTATTTTTAGAGAAAATTCTAATTTTCTGAAAAAACTACACCACTTTGGCTCAAATCCGATCATTTTTTTTATTTTCCTAATCCTGATGCCCATCTGCTGAAAAAATTAAATAAAACTTTTAACGAAAATAATTAAAATTGAAAATGTTTATTTTATTCTGTTGCCATTACCTTCAGAAACTAAATTCATTATTTGCAAAAGAATTGACATGTTTCAAGTGACGTATTTCTGTTCAGTCTCCATTCTAGGATTTTATTGTGGGTTTAAGTGATGATTTCTTCATTGGTTGTTCTGTTGATTGCAAATATGTATATTTAAGCTATTTCCGTGAATTATAACTATGATGGTTGTTTGAGGCCATCGTACTAGAGCTGCATTTTAGGGTTTTATGATTTCATTTTTTCGCTAAATATGTTGGCGAACTCGCCAAATACTTATCTAAACGCACCAAATGAGCAAAATGTTTTTTTAAAAAATTTATAAGCTGGTTTGCACTTCGAAGGTTATTGTGCTAGAGCTGTATAACACGTGTTTGTAGCTATATCTCTTTTACGCTAAATTGTTACCAAAAACGCGCCAAATGAGCTAAAAGGTTTTATATGTTTGAGGGAAATTCTGACTTTTATGCACGCATTTTACAGCGCATTTTTTATCTTGGACTTTTAAGGTAATATAAGTAACAGGATTTTATACTTTATAATGAACGGGAAAAATAACAAGTTTATTATCCTATAATGAATAAAATGGTACATATACTTGGATCGATTACAACTTTTTTTAAAAAGTCCGTGCGAAGAACGGGTATTTATTTGCTAGTACATTAATATAACAATAAAACATTGGTAAGAGTTGTGAAAGTAACGTTTGGATATTTTTACAAGTAAAATACAAACAATACTTTTTTAAGTGCAATCCACAACAGTTTTTACCAGGCAAACATCAGAGTAAAATCCAAATGCTAGGCTAGATCATATCTATATACATAAAAGGCAACTTCCGTTTGTTTGCTTGTTTGTATAAGACACGAGATCTAAAGAACCATGCAACAGATTGTCACGAAATTTGGCACAAAAATTCATCTCATCTCCGGAACAACATAGGCTAAGAATTTTTCGAATCAGACCATTCCTTCTATCGTTTCGAACGTTTTTCTGAAAAAACTACACCACTTTGGCTCAAATCCGATCATTTTTTTACTTTCCTGATGCCATCGGCTTAAAAAATTAAATAAAACTTTTAACAAAAGTAATTAAAATTGAAAATGTTTATTTTATTCTGTTGCCATTAACTTCAGATACTAAATTCATTATTTGAAAAATAATTGACATGTTTCAAGTGACGTAATTCCGGCAGTCTCCATTCCCGGATTTTATTGTGGGTTTATTTGATGATTTTTTCATTGATTTTTCTGTTGACTGCATGTATGCATATTTAAGCAATAAATTTATCGTTAAGCTATTACTGAACTATGATGGTTAATAAAGGCCGTCGCACTAGAGCTGCATATTAGGGTTTTATGTCTTTATTTTTTCGCCAAATACGTTGCCTAACTCGCCAAATTATTAACTAAAACTCGCCGAATGGTCATTTTTTTATAAATAATTTATAAGCTGGTTGGTTGTTCGAAGGTCATTGTGTTAGAGCTGTATAATGGGTGTGTTTGTAGCTATATCTATTTTCTCGCCAATTTTTTTCCCAAAACGTGCCAAATGAGCTAAAAGGTTTTATCTATATACATAAAAGGCAACGTTTGTTTGTTTGTTCGTTACACGAGATCTAAAGAACCACGCAACAGATCGTCACGAAATTTGGCACAAAAATTCATCTCATCTCCGGAACAAATATAGGCTAAGAATTTTTCGAATCAGACCATTCCTTCTATCGTTTTCGAACGTTTTTATGTTTCCCATTCAATGCATTGAAGACCTTGGAGGTTTATTGCTCCTTATTCTTTTTAATTTGAGCTTCTTATCAAAGGTATTTTTGAAATTAATATTATTTATTACTATATCCAAGTTGGGTAATTAAATGGAAAATTACTGGGTAATCTTCATATCTTACGTAACTAAAATGAAAGAAAAAAAAATAGTTAAATTGACTGTTAAATTATTTTTCCACCTCTACCCGTGCAACGTCGGGTATAACAGCTAGTATAATATAAATCTAAATTGTAGAAATTCAATGCTGGAATTTTTAGAAAATTGAAGCATCTATTATAAGGAAACTATACTTTATCTTCTCAGTTACCTTTCATTGTTAAAAAAGATATTTTTTTAAAAAAATTTCATTATATTTTAAAACATTGTTTTAACATAAAGTCTTCATAACTAAATTTTGGTATTGAAGATTTTCACATGTTAAAATAATAGCGAAAAAAAAAAAATTGTTAAAATAAAAAAAAAACTTGCTCCAGATAACAGAAATTTAACTCAAGTCAACTTTTTGACTAATAGGCTTATAAGTGCAATGAATATAACTTTTGAAAATTAATGTAATAACTTATTTTTTATTTTTACTTTACCTATTTTTGGACTAAATATGCTACAGTATTATTTTGTTACAAGCTCTGTCTTTTATATCCTAATATCAGTTTGGAATCCACATTTTGTATTGTTTTTTTCTGAAATAAAAAACTAAAATAATTAGACATAAGGTGCTAATTTTTATTAGGATTAGGAACATCCTCATTTTTAAACACAAGATTCAATAAATTCAATCGAAAAGATTTGGAATTTTGATCACAACATTTAATAACAATGATTATAAAATTACACATTTCTAATTGAACAAGCAAAGCTTTATACAAACAAACTTAAATATGCACTTTATACAACAAAACAAAATATGCCCAATGAAACCTTCATCAAAATGATATGTAAATATGTATTTATATTTGGATTGTCATAAACCTTTGTGAACTAACTCACACAAATATATACTACACTCTAGCAAGAATACGAAATTAGTTCTAAAACTATTTGAAATCAATCACTTGTTTCATATTTTTGCAGGAGGCCTTTTGGAGCATTTGAGTGAGTTCACACAAGTTTATGATAATCCATTTTTGACACAGAAAATTTTTAGACTAAAATAAGTTCTTAGGATATAGAACTATTCTAGTTCAGCATTTTATAACTGCTTGTTTTACTTTTACTGGTGCATTCGGGCAATTTAAAATTAAATTCAATTATATACACAACAAAATTATATTTTTAGCCACTGCAAAGTCAGTGTAAGTGATATATTTATTTCAGTTTATGCAACAATTATGCTTTAATTGCAAAGAATATATACAAGAACAAAATTATTAGCTTATTTTGTCTAGAGAAATCTTACAGAGTGGGGGGGGGGGGGGGGGGACACACCTTCGGGGAAACACTAAATCTTAATGAACAACTGAATTACACATAAATTATTTGAGTTACTCCATCTTGGGCATTTGTTTTATTCTGAATTAAATTAGAAATCAAAGCCTTTGTAGACAGCGGCGTGCTCGTGCTCTTAGTTTTCGCAGAAGATGTATTATGCACATTTGCTTGATTCATGCTCTTAGTTTTGGCAGAAGACGTATTATTCACGTTTGGTTGATTTGGTCTCTCTTCTATGATCCTTACATTTTTACAAGCTTGAAGTTGTCGCAGGTTCCTCATGGTCAAATTATAATGCTGTATAGCTTCACGCTGAAATCTAAATTGGACTGGCGAAAGAACTTCTTCTTCACAGACCATTTCAAGGCTTATCTCCTCGCGCCTCTTTTTGGACTTCTGTCCAGATTCAGATGCTTGAGGAGGTGTTTCGGTAGTTCCGTTTACATCGTAGTTATGGGCTGTGTTGTAGATTTTCTTTGCCGCTTCGACAGCTGCACGTCTGGATGGTCTTCTGCTAGGTTCAGGTGTCTAGAATTAATAATTAGCATAATTCAGTTTTATGTAATGGGTATTAGACAGAAAAAAGAATACTCACATTTTTAGTAATTATTTGCATTACTTGTACACAATGCCAATCAGTACTTAATATCAATATTTAGCAACAACTTTAGTAGCAACTTTTAGCGGCAGTTTTAGGAAAAAAGTTAGTTCTAGACAAAGGCACGCAACACTATAAAGACAAGGTCACAATTAATACTCAATAGTAATTAAGGAAATGTCAAAAATTCTCTAGAAAATTGTGTCATGATCAAATATTTTTTAAAGGAACCTCAGCTGCCCAAAAAAAAAAAGAAATTCTTCAAAATCATGCATACAAAACTACCTCACTAACATTAAATTCCAAATTATTGCAATTTATTATGTAAGGAACTTCTGACACTTCGATGTAGTTAAGACTAAACCATTTGAAAGACTTTAGCACAATTGCTCGATTCCTGATGTTTTAATAGAACTTGTCATGACACATTGAGCAACAGTAGGGTTTTATAGATCAAAGTTATTAATTTCAACGGAATAATTTCACTACTTGGCAACAAATCATATCATAAGCGAAAAAAGAAAGAAACAAGAACTTCTAAAAGAAACTAATATAGCCCACTTTCCTGTTACTTAAATATGTATTGAAATTTTAATTGAACAGCAAGTAGATTTGCAACAGTAACTGTCACTTAGAACCGCTTCTACAAAAGATTTATACACCTTAGAATAAAAAAAATCTCCAAACACAGCAGCCAGTTGCAAGTTAAACTTTTAAAATTCAAAATTACTATTTTTATTAATTTTCTTTTGCAAATTGTATCAAATAAATTCTTTATCCTTGATGATTCTTATCCTTAAATAAATTCTTATATCTTGCAGCTTTCTTAGTAAACAACTAATGAACAATCAAAGAATCACTTTGTGCAACACATTTTATGACGTCATTCTAAACAGATTCACAAGACAAAAATAAATTTACCTCCAAATATTAGTTTTAAATAAACCTTCTCATGTTATTGTTGATGTAGCAACAGAGATTTAATTGACTAAAATTGAATTATTGACTTTAACAGGCCAAATGTAGGAAATAAGATTTTTTTAATCACATAATTGAGATGTTCAGTTGAAATAATATTAGGAGGAACTATTGACCCATAAGGATACATGACCCAATGCCTTTTTCTCAGCATTGAGAAAGTTTTATAAGTTGGAAGTGGCATCACTTTTTCCTTTCAGCCAGCTGAACACATGGTGAAACAACCCAGATGAATCATTGAATAAGTGTTTAGCTATACAAAGAAATATGTTTTCATGCACTGAAAGTAAACTTTTGGTGCCAGATTTTTTGGTCCGCATTTTTTGGTTTAAAGGAAATATTTTTTCAATCAGTTACTTGTTTTATTTATTCTTGTAGCTACGATTAAGTGCATAACAGTGTTAATGAATTTATTTGCAAAATACTTTGTTTTGGGGTTAAACAAAAAAAGTGCAACTAGGGATACTTAAACCAAGCCAATTGGGGATATGTGACCCAAGTAAATAATGCAAAAAGTAGATAGAAGCAGGACAAGTAAATTTTTCAAATAATCACAGGCGTCCTAAAAGTAAATGACTGGGTTCTTACGAAATATTTTGGGAAAAGGGAATGTATGAAATTTGTTGGGAAGGTACAAGAAAAAAAATTCTGACCAGATTAAAATTCAGTTTGAAAATAGAATAGATGAAAAATGTTTAAAATGGCCTGAAATGGATAATGTATCTCAAGTTTGTATTGATAAAATAGAAGCGATTCTTCAAACACCTGTATTTTCTTTGCACAATAAAAGAATCTCCAGTTATGTATTCAAACAAGACTTTAATATATGTTTAAAATTGAATAATTCGTTAATATAAGAATAATTAATGGGTTAATAAGTAACTAGCAAATTTATACCCGTTCTTCGCACGGAATAAAAAAAATATCAAATAGATCCCAAATATGTGTACCATATACCCTGTTATAGGATCATAAACTTATTATTGTTTCCGCTCGTTATAAATTATAAAATCCCGTTTCATTGCCTTAAAATTCCAAAATGAAAAATACGCTATAAAATGCACTCATAAATGTCATCACAATTCCCTCATAAATACATAAAACCTTTTAGATCATTTGGCGCGTTTTGGGAAATAATTTGGCGAGAAAATATATATAACTACCCACACCCATTATACAGCTCTAACACAATGACCTTCGAACAAACGACCAGCTTATAAATTATTTATAAAAGAAATTGCCTATTTGGCGAATTTTAGTTAATAATTTGGCGAGTTTGGCAACGAATTTGGCGAAAAAATAAAGACATAAAACACTAATAGCTCTAGTGCAATGGCCTTTATTAACCATCATAGTTCAGTAATAGCTTAACTATACATTTATTGCTTAAATATGCATACATGCAGTCAACAGAAAAATCAATGAAAAAAATCATCAAATAAACCCACAATAAAATCCGGGAATGAAGACTGGCAGAATTACGTAACTTGAAACATGTCAATTATTTTTCAAATAATGAATTTAGTTTCTGAAAGTAATGGCAAAAGAATAAAATAATTTTATTTTTTAATTAATTAATATAATTTTTTCAGCTGATGGCATCAGGAAGGAGAAAAATTGATCGGTTGTGAGCGAAAGTGGTGTATTTTTTTCAGAAAATTCGAATTTTCTCTAAAAATGGAACAAATATGAAAAAACTAAGCCTCAGGTGCACACGTTGGTATTAAAGGGAATCTATCTTTAAAATTTCGAATTTCTGAGGGCAGTATAAGTAGGTCTTTTACGATCCGAAAACAAACACAACACACACAGACTCTTTCTTTTATTATTAGAGATAATTTTGTCTGACAATAATGAAAAAAATATATAAACTTTATATGATGTTAGTTTTGTTGTAATGTTAAAGCATTTTTATAATTTTTAGTTTATTTTTTACCAAATATATGGGTTGGGTCACATATCCCTAATGGGTGGGTCATGTATCCCTATACATTTGGATACATGACCCAAAACTTAAAGTTTTAAATAATTTATATTTCACTACTATTGCAGTTAATACTCCAGAAAAATACTAATATATATTGTGTGATACTTTATGAAGTATAAATTAACTGCATTTGCACAACCATAAATAGTGTTTTTCAAAAGTTACAAGCCAAAAACTACAAGTTGTGTCAGGTGTCCCTGGTTCCCCCTATTATACAGTAAGGGTTCAACTGGAATTTATGAGGGAAACAACGCTGACAGTAAGTTCATATTGAGGATGATTCTTGTTTTATGAGAGTGTGCATTATATAGGAGATTTTGGAATCTAAAGTTAATATAAGTAATGGGATATAATACTTTATGATGGTAGGGAACAATAACATAGGCTCTTTAGCCTATATAGCAGGTTAAGTGGTACGTATACATGGACAGATTTAATATATATGGTCAATTCCTAGAATAGGTATACTGCAACTTTTTAGGAATGTTGGCGGCAGTGCCGGATTTAAAGACCCAGGGCCCCTAGGCACTTGACATTTGGGGCCCCTCACCACCTCGAAGTTGGAAATTTAGCAAATTAAATACACTAGTACAGAACGTATAATTTTAATCGACTTTAATAAACATCAGAATAATACAGTATATTACTATAGTTAGGGGAGACCGGGGCTAGTTTTCCCATGGGGTAAGTTTTCCACCAGGAACAAGAAATGAGCCTTTAGGAGGCGCCAAATGGCTGCTTGGTTTATGAAGCAACCTGTTTTATGTCACCCACAAGAATTTTTGCTCAGTTGGTGCTGTAATATTTTCATTACAGCTGTTTTTGTATTTTTTCAACGTTGAGTGAATTTTCATGCTTACATTCAAACCTAAATCAAACGTACTTTTATTAAACTTACAGTTTTATTATTGCGTATTCTAAAAGGTGGCTCTTCTCTCTACGTAAGCTATACATTCGTTTTCAAAATAATTTAAAATTCTACTCGCCAAGTCAAAGTATGACGGCGGTTTCCAAAATTTCACAGGGCAAGTTTTCCAACAATGCCTTGTAGAAAAGCGTGCTTCAACCTTTGAAAATTAGCTTAATATTCCAAAAACCAAATTATTTTTTACCTTATGAAAACGTAATGTAAAAAAAGTTTTGCTCCAGATTCAAAATTAGATTAATTTATCTATTTTTTTGCATATGGTAGTCTAGGATGTTTTTTAAGGATATTATCAGGCACTTTTTTAAAATTAAAAATTATTTTTATTAAAATTGATTTTTAATTTAATTTTCTATTGTAAATACAGTTTTTTACTATATTAAGAGAACAGTCTAAAGATAAAATTAACATTTTTTTAATTTATAAAAAATTAAATTATCTAATTGCACAAAAAATAATTTTTAAGAAATAATGTGTAAATGTTACGGCCAAAGCCCGAATTCAGCCACTTAGCGAATTGGCCGGCCAAAGCCCGAATTCGGTCGTTTCCCGAATTGGCCGGCCAAATCGCGAAGTGGCCAAGGACGCTGTAAATTGGCTGGTCAATGTCCAATCTTTTCTTGATTTCGGGAATAGCCGGCCAGATCACGAAGTGGCATGAGAGGATCAGCCAATGTTGCAGAAGAAAAAATTATTGGCTCCGTATAACCGTTAAAAATTACTAGCTGCGGTAGGATGTGGCCATTTGAGACAAAGTATAAAGTAATATATATATTTTTTAAAATTTTAACTAAAAATCTTGTCTATTTTATGTGTTTAAATTATAATATTTATACTTTTAAATTAAAAAAGAAAACAAAAGGGGCAATATTAGCAAATTAACTTTTTAATAAAATAAAACAATCAGACTTTCTTAAATAAGCACATATTGTTTTGGCCGATTCATCATGGCTACTTAACGAAATAGCCGGAAAATATAGAATATTCACTGACCATTTCAATTACAAACTAACTAATAAAATTGAACATATTTAAAAGTTTAAGCTGAAAGAAAAATAATTAAATGATTTAATATTTCAAACTTAAAAGAAGCTAATTCATATGTTTAATTAAACTTTCGACGTCGCACAGACGAATCTCCGATGTGAAATAATTTAAAAATTGGATGCATTTTGCATGCATTTTAATTTAAAAATTGCATGCCGTTGTATAAAAAAAGCAATGGACTTGTTTTAACACTTTGTCAAAGAAAACCAAACAACCAATTAAATCGCATTTCGGAGCGCGTGACATTATAAAAAACCAATGAGCTTGTTTCAATACTTCAAAGAAAACAAAACAACCAATGAAATCACAGTATAGAGAGCGTGACGGCATAAAAAAATATTCCCATTAATTATTATAAAATGTGCTTTAAATATATAACAGCCATTAAAATGTAATGAAAAAAGAACTGGAAAGCCATTCTTAGATTTATGCTAAGCATTCAGATAAAAACAATAGAAAGATAGGGCCCAAGTTCATTACAAACATACGCACGCATATCTTCAAATACTTTAGTGCAGAAATTAAACTTACCAATATTTTGCTCTAACGCTTATGACATCCAATCTTTATCTTAAAAAAAGAACACGATAGAAAAGGCGCGCAAAATCTCCTAACTTGTAATCATAGAGTTTTGTAATACACTGATTTTACTTATACGCAAAATAAAAACCTAAAAATAACACGATGAAAAAAAAAGCAAATTCATATAACTGTCAATATTTTATTTTTATGTATTTTTTATACTTCCTGTTTGAGAGTATAGTCGACGATACATCGGCGGCGCCTTTATTCCAAAAAAAAAAAGAAAATTACATATAATAGCGTTTGTCTCGGATCAGTTGGCATAATAAAATCTTATTTGCATAAAAAAATTACTCGGTTAAAAAAATATCCGAGGAAGGGGGGGGGGGGGGAAGGACAGTTTTTGTCATTTCTTTTCTTTGACTTTACTGATTTATGAGTGCACAATATAGCAAGCAACTCATAAAAAACGAAAAAAAAAACAGCACCACATTTTATTTATTCAGAATTGGAATCCGTCGACGATAGGTTTTCGGAGTTTGGGGAATAGTGATTTTCAAATTTTTTAGGCTATTTTATCTTTTTAAGGGTCCCCTTCCTGACTGGGCCCGGGCCTTGTAGGCCGAGGCCGTAATCCGGCACTGGTTGGCGGCAAAAAAAGGAGATAAAATCTCTTCTGGGATACATACATTTATTTAACCCATAAAGTATTATATCCCATTACTTATATTATTAACTTCAGATTCCCAAATCTCCTATATAATGCACACTCTCATACAACAAGAATCATCCTCAATATGAACTTACTGTCAGCCTAACTCGTTCAAACAGCACTTGACTCTGCAAATTTATTGATTTGCTTCAGTACCTAAAGTATAATCCATGAAACTTAATAAACATTAAAACTTTAGCGGATTTTAAAAAAAATATGCACACATTTTTGGAACAAACAACCTCTGTAGCAGAAGAAAATTGAAATATTGAAGGGAATGCATCTTTTTGCAATAATCGCCGTTTCCCATTTTTCGAAAGAAGAAAATCTTTTTCCTCAAAATGAGCAGAACACACTCTCATTGTATCACTGATTTCGACACACTTTCGATCATCGCGTCGAATTTTAATGATCCAGGTATTTCTTAAAACTTCATCCTTAGGAAATGAAAAAAAGGATATCCCAGGAGTTCTTGCATCATTTCTACACTTTGGAACGACACAGAATTGTACCATTTTCTTTATATTACGAACACTTTTATACCCGCCATACACCTTTTTTTCGTAGCATGACTAGCATGTAGGCTTAAAAAAGCAGACTGTCCCACAAATAAACAATCTACGTAGTTGTGACGTCACCGTAGGCGTGGCTGTTCGGGTCGTCCATACCTATTTTTACATTTTTAAAATTATCTCGAATTAAATAAAAAAGAAATTAGGCTAAAAATTGAATGCTAAAGTCGTACCGAAGTATATTACGAAATTGTTTTCGTGCCGTTACGGAAATTGGCGACTAATCATCATTCTCGTAACCAGAAATTATTCTGATTAACAATTATGTTCATAATGAAAAACTCACCGTGACTGTTATTTGTTGTTCAGGTTCAGGACCTTTATCTGATGAGCGCTTTTTCCTCATATTGGATGACACTTTCACTCGAAGTATTTCCTTTTGTACAATGTACGCAAAGCTTAATGATTCTTATTTGGAACAAGATATCGTAGCATAACTTAGCTTTTCAACAATTAAACGAGGTTTATTTTTTGTTTGAAAATTGAAATACAGTATGCGCTTTGCAGAACAGTGATGCAGAAGCAAAACAACCGGTCCGAAAACAATAACAAAAATAAAATTCACTAATGGAAGTAGAAGTTGTTTCAAAGAAAAATAAATTACAATGAATAAAGTTTAAACAATATGTTTACATATCCATAATATGGTTTTGATAAAATTTTGTCGAATTCAAGACCAAGACATATGGTTATTTATTTTAAGTATGACTATTTTATAAACGTTTTCCTTTGAGCAGTTCTGGTGTATTTAATATTTAGAAATGGCTACAGCTCGGCTTATGTTTATTTCTCTTGCGTTGAAAAAACGGGTGATGAGGTTGAATGGCCTAGTGGTTTAGATCGCAGACGATTACGCTAGTAATCTGCGCGCTGTAACGGGTGCGGGCTCGATTACCGCCTGTGCCCTAGGTGTACTTCTTCTCTCTGTGTCAGCAAAAAATTCTTTCTGTGTCTGTCTTGCTTTATGAAGGCTTATAAGCGGGTTTCTGATCAAGCAGACAAGCCGGAATATATATCTACCAACCCTACCCTACAACATGAGTGATTCGGGATCGCGCCTTTAAAGAATATTTTCGATATAATTTTAAAAATGGTTACCCAATATAAATGTTAAGAAATGACTAAGTGTTTTGTATTTCGTTCTTCGAACTTTAACCTGTGAATCTGTATAGGCCTATCGAAAAAAGAAAAGTTTAAGATGTCAGAGGAGCTGAACTTTTCCAACCTAAACCTGTCATGTTGCGTTACACTGTGCAAAAATTACCAAAACATTCTTTCAAACATTGAATTATATCCTTTACCCGATGACTCTACTTTAAGGAAATTATTTAGTGACACTTTAGGTATTCCTTTGGAAGTCGCCCTGCATAGAAATGCCAGAGTATGTGCATTACATTTCGTTAGTAAAAATCCAGAAGTTAGGAAAAATATCGAAACTGCATCGCCGAGCATTTTAAAGGTATGACATCATTTAAATTTCATTTCCAGGTATCGTGTTACAAATTGTGAGTATTTTAAAAAACGGAAAATTCTAACAAAAACTGAAAGAACTTTACTAAGCATTAAATTCGTGACGAATGATAACAAAAATTCCACCCATTTTCTGCCCAGAAGAATTAATTTGCTCGTTTAACAGTAATTTTTTTAAAAAATGGATGTTTTCTTATTTTCTTTATTGTATAGCCTTCATGTAGCTGTTGTGCAACATTAATTCAAATATGAAATGAAACTTAGAACAGCTATGATATTGGTCAGTTTGCGTTACATTGCTAAGCAACAAAAATTTTCAAATGTGTTAAACATTCCAGTTCATACTTCATAAAACTCAATAGGTTTTGCAACCCTATGTTAAATATTCAAGCTTGCTTAAAGTCATGAATGAACAGACTGACCAGTATATCATATAACAGTTTGAAGAACAACTTTCATGTTACAAGTGTTCATTAGATATTTATTTCTACTTTATTCATTAATTTTACTTAATGAAAGGATAAATTTCGCATATATTTAAGTAATATTTTTTTAGTATGTTGAAATCATCTAAAAAATGTATCTTATTTTCAGCTTGCAGTTCCTACAATGCCAAACTTTAGCTACTCTTCACCCGCACCCATTGTTCTTGGTAATCAACCCACATATGTAAACCTTCCTTTCAACTCTAACTTTGGCCCACCCATCCGATTCTTTCTGCAGAAACCTGTCTTAAACACCAGTTCTGTACCAAACCAAGGAATTAAATTTTTATCACCATCTAATAACTATTCTGCAAAGGGTACTTCAATTTTAAAACGTTCAATACTATTGGGTTCAACTAGTGGGGCAAAAGACATTGTTAATATTCCCCAGGAAACTATAACTGTTCCCCCAGATGAAAGCTCAAATAACAGTGTTGAATCTATTGAAGAAGGAATTGAGTCGGAGCTGGACTTGCAGTGTGATGAAGAACAATTAAGTCAGGCTCAGTTGAATGCCTATTATGCAAATTTAGTTAACTTCATATCCGCAAATGAGAGAATCGCCAGAATTCCAGTGCCTGCAAAGATGGAGACAATTTCTGTTCAGACTGATCCTGTGACTATATTAAGCTCTGATCCAATTCCCTTGCAGGAACCCTGTATTACTATTACCGAAAGTTGTGGATTGCAATCACTTGAGGAGGAAGAAGAAATATCTATAATAAATCAGGTTTCAGGCTTGTCTGGGACTGCCAGTGCTAGTCACAAAATCACTCAGATAATTGACAGAAACACTTCACTGCTAAACTCTGTTCAAGTACCACCTAGACAAAATGATGGGGTGGGCACAAGTTCAGCGATGTCTGCTTCAGATCTTAACAAATCGTCTGTTTCCACCTTAACTATTCCGTCATCGACATTGTCCACTGCTTACACCTATGGAGATAAATCTACATTGCCTGCTAATTCCCCAAAAATTGTATATCAGGTACGACCACCGCCTGTATATATACCCAGTGAGAAAATAACAGAAGCTGCACCTTTAATCAATCAGGTCTATTCAAAAACAAGTTTGGACACTAATTTGTTAAATGTTGGTCAGCAAGGAGTCTCGGCAGCAATGCAACTTAAAACTTATCAAAAGAAACAAACATCTTTACCTGAACGTCAAAAGGCTACACTTCAGGTTTTCTCTATGCCTAGCAACCAGATCAGAGGAGCCCTACCACCTTATGTAAGTATAGAGCATTTTAATATTAAGTTAAAAACTTAGGTTATTAGATGTATTGTATTCTCCGCTCTGCAGTACACGTACATGGATCTTTGTACAATTCTCTTCACAGCTTCATTTTATAATTTTTTTTACTGTTAATTTTTCTATTATAAACTAGGGTGGTCAAGCTTTCTAAAAATACCAATTACAAAGTAGCTGGTTCATTAATTGTATTAAATAATGACATACCAAGAGGGTTAAACAGATTTTGAAGGTCTTCAGAGGTTAATTTATAAGACATTTTGTATTTAAACAAATATTAGAATAGACTTGTAAACACTAAAATTTTATTCGTATTCATACTCTTCAATTTCTATTGGCAAATGATTACGGTGATTGTAGATGTGCCTACTGATTTGTTATAATAGTTAATAAATTTCACTTGTATTTGGCATTATGCCTTTGTGATGTTTAAAAATAACCCCATTAAATGCTTAGAAGCAATCCATGTATGAAACCCTCAGTGCGTGTGAAATCGTAGTTATCACCTAGTTGAGTAATATTATGTATTATGATTTCAAATGAATACAGTTTATGAATTTATGTAAACTCTCTCTCTCTCTTCTCTGTATAAAAATTTTACTAAAATGTAGTTATATATTCACTAACAAATCTAAAGGCATGCATTTCTCTATTAGATACTAAAAACTAAACTTTTTAGAAATTACCATTGAATATGAATATTCTATTGAAATATTTTAACTTATTTAATTATTAAATGGAGCATGATTCTGAGCTTTTTTGGTAGCATTTGTCTAGTACATACTAGATTGCATGTTTGTGTGCTAGTCTATAGTGGTATTGCTGTATCCTAGAAAATCGCATGATCAATTGCCCTTGAGTCTATCTTTTTCGATTTGTCTTGTTTCCTGAATTATATAATCAAAGCTTACCTAATAGCTTTTTTGGTCTTTTGCTAGCTTCCATTCCCAGATAATAGTTAGAACTCTAATAACCCCTTAGGCAATATTTTTTGTTATGGGTTATTATTGAGTAAAAAAATATTTGTTGATTTCTTTTAAAGCCATCTTCGGATTCTCGCTTAATGACAGAAGATCAACCTTATAGCCCTTATTTTAGCAATAATTTCAGCTCAAATGAATATCAGGTAAGGAATTGTAAGACACCAGTGTGCATGGAAAATTTGTTACCTAAACATTTATTTTTAAAAATTTATTATGAAAATATAATCATTCACATTTATTGTAAAGTAATGTTGAGTCTTCATTTTTAAAAAAATTTAAATGCTATTAATACTAAGTTCTTATTTTCTTACTCAATGTTTGGAATTCCAAAAGGGAAAATAAAATGCGTACAAAATGTGTTAGCCTGCAGAAGTTTTAACAATGTAATCTTTTTTGAGACATCAAAGAGTACTGGGGAAAACCCCCTTCATTGCTTAGAAATCTGTCTGTATCAGACCTCTTTGGCGACGATAGCGAGTCATCACCAAACTTTAAGGAAGGCGATATCCGGTGAACTAAACATAATATTGGTTCAATTTTACACCAAAAAGACAATATAGCTACGAAACTAGTTTCTCACTTGGTTTTTCTTTCGCGACAACCCTGATTCATGCAAGACATGAGTCACATGTTCGTTGGAGAAGCAAGGGAGAAACTGGTTTCCTGTCGCCAACGTCCGCCAAGCAGATCTGATTGCAGGAAGATTAATATGCAATCAAGGGATTCTTCCCCTTTACTCTTCATATGCTTAAATTTTGTTTTTTAGGGTTGGGTCTGTTCATTGCCGACTTTTGACGATCGTAACTTAAATTGAACGAAGTCCCCAATGAATGGACTGCCGCCTATATCTCAGTTATACTTTGAAGAATGTGAGTTTTGCAACTACACCCTTTAATTTTAAAAACATATATCACTTCAGCCTCTACTATTAAGGAAATACTGATTTATGAAAGTTATGTACATTGTCTGTAATGACAGGTAAAATGGTTTACAGAGTGATTATTTGTATGTGTTTTATACTACACTGGATGTTACATGGTAAAGAAACTTATATAGGTTTAATTTTCCAAAAATATATTTAAACAATTTTAATTTTACAGAATTTAAATGCTATCAACCAACCATTTCAATATGTGATTCAGAATAAGGATCAACCAATTGTGCTTCGCTCCAGCCCTCTTTCAGGTATTATGACTTCATGTTTAGTTTGAACTACTTATGTCATTTTGAATATTATATTTCATCATAGTTTGTGCTTTAAGAATGTAAGATTACATACAAGATAGGCTGAAGAATTTGTTATTATCAAATTTTTATTTTGTAATTGTATGTAGGTGTAGTTTAGAGTTGGTTGGTGACAAAAGATCATTAAAGTTTTAAAAATTTTAATGATTACAGTCAATGCATTTTCTTTGATATATTTATGACCGTCACAAATATGCTATATTAATTAAATTAAAATTGAAAATATGAGACACTTATTCTCTCCTCTCTCACAGTTTCCAAATAGCAAGATTATGTTTTCATGCAGATAGTAATTAAATATATTCGTGTGACATTTTCTGATATATAAAGCAGGGTGCTAATTTATGCTATTTTACTATTTTTATTGCACATTGTTTATGGTTGTGCATTTCAATCAGATTGCAAGTTTTTTAAAAATTATAACTACATATGCAAGAAAGGGATCAATATTTCTAATGAAATGTTTTATTTATATTTTAATGTATTATATATTATGTTCTGCAGCATCTGGATCAACAGTTTTAGGATTAAATTCAGTGAGTATATAAATTTATATTATGTTTTTTTACTTTTCTTGTTTCTATAAAAGAATGTTTGTTTCACAACACTTATGTGTTTAACAAGCAAGTCTTATATTCCTTTCTTAAAGAATCATTTACCACCAATTAAATGAACAAGAATAAAGGGTTTTGCCTTCATAGTTTATCTAAAACTTATAAAAAATAAAAAATCTCTTGTCTTTATATTCTGTTTAAAGTAAAGTTGAATCTTAAAAAAAATATTTAAAATCAAATATTTGAAAAATGATTAAAAAGTTAAATAATTAGTTTATTTAAAAGTTGGTTTAGTTAAAATGTAATTTTATTATTAAGTATCTCTCTAAATACTGGTTAATGAATGTTGAAATTTTTTGTAAAAGATATTAGAAAATTTCTTTGTATGGAATAGGGTTATAAAAAAATTCCTTTTAAAATAAATTTCTATCAGTATGATATATTTATGAATTTTATCTTTAATTTGATTTCTGTAAAGAATGAAAGTAAGCTATTTTATGTTCGTATTACTTTAATTTTAGGCCCCTTCTACATCAGCTACAAACGACAATGATAATGGTAATAATACATTATTGTTTAGTTTATTTTTATTGTAATTGCTAATACAATATAAAAATGATACAGTAAAGATCAAAACAATCACTGTTTTCATGCTATTTGGTTAGGATGGGAAGATATTGCATTATAAAAGTCTAGAGGCAATTCAATGGGTCCAACATTTTTGGCGTTATAAACGAGTTCAGGGTGCGTAGCGGTGCTTAAAAGTGCTTATTTTTAGTTTTTGATTTTAAGGGCCCTTAAAGGTGATTTTTTTTACTATGAGTTTGTAAAAGTTGCTTATTTTTTTAAATCAAGAAAAAAAAAATCGAGACAAAAATTTGTCCCTAGCTTATTCCAAAGTTTTATATTTTTATTAGGACCGAACTTTGTTTCCAACCAAATTGCAATGCTTCGTAATATATGCTAGTTTGCTGTGGAAGTGTAGGTGTCTTGAGTCCCGTTATTTTTATAGTTTTAGTTCAGGACCGATCACTCAACGAAACCTCGATGCCTCGTAATATTTTTAAGTTCACGCCGTTTTCACAGTGAAGTCTATTTTTCCCGCTCTTTCTTAGTTCAAAACAAATCGGTCAGTATAAAACCTTTAGGTATTTTATTACTTTCGACAATGTTTGATTCGCGACATTGTCATGGTCTGCTAGTTACCATCTGCCAACTCCTTAAATGTAAGTATATACTATGTTAGGAACTTATAAAATTATAATTATATAAAATTTTAATTAAATTTGAACTAAGAAACAAATCCTAAAAAAAAAGTATTTGAAAATAGGAGAGGACTGCGGTTAATTTTTTTATTTGGTTGGACTCATATGAAGTGACCGAATTTTGTATTTGAATTTTTTTTAATGAAAGATTATCGACCAATTTAATTTTTGAACAATCTGCTCATCTGCTAAAATGTGCCAGCGGTTTTGTTTAGCTCTCAGGGGTGCTAGACTTCTGCCGAATGACGAAATTCCTCTTTTTTGATTTTTTCAAAAAATCAGATTTTTTCCTGAGGTTTTGAAAAATTCTGCTTATCCAACTTTTTAAAAAAATTTATAAAACACGGGTTACGTTATATCATATTTTTAAACATAGTCATTAGTAAATACCAAAGATAATCGAGAAATTTCTAGCCAAAATCGCGTTTTGAACAATAGGGTCGGCTTTAACACCAAGATCTGAAATTTTCCTGAACATTAACGCCACCGAAAAAAATTGTTTCCTTCATTCTCGATCTATATCGAATAGCCCTCGTGTAGCTCTAGTGCGACGATAATTCGAACTAACCTAACCTCGATCTATATCGATGAAAACTAAACTTAAATTTTGATTAATAACTAGTTTAAATAATGGATTTTAACAATAAAGATAAAAATTGTAATTAAAATTTTAGGATGAATTAAGATTATAAATTGTCTTCAAGTATCGGCCGTGCAATCCCCCATTAGAAGAGGATCATTTTCTGTTGATCAAAAATAATTTGGATTTGGTTGAGTTGATGATGATTCACACAACTACATAAATCCTAAATAAAAAATAAAATTACAGGTTTGTAGTTAAATCACTTTTTTTGTTTTCACATGTTTTCACATTTTTTTTTCTCCATCGGCTTTGGCCGATTAGAAAAAAATAATAGGTCCACCGTCAGATTAAATTTTTTAACAATCGGTAACCAATCGACATTGGCCAAAAAGCATTATCCGTAGCCCTAGATTTTATTATAAGTCGTGCAGTTGCGTATTTGTTGCGTTTATATATAAGTGCTTATTTTTTGTGAAATGGGTAATTAAGTGCTTAATTTTTATAATGAACTTTCGCTATGCGCCCTGGAGTTGTAACAGGAGTTTGTATTATGATTTGCTGCGAACAGAAAAGCCCCTCTGTTTGTACTGTGGTCCCCTTGACCAAGTAGCATGAATAGAATGATTGTTTTGATTTTGTTTAATTTTTGTATCTTTCATGTTTCACATGATTTTCAGCCTTAGTACAATCATTAATTAAGTTTCTTAAGTGCGCTTACTTTGCTTTTCCTCATTTGGGGTAATTGCTGACTGTATTCTGTGTATATATTAACATTATTAAAATTTTTATTTTAATAATAGTTGTGGTATTCACTTTGATATCAATCATGGTAATTGCTTTGTATGTTAAACCTATTAATAAAAACTAGATATGTCTTAAAATTTATTATGAAAAATAGCTTGATAGTATTTATACTCAAAGCATCAATATGAGGTGTTTCTAATGCTTTTTTACAGGGTTATTTGTTAAATGCATTTAAATCACATTTTGAGCATCACTTATTTTTGAAGATTTTTTTTGTTTTTCTTATAATAGTTTCCTATAAATACAATAGATACTAAATTTAGTAAAACTTCTACAACAGACCATCTCTATTAAGCGACCACCTCCGCAAACAGGCAATTTCTCAAGGCACCGATTTTTTCCCCTATACCCTTAATATTAAAATACCTCTCGAACGGACCAGAAAATACCTCCTGTTACCACCAGATTCCAAGTCTCATCCGGGGTTCACTTTTCCAAAAAGTAAACCTTGCTTTCCCGCCTCTACTGTACATTGTTTGCACTTTTCTTCCTTTGAATTATTACCTCCAGATTAGCTCGCGTAAGAGTTCACCAGCTTGAAAAGTTTTAACAAATTCAGCCCCCCCCCCCTTTTGCTGTTAAAAGGGTCATTTCGAAAGACCCTTCCACGAATTGTCCGAGTTGTTAATAGGAAGCTTCTTTCACTTTACTGCAGTTAACAATTGCAACATAGGGCCATCCATTATATACGTTGACATCCCTAGCCAAAGTAACGCTTGGACACGCCCTTCCAAAAGCAAATCACTAGGGTTGTCAGTTGTCACACAAGCAAGGGGCTATGATCGGAAGGAGTTTAAGAAACTCACAGAATGGAGGAATACCGGTGAATGTTAAATTTGCGAAACACGAAAGACGTTTCAATAAATAGTCTTTTTACATAACTTAAAAAGAAATTAAAATACGAGGTACTTTCCAAAAAAATCGAAAAAAATTAAACAAGTAGAATTTTCTTCTTATTTTAAAAGATTGTAACTTAAATGTGTATTGTGAAAAATAGGATCTTGTTTTTGGTTATAATTAAAATAAATAAAATGATGAAAATTGTATACTTTTCTTAATTTTTACTAAACCATTGTTTATAAAATTGATTTGAACATTTAAGCAGCTCAGTGATGATACTTCTCAAAGAGACCACCCTCCCTCAACGACCGATATTCCTCAGAACGAAAGGTGGTCGCTCCTGAGAAGTGTTAACTAATAATACATTTTTTATTTAAATGGTAATTCCTTTCATGTCTTAATCAATGAGCTATAATTTCTTCATTACTTTATATTATAGACAAAGAGGCTGATCTTCTTAATTTATGTAATGTAAGTATGTTATTTATTATAAATCAATTTCTTTTTTGCTTAAAATTATTAGCATAAGCCATAAACCTAAACCCTAAATAAATATTGATTGGTATGGATCATTTCTTTAGTTTTGGTCCATTTTAACAATGTCAATTGACTTTATTTTTGGAAAAGCTATTGCGGGAAATAACCAATTTATTCTGTGCAAAAAAAATCCTTATACAATTCCAATTTTAGAATTTTTTAGGTGATATGCGAAAGAACATTCAATTATTTTGAATTTGCTGGTTAAATGAGCATTTGCATTGAACAAAATATGTATTATTTCAGACAAGCTTGTTAATTATTTAAGACAAGCTTAGCAATGTGTTCAAATGCTATTAAGTTTTAAAATGCTATATGGTTTAATTTATCCAAATTTTTAATTTATTAAAGGTTGCTACAGTGTATGGAAATGACTCTCCTTCTCAAACTTCAACAGATTCGGATCTAACCTTTGATCTCAATCCTGTAAATGGAGTTTTGGACAAGCTGAAAAAAATTACAAGTAGGCACTTTATCTTTAGATTCCAAAATTTAAGCAAGACATGTGTATGCTTAAAGTTTATTTTGGTTTTCAAGAATCCCATAACCTTTTAAAATAATCTTTGGTTTTAAAATTATTTTAGAAGTTCTTAAAGTTTTATTTAATCATGAAAAATACATTAACTTCAACTGAGAGGACTTTAAAAATCCATATCGCTTTAGTGTTTTATTTTTTAAATAAATTAGTTCTGTAGCACAAGTGTCCACTTAATCTATTTCATTACTGTAAAAGCAACTTTATTATTTTTTTTAATGTTGTGTCTTAAGGTTCTTTATTGAATAAAGTTAAATGTATACCAACACTGAGAAATATCTTTGTTATACATATGAACTAATTATAATTATGTCATAAAAGAATTACATTTAATATACTTTTGCTTAGAACTTCCAAATATTAAATTTACTCTTAATAATTGCTTCAGTTCTTGTTTTATTTAAGTAAAAAGCATTGTATAAAAATACTGAAATACTTTTTTCTTTCACTCCATAGATTCGTCTTCAGGAAACTCTTCAGTCATTGTAAGTATTTTTATATCCGGGGCATATTCATATAAGCCCGGACATTTTTGGGTTATGGACTTTTAGACGGGCATTTCAACTGGGCATTTTCCTTAACTTATAGTTGCCTTTTCCTTTTACATCACTAGTTTCCCCACTCACTGAATAATAATAGTTTTTAAAAAAATAAGTTACAACCTTTTTAAGGGGCTGGGAAGCCCAGTCGGTTTAATCGTTCAACTTGCAGGCGAAGGGTCCCAGGTTCAGGTCTGGGTATCGCCAAAATAACTGCCGACCTATGAGCGGCCAGTGCAGAAAAAAATGTCCAACAAGTACTACCCTGGTGTAGATATAGTGCATGTTAAATATGCTTCAAAGTCCCAATGCTGCGTACGATGTCACCCTTAACGGTTGCGTTGTGTGCCTACTCAGGTGTGGGCTTGTCACTTGACTAAGGTTCTAAATTACGATGCCCATTGCCAATAACCCTTGTGTGCCTCTAGTGTGAAGATAATTCAAACTAACCTAACCTACATCCCTATTAAAACTACTTTCAGGGTGCACACAAAGAAATCCAACCTCCCTCTGGTACTTTCCTGGACTCATCAGGACCTCTCATTGTGGACGTCATTAGCGCAGCAGAGGGTGCTAAGGAATACTTCATTGGGGACAAGATACCAAATATACTTTTCAGCAGGAACAGTCAAAATTCAAGCAATGGAAAGGAAATGTACACAGCTAATTTGCCGTTAAATAATTCATACCAAGCAGGCACAACAAATGCAAATGTCCCATTGAGAGAGAAGGACATAGCTAGGGTAAGAGTTATTAATATTTTTATTTGTTTTATAGTGACTCTGTTCAGGAACGACTACTTACGTTTGTTATAAAGATTTTAAGAAATGACAGAAAATTGAATAGTAACTTGTTAGATAAGTTTTTTAGTTTTTTTACAAGTTTTATTTTTTTAGTAAGTTTTAAGTTTTTTTACAATAAAATTCTATTTCTGTAACTTTTTGCATAGTCTTTAGTGCTATTTTATTCAAATAGCAAAATTGAATATCAGCACTATACATGTATTGAATTGTAGACAGTTTTAATCGTTAGTTTGTGGAAGAATCTTCAAAAGATTCTACCTGAACACATGTGTTATGTGTATTTATATGTATTATTTAATGGTGTGTTACAATCATGGAAAATATTTTTCTTGCTTGACCACAGATTTGACCAAGTTATAAAGAACATTTTTCATTGTATTTTCAATTAAATGTTATACATTTGCATGCCTTCTTTTTGTATATGTAACAAAATTAGCATTAAAAACATATTATTTATCTTGTGCTCCATTTTTTTTATAAAACTATAAGATATAATTACTAAAGCTAAAATTTATTTTCTTTTAGAGTTCATCTACAGACAAATCCAGAACTGCAGATGGTCTTCCACCTACAATAAAATTGAATAACTCTGTATTTTCATTTCAAAAATCTATTCCAATACTTTCTACAGGTTTACTTTGGGTTGGAAAACCACATCTTTTTCTCACCTATTTGAATTTACCTGTATTGAGAAGTAGAAGTGCAGAAGCTGAAGTCTTGCGTAATGTTTGTTTATTATTTCTAGACTCCATTTACACTGGATTGTAAAAAAAAATATCTTCTGTAAAAGAGTTAAAAAATTTAATGTAAAAAAAATGGTAAATTTTTCAACATAAAAAGCGGAAAATGACAGTAATTAAAAAAAAATATATATATATATAATATTATATATATATATAATATATATATATATATATATATATATATATATAATATATATATATATATATATATATATATATATATATATATATATATATATATATATATATATATATATATATATATATATATATATTATTTTTTTTTACAGCTGTACAAATCAATAGTTTTGTGTAGTCCATTTAAAGTATTGTTTTTACAGATAAACCACTTTTCTTTCAGTAGTTTTAATTTTTATATGCTTTAAAGTGTAACTAATATTTCAACTAATCATTTATTTGTAATTATTAAGATCTAACTTATATATTAGATTTAACTAATAATTTGTTCAATGTAATATTTATTTTTCCATGCTAATAGTATAATAATGCACTTTAATATCAAAATAAGTCATTTTAGTTAAATTTATTTTTCCTCATTTTGGCAGCTAAATTTAATTTTCTGTATATGAGAAATTGTTTGTAATTTAGTTATTTTTATGAGAGAAAGTATAACTAAGTAGAATTTAATATAGTTAAAATTAACAAGAAAACTTAACCAGGAATATTATTCAATATAAATTTAATATTAATTAGGGTTAGTTCTCGTGATACATTCTTTAAAAGTAGTACATGATTAACTTCACTTTTTATAATAAAAGTTTGGTATGGTAGTAATTTTTTTTTTTAAATTTAGGAGGTCGATTACAAACAGAAAAATACATCCCATGTTCTGCTTGGTGGATGGTTCGAAGAAATTATTTGCCTACAATTAGTCCTTGCCAGTGTAAATGCCATGCATTTACCATTCACAGAAGTCTGCTGTTTCCAAATGGATTTTATTGGCAATGCGAAAACCCTAAGTAAGATTTAGTTTGCATTCAAAATTTATGCTGTGATTAGGTGTTTGATAAAATAAATAGGTTTTGTGTAATTTTATACATTCTTTGGTTCGTAAGTGTTTTGGTAGTAGTTTTTATTTTTAAAGAACACTAAAAAAAAATTTGGAATTGGCAATGGATTGTGGCATTGGATTTTGAGGCAAAATTCGAAAACCTTCAAAACCCTGTTGTCCTGTAGATTGAAAAAAAAAACATGTAGCATGCAAGTAAAGTTCAATAAACAAATTTATTTTTCTTATTTTTTTAAAACCAGTATCATCACTTCTATGTCAAAAACTGAGCTTCACAACTTCCTTACTTTAGAGCAGTTGGTTCCTTACTTTGAGCCACTTTGGTCCAATATAAAAATTTCTATGCTTTCTCTCTTGACTAATTTTTAATTTTCGGCCACAGAAAAAAAAGCACGTTGAATAAAACAAACCTTTAAGTTAAAGGAAATTCTGTCCAAACCTTTTGGCCATGTATCATAGCATATTTTTTGTTTCTGGAGACATAAGTCCTCAAGTGCTAAAATTCTAATGATAGTTCATGCTAAATGACTAGGTCCAATCTCCTTGATGAACCCTCAGTTAACCTCCCAAACAAACTTGTTAGTTTAACACAGTTATTAAACCCAGAATGACTGATTAGAGCCATGGCTAACCATTCCCATTTGTATAATTGATAGCTTGGGAACACTCTTAGCACCCCACAACTGAATACAACAAGTGTATTTAGTGATGCTAAATTATGGAGTACAGTATGGATAAAAGTACCAGATTTACCCCAGTTGATGGTATTCTGAACTTTTGGGCTCATGTACTTATGTAAAGATTTTTTTTAGCTGTCTCAGAAAAGAATCAGTCCGAAAACCCAAATTCTTCGAGGAATACAAAAATTGGACGATAGAAGAGCTTCTACTGATGACCTTCCACTGGGCCTGCCAAACTCCATTTGCCGAAGTGATGGAGGAGGTCAAGTTAAGCCCTGATTGTATACTCACCTATTACACGGCTCTAAGAAACCTCTGCCGTCAAGTATCCATGAAGAAATGCAAGTTGGGAACGTCTCCATATGATTATGTGGAATGTAGTCTGGTGAAAATGGGTTCCTATTTTGTTCTGGGCGCCTATGATAGGAACACCAATTATATCCGACTTGAGGTACTAATGGACTATTTCATGGAAAACTTTATAAAAGTAAACCATCGAAATTGCTTTTAATATAAATTTCTTTTATCTGCCTTTGCTGAAGCCGAATACAACAATACAAGACAAAAGTGCATAATAAAATATATCATTTTTATTAACTTGAACACCATAGTTTGTGGCATAAATTTTTTAGAATTTTGCTATATCTTAAAATTGTTCAATGAGTTTGAAACTGAATGACGAAACTAGTTGTATTGCTTATCACTTCTGCACATTTCAGCACTCAATATTTAAGTATAGATCACTTCCTTCAGCAATTTTTTAACCCTTAATGTATGCCAAAAAGTTTTTTTCAATGAATTTTCCTTACTTCTATAGTTTTCTAAAAATTATTTCTGTATTTCATGTTTTAAGAATGTAGACTAGCTATACACGAATCTCTCTTTTTTTTAAAACCTGTTCAAAATATTTTTTTGGTTTTTGTGCAGTTTTTTACAAAAATAGTTATTAAAAACTATTTTTTTACTTTACTTATTTATTTAATTATAGATGAAATAAAGTGAACATCATGAAAGACTGCTTTAAGTATTTCTTTTTGATTAACAGGTACTAGAAGAATCCCAAGCTTACAATTCCACCTTACACATTGAACTCTTAAAAACGTGGCTTACTGAAAAAGCTGTCCTGGTAACGGAGCAAAAACTCTCTGAAGAAATTTTAAAAGGGATACAAAAGATGCAGGCAAAACCTGATGTATACAATATAACTTCCAAAGAACCACACATATTAAATATATCTAACTTTCTCCTTACTAATTTGACAGCCATATTCGGTAAAGTAAATGTGGATAGTATGTCCTTGGATCAACTGAAAGGACTTTTGTATGAACTGCAGTGGAGGGCCAAATATGGCAAGTTTTTGGACATGGCATTTTGGAGTATATTGAATGATATAAGAGACCTTAATGATTCTAAAAGTAAGTTTTCAACCATTACAATAATATTCAAAGTATAAATTAAAAATTTATTAGTTATGCAAAATATGAACATTTGTTTTATTTAAAAAAAGTTATGTATATAAATAGTTAAAAAAAACCAAATGAGAAATGATATTAATTAAACATTATCTGCCATTAGCATGTATTATCATTTCGGTTTTTTCTGGCTCTCAATAATTTAGGTATTTATTTTGAAATATAATAGTTCATATATTATATAATTTCTGGGAGGTAATTCATTAAAAATTAGTAAGTATAAATTATTTCTATGTACTGCTTTAAAAATCTAGGATAAGATTCAACTGTTCTAGATTAAGGTATTAAATCTCATAACCAGAATTGATATAAAATTATTAATGTAATCTACTTAATATATAATATGTAATCTACTTAACCTTTAAAATTTGTAAAATTCTTTTATTTTTCAATAATTTTATTACATACATCTTGTTTTCAAGTTTAACTGTATTTTAGTGTTCTTTCAAAACTAATTTTGATTTTATAGAAGGTCAGATAACAGTTAAACCAGGCAACCTTGATGTGGAAGGTTACGTAAGTAATCTCTTTATAGTTTCTGTTTTCATACTTAGATTTTTTTTAACAGCGATTAGGTTACGATTAGGAGCGATAGGTTACAGCGATCTCGTTAAATAACTCCTTGGAAATAAAGCCAATAATATAAGTTTATATGATATCCAAAACACCTACTTTTAAAATCATTTCATCAATTAAAATTTGATTTTAATCGCCAAGTGATGCAAAAAGTTTCCAAATCTGAAATTTATTTTCCGGCTAAAAATTATTGACCGGAGAAGGAGAAATTAAACTACTCACAATATCCACTTAGGGTTAAAACAATTTCAATAGATGTCAGTTTATAATTTAATTAATTGAGTACATAATAATATCTTATTACAATGTAATACATTTTTTCTATGTAATGACTCAAACAAACAGTTAAAATATTAACGGTATCTTTTGATTTTTTATATTTAAATTAACAGCATAACTTCATGATAAAATGACAAGATTTTAGCTTTTTAATGAAGATATCGTAAACCTGGAAAAGTTATTTACTTTTACTTTGGAAGATCTACTTTTTTAAGTGGACTAAAAAGATGCTTTTTGTGCAATAAATGTTTTTCAGCTCTACAATCCCATGTATGAAAGTACAACTCAATTTTCAAAAGTGATTTAACTTGTTTTGCACTTGAGCTCTTCACATGAGGACCAGCAAAACCTGCAACTGAATCGCTTTTTGTTGAAAAGACATAAGTCAACAATGTCAAAGTTGCGACATGTGCTCTTTGTACTAAAGAGATTCAATTTTTTTTTGAAAATCTATCAATTATTAATCTTCTGTGTATTTTTTTAAAAATATCACTTCTTTTACAAAGATAATTATAATCTGTTCTGCAAATAATTGGCTATCAAAACTTTTTCTCAAATTAAAATTAAAGAAATCTCAACCATAACCAACTTTTAACATATTGTTGAAGTTACCTACTTTACTTAGACTAAGTTGACAAATATGACCTTTTATGTATTGTATTTTTTTTTAAAATTATAGCAGTCTAAAATCTTTGTTCATAATATCTCTATAAAATATTTATGTGCTTATAAATTGATGAAAAGTAAGCACACTAAGTAATACAAAGTTTATTATTTAATATACCTTTTTTTATTAGTGTGAAAAAATGCCACCTATATTAAGAAACCATTGGGGATTTTTTGGACCTGTTAAAGAAAGGACAAATGGTAATCTCTATGCAAATCCTTATTTTAGGACATTCACAATGCATAACCATTATAGAAGATAACACCGATTAAAACCGATTAAATAGGTTCTGTAGTTTTTTAAAAGAAAACATTAAATTAACCTTTTAGCTTTTTTTTGTTGAAAAATTGATCTATCTATCTTTATTTTTTTCCCATAAAGATGCTCTAATAATTAAATAAATTTAAGAGCAATGGGGGAAAAAACTTTCATTGACTCAGAATATGTCCTTAATTAGGTTTGTTTTGCGATGATAGTGAGTCATTGCCTAAACTGGTGTAAGGAAACCGGATTTTACCATAATTCTTCTCCAGTGTGAGAAAGTAGAAAAGAAATTTAGGAGCAATACATACTACTAACTAAAATTATTAACTTTTTATTTTTGTTTATTTATCCATAAATTACGAAGTCCTTAGTGCTTTTCTGGAAAATTTTAATATTGTCGAGTTGAGTGATTATAGAACCATCACAGTTTCGGAATTTAAGAATTACAATTTAGGATAGTGTGAGTTCTTAAATTTTTTTTTTGTCCGAGTTTCTCAATTTTACGATCAACATAATTTTGATATTTCATGATTGGCAAAGTTTTATACAATTCATGGATCATTGAAGTTTTGCCATTTATAGATTGCCGACGTTGTGCGATTTCAGCAATGGCGAATTTTTTCGTTTTTAGGCTCACAGAAGAGTGGTGGATAAATTTCGGATCGGTGAAAATTTGCGATTTCAAGAAGTTTATTTTCGATGAGATTATTGGAAGCCAGGAAAAAAAGGATTTTGAAATTTTTTTTGCAAAAATTGTGATTCAATTTATTTTGCTGTCGCATTATTGAAGGATTCAGTCGCATTTTGGGACTTTAGCGACCTTTAATTTCGCACCCTGTTCTTCTCACATGGTTTTCTGATCTTGCATAAAATATTTGTCGATAGAAAAATCGTAGTTTAGGATTTTAAAAATTATTTTAAGAATTTTCTGATTTAATACACTAAAATTAAGCCAATAAAAAATATCATTATCATTTAGAAATTGATGTATCCCCTATGGGAATGCATGCTAATAGCATATTTTTTTCTTGTAAAATTCGTTGACATTTTGAAGTAAATTTTTTTATAGATATTTTAATCGAAAAACCAAATTTTTCTACTTCTATAACAAATATGTAAAATTTTAATAATAAATAAAGATAAATTTTAAGATTTTTAAATTTAAAAGTCCTAATTTAGGATTTTTCCCGACCAACATTCACATGAGATAACGAGTAAAGAAGAACCAAGAGAGAGATCCTGGTTTTTGGTCACCCAGCATACCTGAATATAGATGGATTCCCAGGAGATGAAAGGGTTTCTCCTCTTTAACCCTAAGATATCTTACAAACATATATTTTAAAAAAAAAATCCTAATGAATCAAAAGTATCCTAATATTGTTCTATGTATATACAGTAGAACCCCGATTATTGAAGTTAATATGCACCGAGACTAACTTGGATAACCGAAAAACTCGGTTAAAGCGAAAATTATAAATGAAACAATTGTGTATGTCTAAATGTATATTTTAACAAATACAAATGTTATACAGAGACACCTAGTGCAATTCATATGCAGATACTATGACATTTAAAGAGTTCTTTTACTTAAAAAAGTCCTTAATTGTTTTTTGTTATGTTATTTTGGCAATTCTCCGCAGCGATGTTTCGCCATTTTTTTAAGGATAACAGGATTGCTGGTGCCGCTTCTTCTTGTTTGTTCTATATATTCAATAGCACTTTCGATAGCTTTTAGTCCATCTGTATGAGAGATTTTCATATGTAGATTTTGATCGTCACTGTCTTCATCGTCATCACTATAGTTTCATTTTTCTTATTGACGATAATTTCATCTGTAATCTCTTGCTGTTCATCAGCGTTTATCCAGTCACGTATATCCTCTTCGTTGATTGATTCAGACAATGGCAGTTGCATGGCTAAATCCAAAAGCTCATCGATACCTTCATTGGAATTTCCGTGATGTTCTGTATTCTGTGTATCAATAATTTTTCTCCACGACTTTATTATGGTGGCTGATTTTACTTCATTGCATGCCTCAGCTATCCAGTAGACCACGTCCTTTATATTGAAACTTTTAAGTGTCTCGGGGACACTTTTATTGTCCTCAATTCCTTTAATAAGGGCTTTTAGTAATTTTCGTCGGTAATATCTCTTCATGTTCTCCAATACACCTTGATCTAAGGGCTGGATTAGTGATGTGACATTAGGAGGCAAAAATAGCACTTTTATGTTGCCACTCGCCAATTCATCGTCATCCGGATGACAGAGATCGTTGTCAAGCACCAATATTGCTTTCCTTGGAAGATTTTGATTTTTTAAGAACGTCTCCCGTTAGGAACGAATTCATCAAAACACCACTTTTTAAACAAATCACTGCTCATCCAAGCACTTTTCTGGTTTTTATAATACACTGGTAAACTTTGAATATGAACATTCTTAAATGTTATTTTTTTTTTTCGACTTGCCAATCATGTTCTGTTCAGAATTTTTTTCGGTAGTTGTCGAAAAAATCCTAGAAATATTTAAAAGCTCTGTTAAAGCGGAAAATCGGATAATCGGCACTTTACTGTAATATGTTAAATATATGCTTAAGCTGATTCATTTATTTGTATTTTAATTTTTCTTCATGCATAGAAAAAATATATTTTCTAAATTAATTTCTTAAACCCCTTCTCCCCTTTTTTTAATTATTATTTTTAAGAATTTGGAGTAACTCGGCAGTCAAATTTATAATTGAGGTATTCAATTTTCTTTGACAGGATATTTCAGGCCATAGATAGTTTTGTAGCTGTATTTTATGTAAGAGTAAAAAAAAAAAGAAATAATAACAAACAATAACATTCCCAACTTTCAATTGTGTTACTTATTTACAGTAATGTGGTGGAGAAATACTTTAATTTAATCTTTTCCTTAGCCCAGTTTTTATGAATGATTCTTAATATATTTGTAACTTAAAGATGCTATGGACATCAATATTATTATTTTGTTTGTCATTAGCATCATTACTTTTCATTGTGTATGTTTCAAATTTGAAAAATAATAAATGTATTCTCTAGTCCCTGAGTTTTTTTACTAACCAAGCTGTTCTTTAGATTTAAAACTTTATATAAAAAACTTTTCATTGAGAATTATTTCAAAATTAAATACTTATTTGTAAATTGGCTTTCTTATGTTTTTAAATATGTAAAAGTGTGTCTAATCCATACATTTTAGCTGTGTTACTTAATACTTTATTTTAGACTGTTAAATTTAATTATCAATAATCATATAATGTTTATCATTTGTTTTTCAGTTCCAAAAAAAGTTCCGTTTAAAAAGAAGTTTTCGGTATTTGTATTTCGCTTTTCCTATTCAATTATTAATAGTATTACCGTCGAACCTCGTTAATGCAAAATCGTTTAACACGAAATTTGGCTTAAGGTGAACTGAAAGCATTTCCCTAGCCTATAAAGCTATGAGATAATGTTTAAAAAATATCTTAACGCAAAAATGCTTTAGGGGAAATCCCACTTAACCTGAACAAAAAAAAATTCAGAATTTGACTATTTTTTTTCTTTAGTAATTCAAAGTTTTGAAGAAAAAATTAAACAAAACATTGAAAAAACATATTTTTTATAACGTTGAAAGTAGTCTTCTACTTAGAAAATCACGAGATATCCCATGGTTCGTCAGTTTTAATCCAATGAATGAGGCAGCAAGTGTAGGATGATCCATTACTTCATGAAAAGTGGATATATTCCTCTATACAGGGTGGCCCAAAAGTAGGCTGACAGTTAATGATGTACCATTGGTAAGAACTTTAGGCTATTTAGAACAGGTATTTAACATAGTCGTGCTTGGTTTTATTGGTTGGCTAAAATAAAGTCGTACTACAGCATATCTTATTCAAAGAATAGGGATTCGTGGATTTCGTTTGGTTTAGTTTCGAGATAGCTTTGGAATATATTTATTTGATGCTTGAGGAATAAGCAAATAATGTTTCCAAAGTATGAAGCTTCGAATCTCGTCATCTGCCAGCTATCCTATAAATTGAAAATCCTATAAAATGATTTGTGCTGGTAGAAAATTTGTGCTTTTGTTTGTAAGTGCAAACCACTACTGGGAATCTGAGTGAGGAGCACGGACGGTGGATCCTTAAGACAACTGACAGTATGAAAAATATGGATTCATAAACATAAAAAGAAGTCCTCTCGATTGCAACGTTACAACGCCTGATGGACTAGCTGAACCTTAAACCGTACCACCCAGTTACAAAGCCTTCTTGAGGACCAATCCTAATTACAGTTCTGTGAGATATTGCGCAATCAACTGACTGAAAAACCAGACATGCTTTTGAAAAATAACTGTTGCTGTATAAATAACTGTATACCTAACTAACTGTAAGCCTACTTTTGGACCACCCTGTACAGAGGTCAAAACTAAAAAACATATGAAATTGAAAGTGGTTCGCATTTAAACTTATTAATTTTCATTCAAAATTAATCGAAACCAGCAGTTTATTTCTTTAGAGGTGAAAATTAAAAAAAAAATATTGCTGACAAATCTAAAAAAAATAAAAAGCGGAAATTGTATCTATATATGGTGTAGCTAAAAGCACCATTTGAACGATTTTAATAAATGTATTATTAGTGTATTACATTATAAAATTCGACTAATTTTTTTAGATGTTATTTTTTTTAAGCTATTCACTGGTTCAATGTAAAAAAATCCTGACGGTTAACATGAAATTCGTTTAACACAAAATGTTTTGGTGCTCCCTTCGATTTCACGTTAACTGGGTTCGACTGCATATAAAAAGTGTAGTACAGAATATCATATGGTAGAATTTGTTAATTTTTTTAATTAAGACCAACCAATGTTTTGAAATTAGTTTTATAAATATATTTATAATATTTGTAATCACATAGTTACTAAGCATTATATAGTTATTTTAATTCCCTGTTCAGTAATCAAGAAACTTTGATGTAATTCATCTTATTTCTTTAATTGTACTAGTTTCCTTATTACTAAAAATCATATTTTATCGTTATAATATGATAAAGTAAATTATATTTGTACTTTTAAGTTGAAAACAATCTCTGGTCCAACTTGAGCTTATTATCGTAATTTAATTATGTTTCCTATTACTCGAGACAGAATCTCATCTATTTCTACATTTATTTCAACAGCCTAACAAAACAGTTGTCCCTCAAACGATGAACCCTCTACAACCACCTACAACTCTTGGTATTAAATATCCAGCAATACAACCTAAGAAAACAACGCAGCCTGAACCATCCAAGAAGAGGACCTTTCTTTTCAATATCAACAACAGTTGCAGTAACCTGTTCAAAGATGTTCCTGTGATACCTGGAGGCAATTCCAACATCAACTCAAAATCTCTTCTGGCCATCAAGATTCGGTGTGAGGATTCATCACCTTCAGGAGTGTATAAACCCAATGCAACATCTTTAGGTAAGTGCCAGTTAATTTCTTCTTTTCCAGATCAAGTGTGCCGTTACAGCTCTTAAATTAATGTATAGTATAACCCGGTTATAGCGTCATTCAAGGGACCTCAATGTTTATGACGTTAAAAAGGAGTAATGTTATAAACAGGGTTGAATATTAAGTGTAGCAAATCATGTAAAATACATCTGTATTATGTTCTCATATTATTAAAGTTTTTTAAAATGATATCTATTTAATAAATTTTGACCCTATGTGCTATTAGTAATTACTCCTTCTCAATATTTTTTTTAGTCGGGAAATAAATGGGAAAGGAAGGTTGGAACTTAAAACTTACTCTATGTCAGGGGTTCCCAACCGGTGGTACGCGTACCACTGGTGGTACGCGGGAATATTTCAGTGGTACGCGTGAGTGATGTGAGCAACATAATGCTATCAATAGCTTCCGTACGCATGAGCAGTGAGCAAACATATTACTCATTACTTTAAACATTAACATCATTTTAAAGAGAAATCTTTAATTTACTTCAGGATCGGATGTAAAACCTAGAACCCTTTGATCTTCCGGCAAGCTCTGCTATTTTTGATGCCATTTGTTACGAGTTACTTGTGTGAGAGTTGATTTTCTGAACTCTTGTACATAAAAATTAAACATAGAAGAATATCGAGGAGTTAAGGGTGAAGATAAGTTCCATTACACCTAATTTTGATATTTTAATCTCAGGCTAACAACAACAAATTTCGCTCTAAAAACTAAAAAAGTATAGTTTGTATGATGATAAATTTTTTGTTGAGTTTGTACTATTTTTTTATTTGTATGTTTTTAGGAATATGGGTAATAAACAAACCTGTAAATTAATACTGTTTTAATCTTTTTAATTCTTATTTATTATAAGTATGCGATAATTAAACAAATATCTAACCATTAAATGTAAAGTTTTCTCAGGAACTCAATTCAAAAAGCCTTTGAACACTTTTAGAAGAGTGAATATTAGACGTTTATTAATATATTTATATATAGGTCTGGTGGTACGCCAAAATTTCTCAAAAAGTCAAGTGGTACGCAGGTGCAAAAAGGTTGGGAACCCCTGCTCTATGTCATAAGAATTATTAGTATTAATTTTATTATTATTATTTTTTTGTTTTTGACATTTATTTGCCTTCATAATTAACTAAATATTTAAGATGATGCAACTCATCTATTAAAGTTTGGATTATTGAATAAATCAATGAACTAAAATTTTAGTATGAAAGTAAGATTATATAAATTTTTAATTTTTAAAACCTTTTAAAAATAACTGCATATTTAATTCTTAACTAAATAATTCCTTTTAAATTTTAGATTCATTAGATTGTTTCCATTTATTCAGCTACATTTAAAAAAATGTTTTTGTGTAGACTTCTAAAAACACTAAGGCAAATTAACTGAAAATTCTAAATCTTTTAGGTTTGCAGTTGAGAACTGAAGGTTTCATCAGTAATCCAGTTAAATGGCTAGTGAAAAGAGGCTATCTAAGTGGTCATAATCCATGTTATGTTTGCAAGCAAACAGCTGTACTTAAGTCAAATGACAAATTCAAAGATGGCTGTTCCTGGTCATGTCAAAATGAGAAGTAATTTTTTTAAATTAAATTTTTGTTGCTTTGCTCTTTCTAAAACCCTCAAAAGATTTTTAGTAATTTCTTATTGCTGCATAAAATAAGGATATAAAAAATGTTTAATGTTTTTCCCCCAACAAATCATGGGACTTTCTAATTATTAGTATTGACAGAATGTCGAAAGTTCTCCGTAAGTAAAGAATTGGCTCTTATAAGGTACAAACAAACAAAAAGATTTTTTTTTTTGTAAAGTTAACAAGAAAATTTGTTGGCTTCCTTTTTAAAAATAGGATGTTAGTGGTATTCATGTGTCTTACTTAAGTATGATCGCAAAGTACATGAATTTGGGAATCAAACATGTATCATTATAACTATCTAAGTTAATAATTCTATTATAAAATACTAGATGGCACCACCTCATAAAGCGTTAAGTCTAAAATAATCTGTATTATCTGAAAATAACCTGTTTCGCTAAGCTGTGATTTCTCTGCTGTGTGTATGTAAAAAAAAAGATAATTGTAATAGATCTAATGAAAATGAAAGTTTTTTTTATGATTGTTAAATAACTCTAAAAGTACTTATTCTATTTTAATTCCTTTATTATCTTCAAAATGTGTTCTTAAGCGGCAAAACAAACCTTAATAACATGTACTTCAAAGCCCTCTTATTTCAGAAAGAAAGTAGGAAAATCAATAATTTATAAGTATCAATAGCTACAGAGAGATTTATTACATTATTGTGCTGCCACAATAAATTTTTGAAAACCACCAAGTTCAGCCATCGCAAATGATTCCAGATATTTTTTCCTGAACTGAATTATTTATTTCCTTTTCAGATGCAAGTTTGAAAACATGTTCAAGAGGCCCCTTTTCTTTGCCCGCTTTAACGAGCAGCCTATGGCACAGATTGCGGCTATGATATTCCACTGGACAGTCCAGTCTGACTACAACATTGTGGTCTCTGATGTACCACTGGAACCGGTCAAGATATCTCATGCGTGGCGAGCTTTCCAGGTTATTGTTCTTTTTTTATATTTGTAGTTCTTCATTTAAACAGTGGTAAAAGTGGATAAAAAAAAGTGAGGGGACACCCACAATTTGGCTGCAAGCAATGTTAGAAGTTGGATGGGAAAATTTAGGAGCAATTTGTTCTACTATCTTAGAAACTAAGAGCTAATTAACTTTTTTAGGGTGCATTTTTGAGAAAATTATTTATTGAAAACATGCTATGTTTGTGCAATTTATCTACAAACGCTGGACTTCTAGATTTTAAAATGGCTGTAGTTGTGTACAGATAGAATGTTCCAAGTTTAAGGATTTCTTAGCTGCTGGAGTTTAATTAAATTTTATGAACGTGCGATTGCCAGTTTCTAGATTTTAAAATCACAATTTATGTGTCACCAAAGTTTTGAGATTTTAGGTTCACAGAAAAGAATTTTGAAACATTTAAGATTGTTGACATTTTGGGATTTTAAGATTTTTCTTGACGATCTTTGAAAACGACCTTAATTTTTTTAAATTTTCCGACATTCCGGCATTTTCCGACTAGCGACAGTTAATTTCGAACCCAGGCTGCAAGTACCTCGCTCTCCCCACTTCCTTTTCAAAAAATGCTATTTACTTCTTTTGGAAAAGAGCCATGGTGCAACTTTTTTAATACATATTCTGCATCCCTGATTTTTATTTGGAAGTAAAAAATATGAATGAAGCATTTATAATCTAACATAGCATAACAAAAAAAAAGTGTGCCCAATAAGGCAAGAGTGTAGGCTATGTAGCCCATTGCATTTATAATCTAACTTCATTATGTATTTATTGGTAGCTTAGAAGAGATTTTGAGCTGTTTCACAATTAGCTCAGGGTGGTATCAGAACCTGGAAAACCTGGAAATCAGGGAATTCTCAGGGAATTTTTTAATTCTGGAAATATCAAGGAATTCTCATGGAATTTTTCAAATTTCGCAAAATATCAGGGAATTTTTTTCCATTTTGGATTACTTAAACAGCAGGTTTAGGTTGTACTTGTTTTCACTACTAACGCACACTTGATCAAAAGAAAATATTCTGGTTGGTCCGATTTGCCTGAAGGACCATTCTTGGAGGAAGGATGAATATCTCTCACGAATCATATTATAACATGATTCTCTAATCACTGGAATGATTTTTTTTGGGTTTTGGCAGTAACTCATTATTCTTTCCTTTCCAATTAAATTTTAACTATATTAATTTCTTTAATCTCTTCTCTAAATAGTAAATCTAGGTTCTTCGTTTGAGTATTTATCTATTATGAATATCTTTTAAAAAATGTTTATTGTTATTTACAAAATAAATTCTTAACCTAAGAGCTTTAAGTAACATCTTAGTTTTCTTTAGTCTTTCGTGCAGTTTTAGAAGTAAAATTTTATATTGGATATTGCCAGAAAAGTACAAAAAAACAACTTGCAGCCAAGTTAAAACTCAATTTCCTGAAATTCAAAATTTATTTGCTTGAAAATAAAAATTATTATCTGATGTTTTTATAATTTCATATAAAATCGAAAAAATAGGGATGTATTTATACAGTTCTCTGAATGAAACGACTATGTCTGGAGAACTTATCTTGTACTTTATTTAGGGTTTTGTTCTTATTCTGACTGTGCTCTAATATAGGTCCTGTGCTCCTCTGCGCTCAAACGTGAAAATTTTAAGGTCGGTGGTGAAGGTCAGGTTGTAGAAGTGGCCTTGGTGCAATTTGGAAAGCTGTACATCCTTGGTGCAAGACATCGTATTACAAAACGGACACTTTTGAAATGTTTCCCGACCGAAAGGATTGATCAGGTGACTATTTGCTGAGTCATTCTTTGAATCTTTACATTAGATAATACTTTTATTGAGAAATAAACATTTTATAACCATAAAACAGTTTTAGTTGTCATGCATTTTTCAAATTTTAAGATGTGTCATGCTCTCATAATATAATTCAGGTATGAAATAAAGTACTAGTCCAATTAAATCAGTTACTTATTAATTATAAATTTTGAAAAAATAATTATTTTAATTTACAAAATGTATGTTTAAAATAGCCATTCTAAAAATTATCATTCTAAAATATACTATTTTTAAAATAGTGATATTTTTTTTATATTGATGATTTTTTAGTTGCAGCTAAGAAGTATAAGCTAAGTTGCAGCCAAGTTGTTTTTTTCAATTTTAAATTTGTAAAAAAATTGAAAAATTTGTATTTTAGCTTCCACACTACGTTTATAACGTAAAAAGTGGAAGGTTTTATAATCGTTCAGTCTGTCTGTCCGTCCGTCCGTCACCCACTTTCACAGAAAGAACCACAAGTCCCACAGACAAGTGGGATACGTCATTTTGAAGCAAAAAATCAGATTAGGCTACATTCCAAATTTCATTAAAAAATTTAAATTAGAAGTTTATTTAAAATTTAAATAACTAAAAATTTAATCTACATTGAAATAACATGCAAATTCCATTTTTATTCAATATTTTCACTGTTGCCATTTCGTTAAACGTACGAGAAACTTTATTTGAAAAAAATATATAAATATTTATTTATGTGATATAATTCAGTTTGGATTGTTGTAATATCACAATAGAGTTCTTTTGATGGTTCATTATATATGTATGAAGAAAGATGCATAGAAAATTCTAACTTGGCATAAAAATGTGCAGGAATGTGCGAGGAATATTACATATTTATTCTTTGAAATATAAATTAATTTTTGCAAACAATAAGTAATAATTATTGAATTTTCGAAATAAAATAAATGAAACTAGCCAGATTTGGCGTGTAAATGTTTAATATAGAATTAATGTTGTGTTTGGCGCGTTTATTCCTGTTAAACACAAATTTGTGGAAGCGGGTTAAGTGACAGATTCTGTTACAAACCTACTTGTTTAATATTTTTTATGATAAAGTCCTTATTTCCCCTAAACTTTCAGGTCTATTTGGTCTATCAAACGTTACGAAACTGGATTATTCCCGGCTCTCATGTTGCAGTGAACTCAACCGCTTTATTTCGCTTGGACAAGAGCGTTGTGGCCTTTAAGGCAGATACGACCATCACAGACAAATCTAGCACACAGATGCACGTGCTGAACATCACAAGCTACCTTATGAAGCATGTGTTCGACATGTTTGGCCATCTGAGGGCCAGTACAGTCAAGGCTCATCTTATGCAGGTCTATTTGGATGAATTGATGTGGCGGGAGAGATTCGGGAAGCTCCCCAATCTTGCCTTTGCCAAAATCATGTATGAGATATTTTACCATGAGAAGCATAGTAGTAAGTTGATTTTTAAAAACTTTTTTTTCTTAAACCCCTAAGAAATGTTTTGAACTTAGGCAATACCACCTAAGGCCAGCAAACTAAGATGCTGCACGTCATGTTAGTGGACCTATTCTGTGGTTTAGACCAATGACCGTTTGTAGGCTCAATCTCGTTTTATCTTTGAGATAAGAAGATTCAAGCCCTTTTTTTGTCAACTGTTCAAAATCGGTCTAATAGTCTGATGTTATATTGCTTAGTTCTTCGGCCTTCTATAGTCTGTACGATTACAACGCAATCTTGGCTTTCCCCACTGCCTTGTGTGGTTTTCCAAGATACAGCACCAGCGTCATGGCTTAAACCTACCTTGTTTGAGGCTCTGCTCTGAGGTAAATCACAACTGCTCTCCAAACCCAAGTAGGGTGTGGGGAAAAAGGAAAGATCACGCCTCACACACTGTTTCTTGGAAAACCAGACAAAGGGGTGGAGGAAGCAGGTGTGCATTCTAATCCTAAAGACTATAATATAGGTAGTGTTTGCTTAGGCATTATACCAGAGGTTACCTACTATGTTCCTATCCTTATCTTAGCCATGCTATCAATGGTTAGGGGAGACATCGTGTTGGGAAAAGTTGTGTTGAAGGCCAGCTCTGGCGTCAGCCTCACCACTGAACCATGGTTTAAAATTGCAAAACTGGGCAATTGCTCTTTTTTAGCTTTAATGTGATATTAATTCTACCCCAACTAAATTCTTAACACTTTAATAATAAATTAAAATCCTAACACTTGTAATCCAGGATGTGTTGAACAGAATTATTTTTTTAATATCTATGGTTGCTAAGTGAAAATTTTAGTTTTTTTTATCATGAATTTGAAGTTCTATTTTTGTAACTGAACATTTCAATTTAGATACATTCAGCTTTGATACTATACTCTAGGACTGTAAAAATGGTTGAACTTACTCAAAATTTTGTTTAAAAAAAAGAATTTCAGCACATTGATCTTTCTCTTTTGGACTGGTTTCTTCCCTTCATTGCAGAATTCCCTTAATAAAATTCTAGTTATTAATCTAGCAGTTTATCTAACTTTTAAAAATCAATTTTTAAAGATTACTTAACTAGCTTACCATTGATTAGGATTTTAATTTTGTTTATTTCGGAGGTCCATTGATTCGGATTTTCTTTTGTTATCTTCAAGGGTTCACAGTCTCACTGCAATAGTAATTTTAAACAAAGTGTTTTTTTAAATGAAGTTTATATTGCAAATAATAAACGTGTCTGTTTCCTTCTTTAGATTCCTTCCTTCAAAATCACCATTTTAACTTTTCCGTAAAAGAACTTATAGAAGTAAGTTTTATTAACTTTAATAATTAAGTTTAAATATTACATTAATTATATCTAAATCATATTCATTTGTTAAAATTATATTTATAATTTTCTCTAAAATTTTTTTTTGTTTCCAGGAAGAACCTCAACTTCATGCCTTTAAAAAAGAAGTCTGTGTTGTTCTTCATAGGATTCCTCAAACAGTTTTAAAGTATTATAATTGTTGGCCGATTCCCAAAGGTATATTAAATTTCAGGAAAATCTTTGAAGTTCCTCTTGCTTTTTATTCAAATATTTTCTTATTGGTATATTGATTTTCAGTGAAATATTTGAAAGTTTTTTTTTTGTGTGCACTTTTCTATTCTCTTCGTTTCTTAAATTTCTAAAAAGCTAAGAATTGATTTTTATTAAAAAATCCTTTCTGTTAAATTTAGAGTACTTTTTAAAGTACTCTAAATTTAAAAGAAAGGATTTTTTACATATATTCAGCTACAGCTTCTTCTCAGCTTCAGCTTCAAATATCAATATCTTATTTAAAATGAGAATCAAACTAAGCGTTTCCAAATTTTTAGGAGACTGTTTCTCATTTTTGTGGCAAGCTTATCTTATGAAAGACTATTATATAAAACTTGTTAAAGAATTCTATTCTACCAAGTCTAATTTTAAAAAAAAATCCTTTCATCTTTATTTTAAACAAATTATAAATTGTGTTAATGTGCTCTTTTTCAGTGCAAAAAAATGAAGTTGCATCAAAACCTATTGAAATATCCAACAGTGATGATGATTCAATTAGCCGAATATTGTCGGAAGAAGATTTTCAATTTAGTAATTCAAACGATAGTGTATCAAGAAATGAGAAAAAAAAATTCACTAAGCGTTCAAAAGGTATTTTCATATATAATACGGTTGTACTTAGATGCATTTTATCACATTTTAAAACTTAATAAAAAAAATTCTATATTATCAAGTAATTAATTTTTTTATGATAACTAATCAGCAATTTATAAAGGGTTCTATAGTTCTTATAGTATGCGACTGGCAATTTAACCAAGACAACCGACCCATTTGTAAAAAAATAATAAAAGAAGCTTAAAAAGCATAAACACATTTTCAGAAATTAAAGTGAAAATAATAGTGCATTTTCATCTTAATTTCTTGGTATTGGTAATGGTATTTTTTTTATCACTTCAGTTTTTATTTATTTTTCTTTGTTGACAATTGCTAAAGGAAAGCTGCCATAAATTTTGTAAAAAATATTCTTCATTACACATTTTTGTGATCTCACGTAACTGGAAATTGGAAAAAGTTATAACTATCTATAATATCATCCTTATATAGTTATTTGGCCTTCCGAACAGCCTTCTGCTATCCCTTAGGAGGTTAATGTATAATTAGAAAAAATGTGATAAAAAGTTGCTATAGATCAAGGCTCGAAAAAACTAAAATTTTACCCATCCTGGAGGACGGCTTGTTCAACAATGTACGTGTTCTACTTTGAAACTAACCCGTCAAACTCTAATTATATAAATAGCTTATGAATAAATGAAATTTTCCTTTATTTATTGCAAAAACTTATATAAATGCCACAATGAACCAGTATTTACTAGGATTACATTATAGAGCAATAAAAGAAATACTAGGAGATAATTTAAATGACAAAGGTCAAGTTATCTGGAATGTCCATTTATCCGAGATACTACTTTTCTGAATCAAATATGTCATTTGCCAGTTCCACAATTAAGCCAACGCTTCTTGTTTAAGACCAGTACGTAATGTGTTTTGTACGTAATTCTTAATTCCTTCGTTAGCAGTCCACATGTGCAGAGCAACTTTTCTTTTGTTTACCGATTATGTGAGCATGCGCATTTGGTCTGACAAAGGAATTAACAAGATTTCTAGATTAGAGGGTCATTTTAGAAGTGGAAGCTAGACTCTTGTAAGATAACAAAAATTAAAAATGTAGCATGAACATTTATGGGGAAATGGCCGTCCACACGGACGTCGGATTTGAGAAATTACTTGTCCACAGGGAATTTTTTAACGCTGAGGATGGGTGGTTTTTCAAGCTCTGCTATAGATCCTTATTTTTATCTACATTAAAATGAATAAATTTCATCTTACAGGTAAATCTGTTCATAGGCAAGCATTAGATGAATCAAGTTCCTCTTCATCAAGTTCTTCATCAGAGGAGGAAGATAGTTGTTTTTCAGGAGATGGTGGGAATACTTCACCAGAATCTGTCAGTGACGAATCCTCTGATGTAGACAACTTACTGCCTTACACGGGCAAGAGAAGGAAGGTAGCAATGCAAGACCGCACTGCAAAAGTTATAAAAAAAGATCCTGAATCCCCAGAGCCAAAACCCATGAACAGTGTCCGAAAACTAGTGATTAAAATGAACAAAAACAGTCAAAAGTGTCAGTCTTACTTTAAATCGGACACTGTCAAAGCCAAATATAAGAGGCAAAGGTCTAGGGGGTTGTTTAACGTTAGAAGGTCCCGTAAAAAGTCCCAGAATAAATCAAGGTCCAAAACAAACCTGAGCCAAAATAAATTAAAGCCTGATGTTGTTGTTAAACAAGAAATTTTAGATGATGAGCCTGGACCATCTGGTTATTGCCCACCTGCAGAATCTGAAATTGTTGGTGCTATATCGGCAAGAAGACGGACTTTCTTTGCTAGCAAGCAGATCTGCATTGAATGTGGAAAAGAAATAAAATTTGAGCATTTCATGTAAGTTTTTTTACACACAAATTGACTAAGCTGAATATTCTTTTCTTTTTCTCTATGTTGAGTTTTATATGTCATTTTGTTTTATAAAGTGTTAATGAAATTTTAAAATTAAAAATAATACATATTTTTGTTTTTATAATTTATTTTTCAAACCTATATCTATAAACATAACTTGATGCTTGTTCCTTTTATTTATACATTTTGCAGTTAAATATTTTCAACTATTTAGACATAGTCACTAGTTAATCTTTTCCTCCATCAGTAGTTGAGGTTTAGATGGCAGCAACTAATGCTACTTTTTAATTGTAAGCTCAAATGACATTAAAGTAAAAATATGTAATACACAGAATATTCTTTTCGAGTAAATTAGTAGTACAGTGTGACAAAGAGAATATGCCATTATGAGAAAAAAAAACCTGACCTTATATTTATTGTACATAATTTCTATTGAACTACTTTGTATTTTCTTCTTCAGGAAAAGATATGACTGTACTGACTGCACCAAGACCAAATATTCCACTTGTTGTCGCAATGCATTTTTTGAGCACAGAAGTGCCTTACTATTTGGAAAACGCCCGCCACGGAGAGAAAAAGTAAAGCTTAACTACGGTTTGCACAGACCCCGCCCTCTATCATACACAGTCGCATGTCCTTGTGGATTTAAGACAAAAGTTGGAAATGAAATGGGTAAGTCAACAGTATTTCATTTATTATTAGTTGTTGTTGAATACTAGATGATTAGATATAATAGGGTTTAAGTATATGTTAATTCTTTTCTATCCCGAATGACAGACTGTGAAATATAGGTTTTAAATTTTAAAATGTGGTAAATTAGTGAGATGTTGCAGCAAACAGAGAACAGGATAATGAAAAAATTGCATATACTTTATTCTTTTATTAATTTAAAAAAGGACATTTGATGTTTAAAAAGTAGATGAAAATATATATTAAAGCATTCTATCTATTGTTACTATACAAAATTTGGGATGTGTAACACCACACAACTTGTAATTGCTACTCAATAAATCTTTGCATTTAAAGGAAATATATATTATTAGGTAAATTCAATAACTTTAAAACACACAAAGTTCTATGGCAGTCCCTTAGTGCTTGCCTGATTTTCAGGAAAACCTTGGTAGAGCATCCGACAGATACTAGGAACTCGTAAACCTAATTTGAAGTTTGTAACTCTTTTCGTTTTTCAGTAATATCTTTAAATCAAAAAAATTCTATTGCAGCTACCTTTTGTGCATAAGTGATTTTTTCGAAAATCTTATTGAAATGTCCGACAGGTACAAGGAACTCGTGTACCAAATTTAAAGTCAATAGCTCTTTTGGTTTGAGATGTAGAGTGGTTTCATTCAAACAAACAGACAGACTGAGCTATGTACAAAAACCACTTTTTCAGATTCAGTACTCTCTAAAAAGTTAAGAAAACACAAAATCTTTGTTTTGGATTTTTGACTAAAACTGACTACATGACAGATGCATTATCTTCAAAATGGCTATTAAAGTAAAAAAGTGCCAAGTTCTTATTTATGTAAAGATACTAAGAAGACTCCGTCAAACATTCCTAAGAAAGTCAATAACCATAGCCAAGGAAATTCAATTGATATATTATGTCGGTATTTTGAAAGATAAAAAAAATTTCTTCAAACAATGAAAGAAATAGAGGGTACAATGATTAAAATCTTTTAAAGGGCATTAAAAATATTCAGTTAATGACATGCATGTAAATTGAGCACAATTAAGTGTTAATGCATATTGCATGTTCCTACTTATTCCCTTCTTTTTCTTAGGTGAACAAAAACATTTTATGTTAAAATCGAACAAAAACTAACACACACAAATAAGATAATGTGGGATTTTGCTGGTATGCGCAGATATGATTATAGTCGCTCTATATTAAAAAAGTAAGCTCTTTTAAAATGTCTGCAGCCACAACAGGATGAAATATTCATCTTAGAACTCCATTCTTTTTCTGGAATGTGTGTCTCCCTTGTATCTTGGGATGGAATTTTCTTTTTTTCAAATTTCCAATTAGTTTTAAAATTAGTCTCTCTCTATATTAAAGTATAGCCTATTAAGTAAGCCTTTAGGGTTGGCGAGTGATAGCGAGCAGGGTGCGTAGCCTCCTAGTGCTTCAAATTAAAGTGAAAATAAAGATCCAAGTCATCAATATTTAAAAAAATAAATTAAAAAAGTAAGTCATGTGATCTAGTATTATGAATTATTAAAAAAAGTTCACAAAGTGTTTTATTGGGATGATGATGCAGGCAAATTTGAATTAAGGCATTGTAGCGTACTGGGAGTAAATTAAGCTCTAGAAAACTCGGACCATTAAGTGATTCATAGTTTAAGAGTTTTAAATAACTTTGTATTGAAATAATTGGTTGTAAATTTGTATCTGCTGTATTCTCCACCTCAAATGATAATACCATAATTTATCAAAGAATAACTTTTCTTTAGTCTTTTAAATAATTGCATTAATATTACTTAATCTTTTTCAGCTTCACACATGGTTAGGTGTCAGCATTCCAGCTGCAATTCACAAAGTTAACTAACTTCGTTTTTTTGTAAAATATGTGCATGAGTTTATGTATAAAGTTTGTATATTGTTGGATTTATATATTACTAATTGACTGATGTTTGTAATCTAAAAGATGCATTTAAGTTTGAGATGTAGTCTTTATAACATAAAATTCTGCTCACAAGTAGTCTGTAAATATTTTGTCAAAATTAAATAAAGCATTTAATGCTTTGCAATTTTTCCTGTAGACTTAATTTTTTTTTAATGTATCACAGTACAAAAATTAATTTATGAAGACCAGAAAATCTTTAGAGATCTTTAACCAAGAATGAGGCCAATTATGGGACTCAAACACCAAATCATTGTAAAAAATGTAATATTAAGCCCAAAACGTAAAAGTATTGGTGTTACGAATGCTGTTTCAGCGGCGAAGCAAAATTCTATGCCACACACAGTACCACCCAATCGAATGAGTTCCCCAAGCACTTTTGAGTTGAAACACGTAACCATATTTTTGTGGTATATTGTTTAGTTTCACATCTTCGGGATGTGTACAAAAATTCCTAGTTTTAGATTTTACTGCTGTTCCCCCTGTGATGTATTCCAAATGTCATTTATTTTATCCGTGAAATTTTCTTCTTGTTTAGCTAAAATATATATATAAGAATCACAAGATTAAACAAGTAGGTTTGTAACAGAATCTGTCACTCAGCCCGCTTCCACACAACATTTGTGTTTAACAGGAAAAAAGTAGCCTAACACATTTAATTTATTATGTATAAACATTTACACTCTAAATTGGGCTAGTTTCATTTATTTTATTTCGAAAAATCAAAAATAATTTCTTCAATAATTATTATCGTTTGCAAAAGTTAATTTATATTTCAAAGAATAAATAGGGAATATTCCTCTCTTTTAAATATAACCAAAACATTTCATATTAACATACAATCTCTTAGTGAAATATATTTGACGTCATTTCAAACTGATTGGTATTGCAAAAATAAATTTCTTTTAATTTATTATTTGAAAGAATTAAAGGTTTCTCGAGTGATTGTTGTGAATGGCAATAGTGATTTAATTCTAATAAAAATGGCTTCTTATGCTTTTTAAATAATGATTATATTTTGCAGTTTTTTAAATAATTAAAGTACTTCGAATTCGAGTTTTTTCCCAGAGATTTTCAATGTCTTCTAATTTCGATGAACTGAATTTTTCGACGTATCACACTTGCCTGTAGCATTTGTAGTTTGGAGTATGAAAGTGGGTGACGGACGTACAGTCGGACGAAACGATTATAATACCTTTCGCTTTTTACGTTATAAACGTAGTGTGGAAGCTAAAATAAGCACAAAAAAATACGTAAATCAAATTCGAAGAATCGATAAGTAGACAACTGTTCTGGGACTTAAAAGATTTCTTTGGGGCGTCTTTTGACTAGAGTTCCATAAATGGCTTTCTACTGTTAGTCTTTTCTTTTGTTGCTCTTGATCTTTTTTTTTCAATGCATATCAACGTCAAAGGTTTGTACCTTTTTAGCTTCCACACAACTTTTATAACGAAAAAGTGGTATTATCGTTAAGTCCGTCCGTCTGTCGCTCCTTCACCCACTTTCATAGCACAACAACAAATGCTACAGGCAAGTGTGATATGTCCCAAAAATTCAGCGCATCAAAATTTGAAGATTTTGAAAATTTCAGAAAAATATTAGAATTCGAATTATTTCAATTATTTAAAAAACTGCAAAATTGAATGCTCATTTAAAAAGCGTAAGAAGTCGTTTTTATTAGAATTAAATCACCATTGCTATTCACAACAATCGCTAGAGAAACATTATTTCTTTTAAATAATAAATTAAAAGAAATTTGTTTTTGAGACATTAATCAGTTTGAAATGACATCAATTATACAGGGTGGCCCAAAAGTAGCCTAACAGTTAATGTTGTACCATTGGTAAGAACTTTGGGTTATTTAGAACAGGTATTTGACATAGTCGTGCTTAGTTTTGTTGGTTGGCTAAAATAAAGTCATACTACAGCGTATCTTATCCAAAGAGTAGCAATTCGTGGACTTTGATTGGTTTAGTTTCGAGATATCTTCCGTTTATTAGACCTTACCGACCAGGCTATCCCGGCCCCGTTTATTTGTTTGATGCTCAAGAAATATGTAAATGTCACCAGAGGACGTAACTTCGAATCCCGTCACCTGCCAAATATCCTATAAAAGGATTTGTGCAGGTGGAAAATTTATACTTTTGTTTATAGTGTAAACCATGGTTGGAAATTTCAGCGAGGAGCACCGACGGTGGATCCTTAAGACCTACTGGAAGTACGAAAATGCGGAGACTGTGCGTACGATATGGGAAAGTGAGTTTAATTTGCCTGCACCTTCCCGTCATGCGATTTACAGCATCAGAGACAAGTTTGAAACCACGAGTTCCGTCGAAAATGCCTCGAAGTCTGGAAGACCATGTACGACGTTGACACAGGAAAATGAGATGAATGTAGCCCTTTCATTCGTAAACAGTCCAAAGAAGTCTACGCGACAAGCGTCTCGGGAGCTGATGATCCCAAAGACATCATTACAACGCCTGATGTACCAGCTGAACCTTAAGCCGTACCGCCCAAGACTGTTACATGGCCTTCTTGAAGACGATCCTGACTGCAGATTACAGTTCTGTAAAATAATGCGCGATCAACTGACTGATCAACCAGACCTGCTTTCAAAAATAGTGTGGACCAATGAAGCCTGCTGTAAATTGTCTGGCCACGTCAACAGACATAACTCTGTGTACTGGGCCGACGAAAACCCGCATGTCATTTTGACTACGCGTTTAAATCAGCCAGGCGTCACTGGCATATCCTGCGATGGTGTCGTGGGTCCTGTCTTTTTCGATGGAACCGTTGATGGCCCCAGGTGTTTGGATATGTTGTTACAAGTTGTAGTACCACAACTGCAAGCACGGCCCGACGTTGCGGAGTTGTTTTTTCAACAGGACGGTGCCCCACCTCATTATTCTTTGGTGGTCCAACGATACCTGGATCTGACCTTCCTGAATCATTGGATAGGGAGACGGGGGAGCATTGAGTTTCCACCACGTTCCCCGGACTTTACTCCCATGGATTTCTTTTTCTGGGGAGTAGTAAAGGATGTTTATTCCAGAAAACCCGCCACAGTACGCCAGTTGAAGAAATTCAGCGATGATGCTTTTAAGGACTACGTGACAACTTGAATTTGTGTCGTACTGTGTGTGAGAGTGTCGAGGATAGGTTGCAGGAATGCATCAATGTCGAAGGTAGACAATTTGAGCACCTTCGGGATTAAGAATGTAAATATATGTATGTAAATAAAGCTGTCACTTTTGACTATGGTTCTTAATTACGATGCCTGTCGCCAATAACTCTCCTGTAGCTTTAGTACTACGATAATTCAACCAAACTAAACTTAACCTATATTAAAATAACTGTTTCTGTATAAATAACTGTATACCTAACTAACTGTTAGGCTACTTTTGGGCCACCCTGTATTCAAAAGAGATTCTTTGAATGAATGTTGATATGAAATGTTTTGCCTCTATTTAAAAACGATGAATAAGATATATTTATTCTTTGAATACAAAATAATTTAGGAAACGTTAAGAAATAATTATTGAATTTTCGAAAGAAAATAAATGAAACTAGAATCTACTACAAATAAATCGTGTGTAAACTACAAATAAATCTTGTATTGCTAAAAGTCCATCATTAAATAACAAATGTTAGTCAGAGAAAGACACAAGCACGTCTGATGCCCTGTTTCAATGAAAAACGGATTTCATTTAAAATTGCAGCTCGATTTCATTTTAAGATTTACCAAGTTACATATTTATTTATTTTGTTTTCTATATTGATTTTATGATTGCAAATAATGAAAGTCTACATTTCAATCCATACAAAAGAAATCGACTCACCTCGAAGTTTCCAAAACACTTTCAAAGCCAATGCCTCTGTTGCACATCCCAAATTAAATAATCCAGACGAAATTAATGTTTTTTATTTTAGAAAACTGACTAGAAGAAATGGCTTAAAGACCAAAGGGGGTTTAGGAGTCCAGTCGGTAAGGCGCTTCACTTACACGAGAAAGGTCTCGGGTTCGGATCAGGGCATTGCCTAAATATCTGCCGACCTATAAGAGGTCTGGTTAGCCAAAAATTAAAAAAAAAATTATTGGAATATCAAATGTACGTATGTTGAATATGCTACAGAGTCCAGATGATGCGTACGATGTAGCCCTTAAAAAAGTTGCATTGATTGCCTACTTAGGTGTCGGCTCATCAATTAAATGTGACTCAAAATTACGACGCCCGTTTCACCAATAGCCCCAATGAAGCTGTAGTGTGCGATATTTCAACCTAACCTAACCTTAAAGACCAAAGAAACGAAAGTATAACCAGTCAATATCCATATGACGACGAAATCACGTCTATTGGACGTCATATATGTCAATTAGGCGATGCTAAAATTATTACTTCCTATCTGAATACACCATTAAAAAAACCTCTTCGACTGCTTTTTTTAGAAACTCAATCAAATTCCAATAATTTTGTTGATTGTTCTATCAAGAGTTTACATTAACTCCGAATCCTATATCTCCAAGTACAAGACCTGTGTGGCGCATAGTGCCCCGCACGCACCGAGTAAGGATGCCGCGCACACAGTGGCCACATTCGATCCCACGGCCTCCACGATGGTGCCCATGGACAGGGACAGCACGAACTGGGACAGGAACACCATGCTGCTGACTGCGGCCACATCCGTACCGATACCACGGATGGTTGGCTGGACTAGATTATTGCATTCTTCACTTTCGCTGAACTATAGAAAGAAAAATATAGAGAATTACTACTTAAATAAATGCAATCGTCCATTAGTAGTGACAGCATGGTCTTCTGTTGATCATTGTTTAGAGTTTACGCATGTTCTTTTAGTTGAATATGAAACATATGAATGGTCTCTTATGTTTCTACTGAAAGAAACAATGTTTATGAATTATTCGGCAATTAGAAGGAAAAGTTGAGCATGTTGAAGTTTGTTGCAATAACCAACAGGAAGATTGTTATTTAAAGCACATATAATTTTGGATTTGTTTTTGTAGCGCAGTTACCAAAAAGCACTTAAACACAAAAAGTATGAGGACCTCCTCGGATATTTCCCATCTCTCGCATTTTCAATCACTTTTTTTTAAAAGACCGTCGATAATTTTATATATTCTGCCTACACTAGCGCAACTAGCAAATCGATGCGAGTGCAGTTTGATCATATGCCTCATCATTTATTCATTAAAACTTTTTAATTAAGTCCAAAACATTTTTTAGACAAATGTAGACTAAGTAAATTTTTAATATGCGTGTAAATAGGAGATTGTCGACAGACAGGTATGCAGATGTTCTGTCTGGACAAGCAGGAAGACGGACAAAATGTTTAAAAGATAGGTCTCTTGATGTCATACCTTTCTAACAAAAAAGAATTTTTAAGTTCCGATGGGTAGCCCCGAATTTGGAGTGGTGATACGGACAGACAGATATCGCTAGCATGTCAATACCTAAATTTTCCATTTATTTTTTAATTCGAAAGAATTAGGCTGAAAACGGCTTAATGTTTTAAACTAGCAAATTCGTGTGATCACTCAAATTGAAAAAATCAAATTACTTGAAATCTAATAGACACAACGGTTTATAATTTTCATGACATACTAATTGCAAAACTTTGTACTTTTTAAGTGTAAAGAAATAAACACAATATAAACTATTTTTCAGAAATTTCGGGTACTTTCGACTGCTACTGTGCAAGTACATGTGTTAGCCAAGAATTGGGTTAACTTAAGCATTCAATCGTCCATTCAAGTGCACTCTTTTAGCTGCTATAAAGAGTGCACCTTTTGAGTGATTGAATGCTTGGTTAACCCAATTCTTTTGTGGTTTTACCTTGTTAGTGCAATGATAGTGGGCTATCAGCAAGTATGGCATTGTGAATAGAGTTGCGTACATGATGCCAGCTGTAGGTGAAAGGAGGATGACGGCCACTTTATTTCGAGTGACAGCCATTATTATCATTCCAATAGAATACACCAGCTGGCCGCCGATGTATGTGGGTTTAGCTCCTATTCAAACAAAAATAATTTAGTAATGATAATTGTAACTTATAAGTTCAATGCATTCAACGAATAAAATATTAAAATTATTGACTAAAACATACATGAAAGTAATCTATTCAGGTATTGTGGAACATAATAAAAGTACAACGCGGAGTTAAGGGTAGCTGGATTGATATTCTCCGTTTTCATATCGTTCAAAAATAATGTAACAAAGTCATTTGAAATAAAAGCGGCTTCAGGATTTTGTTTTAAATAAAAACTTTAAGATTAAATGGTCAAATCTCTTAAATTAATATCACGTTTTCACTTGCCTAATTTCAGAATTGTTTTATTACTGCACAAGGTAGACCCCAAAAAATCGTTCTGAAATCTTTCATTATTGGAGACTGGGGAGCCTTGGCCATAGTTTCATAATTTTATTTTTATAAATTTTATTTTTACACTAAAAATTTCATGTAATAGCACATATTAAAGGAAATTTTATTGGCAACAAGTATATAATAGTGATAATATAAATAATGCATTTTTTCTTTTTTTAAATATATTGTTTTTTAAAACTTAGAAACTTGTCCAAGTTTCCCTTATTAAGGGAGACTTGGCCAAGTCTCGCTTATTAAGGGAGACTTGGCCCATGGTAATTTTGTAAGCATTAAATGTAAAAAAAACTATATTATAATTCAACACTCTGGAACTCATTTAAAAATCATGTTTACCGTAATATTTAGAGTAATACATTTTTCTAGTATTGTATGAATTAAAAATTCTAATATTGTCCATAACAAATAATTTTTTATATTTATGTTAAATATATTTTATTCAGTTTGTACACACATTAAAATATACAAGATATAAGCCTCAGTATGATTTTTTTTTATTTTAAGGGCACAAACTGTAAAAGTCATAGTCAAAGCGCATTTTCAAAGCTACTCGTTCGTCCCCCCCTCCCCCTATAAAGAAAAAAAATCTGATAATATCTTAATATTAATCTGGAGTATTACTTGAATTAATAACTTATATAGTTTTTGCAGATAAAGTTTGATATTTGGTCATAAATAATAAGTTTGATTTAGTTGAGGTTTTCTTTTTATTTTAAACAAGTACAAATACTAATAATCAATCTATTACCTTCATAAAGTTATAATTATACGTTATTATTAACCGTGTATTTGATAAACATTATGTATAGATTTTCATAACTAGTTCAGTTAGAGAGCCTTGTTCCAGTGGCCAACCCTCTCCACCTACACATTTCGTATAAAGAATGGCACATGGTGCTTTGAAGCCTACTTCATTGCACAAACTTTATAGCTAAAATAAAACCTTAATATAACAGTATTTTAAAAATACCATATACCTAAACTTAATTGAATTTGTTTTTCTGAAAAAATCTTACAAATTATGTCTAAAATGTTTACTTTTTGGGGTGAGAAACTTTCTTTTTTCTTTTCTCCTCAATGCAAAAAAGTAGCCAAATAAAACTAAGATGGCTATCTGCTGACAACACTAGCTTTGAGTACCATCTATTGAGAAAATGCTAAAATATTTTTAAATACTAAAATTTAAAGGTGGGCCAAGTCTCCCTTAAGGCCATGGCTCCCCAGGCTCCCTTACATTGTTTTACTAACTTAAGTTATCCTTAATTTTTTAATAAGACTTTTCTTACCCCAAAAAGTAAACATTTTAGACATAATTTCTAAGATTTTTTCAGAAAAACCAATTCAATTAAGTATATGGTATTTTTAAAATACTGTTATATTAAGGTTAATTTTTTTTAAATAAGACTGCGACATCGGGAAACTTTTGCTGAATTTAAAGTGCCTTCAATTAAAAGCATTTTTCAGAGAGACAAATTTATCCAAGTTATAAACTTCTCAAACTGCTGCATCAAATGTAAAACAGCTTTTACAGAAACCAGTTCACCCAAGTTTTAATATGTTAAAGAAGCTTTGCTGTATCAAAAGTGCCCCCAAGGTAAAGCAACTTTTAAAGAAACAAGTTCATCTCAAGTTCGAAAGAACTAGTGTAACTTACTTTCCTGTAACATTAATGCTCGCTAAAGTTCTTACAGTGCGGAAAAACAGACGAATGAAAAAAGTATAAAAGATAGGTATCTGATGTCATAACTTTGTAAGAAAAAATTAATTTTTAAAAGTAGAATCTTAGAGCTGAAGTAAAAACATACCATTAAAAGACAGACGGAAAGTGGTGGGACAAACGAAAATAAGTATTAAAAATAAGTGTGTGATGTTATACCTTTCTATAACAAAACATTAAAGTTTAAAATCGGGCAGTTAAAACTAAAGTTATAACAGGTTAGTTATAACAGTAATGAACAAATGTAAAAGCGGATGAAAAAATGCTTAAATAAACGAAAAAAATACATAAAATAGGTGTCTGATTCACACCTATCTAACCAAAAAAGATTTTAAATTGGGGGTTAGAACGGAATTTGGAATAGGAGTACAGACAAACAAACGTAAGGCTCCTCTATGTCACTATCTACTTAGTAGACTAAATATAATAATGCATACAATGTGGCATTTTATGATGTGCTATACTTTTGAGACATACCAATTTTCTTAATGATGGCCTCGAAGAAATACGAATAAATGGCGCACGACAGCGAATACAGAGACATCCCCCAGCATCCGAACCTCACCCCCTCTGTGTAACTGTTGTGCTCCGCGGAGCCCTCGGGAGCCATAGGGTCGCCTTCAAAGACGCACTGGGCTACAAAGTCCGTAAAATACAGAGAATAACAAACTAGTGACATCCAGCAGAATAGGTTCGTGACACACAGGATCTTCAGGGAATGTGGCATGTGGACGATGGACTTGAGGAAGTCTAGAAGGGTAGCTACAGCCATTTGATTTTCTAATTCAGGGCTCGGTGGTAAGACTGCCTCATGTTTAGCATTATATGATTCCGTTGTATTTCCAAATCCCGCATTTTGTTCAGTTGATCCATACGAATTAAAACAAGGTCTTTTATTACTGAACTTGTGCCCGGGAAGTCTCAGGGCACTTACCAACTGCATTTTCTCTTGGTACTCCTCGAACATCGTTGGATTTCTGAGGACAGACAACGGAATCTCTGGAAAGCTGCATAATGTTGTCACCATACCTATGGCGAATATCATTGTGACGATGGTAAACACGACGCTCACCTGACTTCCCAGCAAGTTTCCCAAGAAGGTGTCTTCCCACTGGATGGCCCCCATCAGGTATCCTACTGAACCACCTAGACCGGCCATCAAGGTGAAGGCGCTCAAACCAGCAGCATGGTCATCAGGAATAGACACGTCCAGCATGTACGTTCTGGAGGGTGATTGGCAAGCATCTGAACAGAAGTCGAGAAATATTGTTCCAAATGCAGCGAAAGCTATACTCCACGGTTGGATTTTGCTACTTGGTTTAACATATACTTCAGGCAACTCACTTCTGTGTCTTACTAAGAGAGAGATTTCCGGAATAGTACTAAAGTCATTTTTGTTTGTAGTGTTAGCTTTGTTTTGAAATATTGAATGGATTTCAGCTCCATTGCTCATATCTAGTGATTTTTTCTTTTTATAAAGTTTGTTCCCATTTTTGAAACCAGGGTTCTTTTCTAGGTTAAATGTTTCACTTAATTCATGTTTATTATGTTTATTAGGAGGTAGCGGTTCCTTGAATACCTCTTTCACATTTACAAATTCTAGCTTAGTGTTTTCTAGCAATTCTGGTAAATTGCTGAAATTTAATGCCGCATCACTGACGTTAGTTATATTAATTCGGAATAATTTTTTTACAGTTAAACAGTCATGGTCCCCTAAAGCTAGTCCTATGCGATGTGCATTCGATACAAGAATGAGTCCCGACAAAATTCCAATGGAATATAAAAGAATAAATGGCCTTCTGCGGCCCATGGATGCTTCACAACTGTCACTCATGGAACCTAGAATTGGCACGAGAATGAGGCCAATTATGGGACTCAAACACCAAATCATTGTAACAAATTTAATATTGAGCCCAAAACTTAAAAGTATTGGTGTTACGAATGCAGTCTCAGCTGCGTAGCAAAATTCGATGCCACACACAGTACCACCCAAGAGTATGAGTTCCCAAACACTTTTAGGTCGAAACACGTAACCATATTTCTGTGGCATAGAGTTCAATTGCACATCTTCGGGATGTGTACAAAAGTTTCTGGTTTTAGATTTTCCTGGTGTTTGTGATCTATTCCAATTGTCATTTATTTTATCTGTGACATTTTCTTTGGTCTCATCTGAAATATATAAATAAGAATTACAAGATTGAAAACAATCACAAAAACATTAAGAATACATAAATAAAATTTAAGAAATCTGTCATTCGACAGCTGTTTCGGGAATTAAAGATCCATTTATAAATCATTAATATTGTTGACGGGATTTTTCCGGGGCATCTTCTGACGAGTAATTTCTAAACGGCTGTCTACTTTTAGATCTTAAATATTTAATTTTGCGTTTTTTAAAGTTGTGTTTTTAATTTATGTCAACGTACAAAGGGTTTGTACCTTTTTAATTAAACTTTAAAGTATTATTGAAAGGAAATCAAATTCCGTTTGAAGATTATATAAATCTGTGAGTTATTATACTCATCAAGAATTTTTTTTTCGTTTAATGTTATGAATGTTTAACAAGTTACAACTTGTTATTAATGTCTATTTTAACAACTTACATATATTTTGATTATTCTAAATTATTTTCTTACTTTTAAATTATAAATTCCTTAATTATTAACACCAGATTGTATCTTGTTTCTTATTTACTTCTGAATAGAAATGTAACTCTCCAAAAAATGACCCTAGATTTATAAATTCCAAAAGTGTAATCAACGTCTTAAAAAAAATCAAAAAGCTACTAGCCAAAAACTCCGATATAACAGCTTCTAAAAAGAGTAGGGGAGACCGAGGCTAGTTTTCCATGTTTTCTTCTTTTATATATTTTATTTTTACTTTTATTTATTTTGAAGTAAACAAGATGTCATTGTCTTCCTTATATGCTTTTCTACAAATTAGCATTACTACATTTCCAAAAAGTAAATATACCTCTTGGCAGCAAGTGGTTAAATGCTAGCATGTTGAGCTAAAAAACGTGCCCCGTATGCGGGGTTAATTTTCCCAGACTGTCAAAAAGTGATGGGGCAAATTTTCCAACTATTTTTTTTTAAAGCTTTAACTCATTTGAAAAACATTTCGTGATTTTTTACGTTGATTTATTGTAAACTAAAATACCCAAAAGAGTATATATACCCAGAATATAGGTATTTTTTTTAAAAGCCAGTTTATTATACCAAACTATTTTAACCAATTTCATCAAAGGTCATTATCATCTGGATCCCTTTAAACTTACATAAAACTTCCCCTTTTCTGTGACTATACTTTGGTGCTCTTTTCTAGAAAGTTGTCTAAGTATTATTAAAAATTACAAAAAATTGATTGACTAAAGATTGTTGTGATTACTTCCCCCCCCCCTTTTTTTTAATAAGCCAATTTACTCAAAACTTTGGGTGCAACATGACACATTACTACTTTACAGTGCAATTATTCGCAATCTATGGGGAATATTTAAGTTTCAGGAGGCTTTTTATGAGGAAAAGTAGAAGGATTGAGAAACGGGGGATCAGGACAAACATTGAAACAATCTCATGTTGTTTTCCTTAATTATCGAAACAATTATGGTCAAAAGAATCTTAGAAATGAAACTTTGGTCATTTGGAGTGATATTCCAGACTTCATGCTTTAGGTTACAAAAAATTTAAGTACGTAAAAAAATCTAAGTAAACAACAGAAGCACTTAAAGATACAAATAAAAATCAAAAGTAGTTCATGTCTTTGAAGAAATAATGCATGCAAATATTATGTAGTGTAATTCATACTGTCCCAAGTCAAAATATAGGGATATTTTAAAATTTATGTGGCAGACCAAAAAAATGTTTAGAAGTAAAAATTTAGCACATAATTGTATTTTAAACTCATGTTTGTAGAGCTAGCAACAGTAAAATCATAGTAAACTCAACACCAGGTTTCAAATGGTTATTCTTAACAATAAATGATGTGCTATTATAGGGCTATAAAAAAACCCATCCATACCAATATGATAATATTAAAAATAAAAAAAGTTACCTAACAAATTATACAGAGTAGTCACACGAACAGTTCGAAATCGTGATTCTGCATCTTTTTAGAGTCAACACTGATGTAGTGAACGACATGCTAACTTGAAACTTTTCTAGCATGATAAAAATGAGAGTGAAATAAGAAATTGTAATGCAAACACAGTGAATTAAAATAAAAATAAGAGTCATTATCCAAATATTTATAAAATTTCTATCAGCACTTTCCAAAGATTAAAGTTTTTTGTTCATTTTTTAAATAAATTTAAAAACATACATGAAATATATTTTAGAACTCTTCGTTTTCTTCTTTTTTCAGTTTTAAGCATTGCGTTTTCAGAATCAAATCATGTTTTTTTATGACAGCAAAAATAAAAAAGATAAATTTTGGAATATTTACCAATTCAAGTATGAAACTTGATCTTTGATAATATCTAAAGTGAATTTTTTAAAAAAAATATATTTTTATAATTTCACATTTTCGTATCAGCTGAAAATAAACACTGTCCCCGACTGTTCGCCAAACATGCGATTGCAAGCCAAAAAACTAACTCCTTCGGTATAAAATAGTTTCTTTTTCCCGCCGGTTGTAATAAAATCGCCATCCGTTCTGATTTTTTTTGTAATTATCTTCTGAAGTAAAATGCTGAAATTGCTTTTAGTAAACTAAACTAAACTCCTCGGCGCAATAGCCCATTAGAGGGCCAAGGCCTGCCGTGCCCATTTTAGCTTACGTGACCTAGATCTCTGGGGTGCTAGGCATATGTCCCGGTAAGGTGTTCAGTCTCACGCGGTACCCCCAGTGTTTAGTTCCCAAGCATGCTAGGTCTCCGGGATTGTTGTAATAAAAGCGCCATCCGTTCTGATTTTTTTTTTGTAATTATCTTCTGTTTTAAAATGCTGTAATTGTTTTTAGTAATCTCGCTCCAATAAAATAAGTGATTGCAATGATGAATCTGTGTGTTTATTTTATAAGCTAATCGTACTTGGAGAAACCGGTTAGTGAAAACACTCATTTCATCAATTTAAAATCATATATATTGTTCCATGTTTGTATTCAAAGCTTACGTTAGAAAAATCTACCAGAAAATATTATATTTATATAGTCAAACCTCGTTAAAATTCCCAAGAACCAGCAAGTGATGTTCATTTTAATCGTAATTTGTTATATCCGAAGAATTCAAAGGGGTTTCGGGGAGGTTTGACTGTAGCTGAAAGGCCTTAGTTTGAAACAATTTCAAGATGTTCATTTGTTTATCTTAACCATAAGATTCCCTTTACTTTAAAGGGTGAAAAATGATAACCTTCAAAAGTGTCTGATAAAAGTATACAAAGGCAGAGACGAAACTCATAAACTTTGAATATCTACCAAACTCACCCAACTCCTATGAATAACACTATTTTGAATAGCCCTTTTATGTCCAGTGGATTGTAAAAGTCGATTTATTCGGCATCACTTGTGCAAGGTTATGAGGGGTGAAAAGTCAAAATCGGGCACCCTCTCAGTCCGCTCTAACCCTTTACACGATGGATGCAGAAACGTGCCTCGCTTGGCTGATGGGCTGACCCGACGCCCACTCCACCGAAGGGATTCCAAAGCAGGAACTTTGATTGGATTTATAAAAATAAGGTGGGGTGCAACATAGGATGGCCTTGAAAGAAAACTTCATGAAACAAATGCGAACTTGATTTGAGATCCATTGCAATCAATAATATATCCCTTTTTTACTAGGTTAGGTTAGTTTAAAATCGTCGCACTAGAGCTACATGAGGGCTATTGGCGACGGGCGTCATCATTTAGAACCACGGCCAAGTGAAGAGCCGCCACCTGAGTAGGCCCCAACGCAACATGGAAGGGCGACATTGTACGCAGCGTTGGAACCTTGGTGCCTTTTTTTAATGTGCACTCCCTGTAAATGGGGTTTTATTCGTCGGACATTTTTTAGCTGCACGGGCCGTGTATAAGTCGGCAGTTATTTTGGCGCCCGGACCCAAACCTTGGACCCTCCGCATGCAAAGCAAACGCCTTGCTTTCCAACCCTCTTTTTTTTAAATATCTTTGCATCAATGTAAAAAAATTACTATACACACATACTAAAGATAAACGTGATAGATATTTATAGAAAAAGAGTTGTTTGGAGAAAGTCACAGTATAATGCCCTTATATTGACACATAGAAAGCATATATTAAAACAAATATAAAATGAATTTATTATTTACATTTTTCTATGCATGCAAAACTTCCCCTCATGTCTATGGCAATGTATGCTATTACCACGGTTGTGCCGCAGCCCACGCAATGACCCAGAACATTGGCACCTAATCTTAATTTTATTTGAAATGTAACAAAATTTATTAAGTATATTATTCCTATTTCCAAACTTAAAAGAAGCACAAGTCAAACAGTAGGCGGTCAGCACAATTTATTTATTTATTCGCTACTACCATACAGAACAATTCCATTTATAAGTAAAGACCTTTACAAGTTACAATTGTCCTTACCCGCGCGATGCCCCTTCCAATTAACATCTAACTCTTCTGATATAATTGCGAAAATAATGTTTTTGCTTTTTATATGCATACTAGCTTTATAAACCCGGCGTTGCACGGGTGTACCCTTAATAACGGGGATTGTTTTATTTATGTAAACATTTATTTTATACCAATTGATCCCTTCTTCACTGGTCAGCACTCCATCGGTATATTATAATCTCCTCCCATTCTAATATCAGAATTAATTTAAAAAAAGAAATCCGATTGTATCCAGGCCCTTCTAGAAGTTAGAGGGCTTTCCCATAGGTCCTGTTTAAAATTACCAGAATAGCTGTGATATATAACGGCCAGTTTCTACTTGCCCACCTACACCCGAAAATGCCCAAAATGTAGTAAGCATTCCACTCCATAATCGACCAATTGACAGGGCTGGGGAGCCCAGTGTGTAGCTCTAGTGCGACGATAATTAAAACTAACCCTAACCATACAACTGGATGGGAATAGCTACCCTACGTTAAATTTTCAACTTCGCCAAAAGCCGCCAATGCCAAAATTCAATCGGCCATTATATCATAGATGCACCAAATTGCCAGTTTCATAAACATAAAGTACATACGCTATACGTAGAGACAATTGACATTTCTCAGAAATATTCATCAGATCTAGAATAGTTATTGCTTTTACTGGCATGAGACATTGTAAAAATATCTTCATTTCTTACCATTTGTAAACATTAGTTAAATTAAATTAGGTAAAAAAAATCAAACGATTTAATTTAACAAATAAAATAAAAGAATGATATTCAAATAACAATCCTACAAATTAAACTCACGTGCTCTGACGTGTTTATACTTAATTTTCGTTCACGCTGAACGCGCTGAAATTTCTTTTAAATTGAAATAAAAAGAGTATAAATTCTAATCGTACCTATTCCTATGGAGAAATCGGCTCACGTTTTGCACTCCTACACCCGTTTGGGTTCTAATTTCAAAAAATCGCATCTTAAATGACGCCTACGATATAAAAAGAATATTCTCCTAAAATTTGGAAGCTGTACCTCCAGTTGTTTGGGCTGGGCGTTGATACGTGAGTGAGTGAGTCAGTAAGGACTTTGCCTTTTATATAAATAGATAATTAGAAAAAACAAGACTTTTATAAGGGTTAGAAAACGGAAACAAATTTTGGTAAAAAATACTTACTTTCCAAGGTAAAATATTCAAACAATATTTTAATTAAATCAGGTTACCACACATGACCTAAGTAAATGTAAAACGCTTTGCTGAATTATTGAGGAATATAAAATTAAAATGCAGCATGAATTTAAAAGAAATTACAAATATTTTTTTTTACAAAAATCGAAAAAATTGAAATTGAAAATTTTTGAATATTGAATTTTAAATTTAGTTCATTTTAGTACCGATGGAAATTTTTTTAGAAATACTAGTTACAGACTTACAATTACGGAAAAGTTGTTTTAAAATTCAGTATTAAAATTTGTTTGACAGAAACAATTGATTTGAACAGCCTATAACTCCCGATATTTTTCATTTTCCATCTAATAAGTTAAAAAAAAAGTTGGAGACAAAAAATACGACACAATTTTGTGAACAGTTTTCAAAAATATATATGTGTTCCATTAAACCAAAGAGCTGTGTGGACTAAAAATTTATCTCATTGCTATATCTAAGTCTCAAATGAATATTGGGAAATCCTTATTTCGATTCGAAAGAGCGAGATATTGTCGAAATAAACAATACTTGATTTTGTAATATAATTGATGACAATGTAGAGACAAGAGCAATTCAACTTCTTTGAAGGTTAATGGAAAACATCTAGCAACACTCATTCACTTCCGGGATCTGTTTTCCAATTGCATTCATTAAAACAAATGTAATTTCAATAAGAATTTACCAGAAGAAAATTATTGTTTCGTTGTAGAATTTATTTAAGTTTTTAATGAAAAATATCCTTTTGAGTCATTTCTCTTAAAACGCACGAAACCATGTCGCCCCCAAGATATGTTTCATATATAAGAAAATTATGCTTATACATAATTAATTCAAGATAACGACGATTTACCTTCCTACTGAAGTTGACTAAATAAAATATTTAAATATTTCATGCTAAAACTTTTTTCCACAGACTACGACTAATCATGTCGGTATGCTATCTCACCTTTTCTTTTTAGCGTGTTATTTATTTGGTAATCCTAGTTAAACCACATTTTCTGATAAATAACTATTGTTTTTTTATAAATTGGTATTTATACAACATATGCAAGTATAAAATCTAAAGATCATAATGGTTACAAATAAATAAATTCGACAAATATAAAGAATCCCACAGATTGCATCATGTCCGTGTACAAAATATTAATGTAGTTTAAAATAATTAAGAAATGGAATAGCTGTTTGTTTTGGAATTGGCAGTATTTATTCATGCATAATGAATGGTGCATTAAATGATCTGTAATTCTTCTGCAAAAGATAAAAAGCTATTCGCAAACGGGTTGCTTAATTAACCAAGCAGCCATTTTACGCCTCATGACGGCTCATTTCTTGTATAAGACCTGGTGGAAAACTTACCCCATGGGAAAACTAGCCCCGGTCTCCCCTACTATTTTATTCCACACAATTTACTGAGTTTGGATGTTTTCCCAACAGTGTTTAAAATCCCGGATGTACGGGATAAACCTGGACGTTTGGTAGGCATATGATAAGTATCTTATAATTGTTATTTTAACCCAACTTTAAATAAAACTTACCCTCTTCATCCGTGAAATTAGCGGTAGATGCATTGGTATCCATAATAACTGCTTACAACACTAATAACACAACATAATGGTCGAAATTCTCAACTAAGGTCGCATCTGTATAAAAACAGTTTACAAGACTGATGTAACAACAACGTATCAATATCATTAAAGTAGAAGCAATGAGTGGGCTGTCCAGGTGAAAGTGTCAAGGTTTTACGTATTTTGTGAATAAACTACTTATACGGGATTGCGCTTTTGCTTTATTTTGTACACGGAATTATATTAATTGTACATTACGGAATAAGCTATCAAAATTCTTAAATTAGGTCTTATCTGTAAATGAAAGAAAGTAAATTTGGTATGAAACACTTTCTTGCTAACCTTGGTCGTTCTGGGTGAAGCAATTATAGTTGCGAAATTATAATAATTTAAAAACAAATTAATCGATATGACCTTCGATTTTTTATTCGATTAATAAATATTTACGACTGGGATAAAGCTTATAAAAACGAGTTTTGTTTAAAAAAATAAGATAACTAATGGTCAATTATGAGAGAAGCACTGATATTTGAAAGGCTTTTATTCTGTTTTAAGCAATCTTATCTGTTTGCTGGTTTACTTAACATCGCAATTTAATGCTAGAAGAATCATACACATATTGAGAAAAGGTTGTCTAGACTGAAATCTGATAAATTAAAATTCTTTCTGGTGTTTAATTGTTTACGAAAAAGCTTAAGAATGCTGAAACATTTTGTTTTTTTTATTTACTTTTTGAGGCTCGTCGGTTCAGTAATTACTGATGACGTTACCATAATACAGACCCGGAAAAAAAAATCGGATTTGGTCAAGGCTACAAAATCCGCATTTTTTTAAAAACAGAAAACCTGTATTAAAGGCGAATGAGATTGAATGACCTCTGGTCTCCAAACCATCAAAGTGGCTCTGTGTTAATCCAATAGAAAAATAATTTTCTAAGCAACATTTCTCTCGGCTGTATTGAATTTTTTTTGCAAATGGTGTTTTTATATGTATAAATTTAGTTGAATTACGGGTCTAAATAATCCCCCCTTTTGAAATTGGTTCGAATATTTTTTTTTAAATTGTCAAGAAATAAATTTCACAAAAAATATTCGAACCAAAATTTCAAAAATTGGTATTATAGAGACTAGCGAGTGTAATAATAATCAAAGAATAAAAAAGATATTTCATTTAGTGTTTAATACGAGTTTTGATGGTTAAAGTCAATAATTCAACTCATTATACTTCGTAAAGAGCTATTTTATTATTACATACTTTTCATTATACACTAACGATCAAAGCCTACATAGAGTATTATTTGAACACTTTTTAAAAATAATACTTAAATAACAAGAATTTTATAAATTGAATGAGTAACATCTACAATGACTTAAGTCCAATTTCGACAATTTTTGTTCTAAAATAATTAATGGTAAAGCTCAGAAAGAAGATAGCATTTTTTAAAAACAAAAATGGTTCACATAACAGACTTGGGTTATAGTTGTTCTAGTTATATGCGATGCAAAATGTCTTTATAATATGTTAATGATTTTTTTTATAAATAATAAATAGCCTCATAAATAATAAAAACTCGCACAATAACAAAGTAAATATTTTAAAATACATACATATGTAACTAATAAATTAATAAATATAAATATTTTTTTTATTTAAATGAAGATTTTTTCGTTCAACAGCGTATGAAACAGCATATATATCAATAAGTCATTCACTTTGTAAGCTATAAAGAACAACTTTGGCCTATCAAAATGTTACACCACTTTTAATAACTTATAAGATTTAATCACTATTTAATTCTATATACAATTTTAAAATCAAATAAAAATGACAAGTACAGCAATTATATAAACAGCGTAGTGCTGATGAAACTGTTAATAATTGTAATTTTCTTCGAAAAAACCCCCCTACATAACTACCTTTATTTTTTCTGAACCTTGGTGCAGAAAAAGAGGTAATATCAAGGATATTTCTTTTCGCTCCATAGTAGCTATTCAGTATTACCAAGCAAAACAGCAATTATTGTAATTTTTGTTTTATTTATGACAGTTTACTGGGATTAGCTGGAATTATCGAGATTTAAGCAATTTCTTTTTATTTCCGTATTAGAATATGTAAATGGTATTCTACACTACAAATAAAACTGATAATGAAAAAACTCATCATTTCATAATTTTTTTTAACTGATTAAGACAAAGCCATCTCAAACGCTCTGTTTCAATCAAAGACGGGTTTCTGCAGTTTAATTTTATTTTAAGATTTATCTTTTTTTTAACAGGAGCACCTATTAATTTCTTTCTATATAGATGCAAGTTATTAATTTTATAATTGCAAATCTTGAAAACCTACATTTCAGTTAATAAATCGACTCACTTCGGCACTTTCAAACCAAAGCCTCTGTTGCACATCCCAAATAAAACAAGCCAGTCGAAATTAATGTTTTTTCAGAAAACTGACCAAAATAAACGGCAATGTCAGTATAACGACTTCAATATCCATATGACTACGAAATCGACTAATGGGCGTCATATACATAAATTAACAATGTTAAAACTATCACTTCCTAACTGGATAGTGGATATGCCGTTTAATCAAACACTCTGATTTTTTTAGAATCACTACCGACGGAATTACATCTATCGGACTTTATTTTCAGCATTTACTGATATTAAGATGATCCACTTCCTAACTAGATATACCGTTTATTAAAAAACATTTCGACTGCTGTTTTTTAGAAACACAATCAGATTCCGATAACTTGGATAACTCTTCTTCTTAGGATAACATTATTCAAACCCCAAATCTTATACCTCCAAGTACAAGACCTGCGTGGCGCATAGGGCTCCGCATGCACTGAGTAAGGATGCCGCACACACAGTGGCCACATTCGAACCCACGGCCTCCACAATGGTGCCCATGGACAGGGACAGCACGAACTGGGACAGGAAGACCATGCTGCTCACTGCGGCTACATCTGTGCCAATACCCCGGATGGTTGGCTCCACTGGATTCATGCATTCTGCACTCTCGCTAAACTGGTAAGAGAAATATTTATGTTAGAGATAGTGTTTTTTGTTGTTTGTTTGCATAAGTAGATGTCATAACATGTTCATTAGTAGTGAAGGGGCATCAGCTTCTGCCACTAATAGTTTTGAGCTTATTACATATACATGTTCTCTTATATATCTTTACTAAAAGCGACAATGTTTATGAATTATTGCACAAATGGAAGGACGAGTGGAGTACGTTGAAGTTTTTTGGTAAAACCATCAGAAAGTTCATTTTATTTTATTGTCATTTAATGTAAATGTTTCATATATTTTGGAAGCGTTTAAAATTTTTTACGAATCAGGATGACTACCAATCTGACTTTATTTCTTGCGATTAGCGCTTGAAATGTAATAGACTCAGCGATTTAATTTACATGGCATACTAATTGTAAACAATATGCACTTTTTTGGCATAAAGGAATAAACACAATATAAAGTAGTTTTGATAAATTTTAAAAATATATAAATATCTCAGGAGTAAGAATACTTTTGAAAGCTACTGTATAATCACACGTATTAACTGAAGAGTGTACTTTTTGAATGATTGAATGCGTAGTTAATCAAAATCCTTTGCGGTCTTACCTTATTAGTGCAATGATAATGGGCTATCAGCAAGTATGGCATCGTGAATAGAGTTGCGTACATGATGCCAGCTGTAGGTGAAAGGAGGATGACGGCCACTTTATGTCGAGTGACAGCCATTACTACCATTCCAACAGAATACACCAGCTGGCCGCCGATGTATGTTGGTTTTGCTCCTATTCAAACAAAAACCTAATTTAGCAATTATAATTGTAACTTATAAGTTCGATGTATTCGCAATTAAACGAACAGAAAATTAAAATTATTGACTGAAATACATCGAAAAGTAATATATTCGGATATTTTATGGAGCATAACTAAAATACGACGTGGAGTAAGGGGTATCTGATAATATTCCTTACTTTGAGATCGTTCCAAAATAATATACCAATCCAACAAATACACTTGAAATAAGAAAGGTTTCAAGATTTAGTTTAAAAAAAACCTTTTTAGATTAAATTGCTTCCTCTGTAAAAGAATATAATACTTTCGGTCGCCTAATTTCAGACATTTTTCTGAAATGGATGCCAAGAAATTGGTCTGAAATGTTTTATTACAATTTTTTGCTATTTTTATTTTACCATTACTTAAGTGTTTTAATAAGGCAGAAATGTCGAAAACTTTTGCTGCATTAAAAGCGTCTTCTTCAAGGTAAATCAAATATTAGAGAGACAAAAATTTATTCAAATTATTAACTTCTTCAACTTTTTTGATAGTTAAAAAAGCTTTGCTGCATCCAAAATGTCCTCCGGAAAGAAATCCTCGTGTAAAACAACTTTTGTGTATCAAGGTAAAACAGCTTTTATAGAAATAAGTTCACCCAAATTTTAAGGTTAAACAAAGCATTGCTGCATCAAAAGTACCACCAAGGAAAAGCAGCTTTTACAGAAACCAGTTCACCCACATTTTAAAGTTAACGAAGCTTTTCTGCATCCAAAGTGCCCCCAAGGTGAATCAACTTTTAGAAAAACAAGTTCATACCAATTATAAACTTCTTTGATGGTTAAAGAAGTTTTGTTGCATTACCAGTGTTTTAAAGAAAAGAGAACTTTTACAAAACTATCAAGTTATAATTATTTAATTGTATGCTTGTGTGTTTTGGATAGAGATTTTTGTAAATATTATTTTTTCAATTGCATAAAATACTAGATTTAACTTTTTTAAATCGATCGTTAGTTTAGTTTAGTTAACGATTTTTATGAACTTATCTTAAACAGACTATAAAAGAAAAAATGATTTATTTAATTACAGAACGCTTAACTGTTAGGGACGACTATAGAAGTACTATTAGAAAGACAAAAGCAAAAGAGTATTATAAACTTCGTTGGTTTAGCGTGTTTTTAATTGGTACCCAACTGATTTTAATTAAAGTAAATTTAACAAGAAGTTTTGAAAGAACAAGTATAGCTTACTTTTCAGTTACATTAACACTCGCTTAAGTTCTTTTAGTACGGATAAACAGACCAAAAAATATAAAAGATAGGAATCTGAAGTCGGTCGGACCTTTGTAACAAAAAATGAATTTTTAAAATTGTGACTCTTAGAACTGAAGTTTAAATAGACTGTTAAAAAACAGTTTCATTGAAAAGCGACAAAAGAAAAAAAAAAAAAGAAAAAAATTATTAAAGATAGGTTTCCGATGTCATACTTTTCTAACAAAAAAAAGAGAAAGTTTTAAATCAAACAGTTAGAACAGAAGCTATAACATAGGTTATCTAAAAAGAACAAATGGAAAGACACAGATGGAAAAACGGATAGAAAAATACACAGACTTATAAACAGACGAAAAAGTGCACAAATCGCCAGAAAAAAGGTATAAAAAATAAGTGTCTAATGTTACGCCTTTTTAAAAACGAGAATTTTCAAATGGGACGGTCAGAACGGAATTTGGAATGGCGTTCGGACCGACAAATTGAAAGGTCCACTATGTCAATATCTACTTAGTAGTTAGATACTTGCCTTGATTTCAATGAATTGTTTTGTAAATAAAGTGTTAGTAGTTAGATCATGTAAGACGCTTGTTTTTTGTCAAATACTTGCCTTGATTTCAATAAATTGTTTTGTAAATAAAGTGTTAGTTATTGTTTTTATTTATAAGATATAAGTATAAACTTTCTACTCCCATTAAATACTTACAAGTGGCAAATGCAGTTATACAACATATTTTTTTTGAATATTGAATAGTTCCAAATTTTGTGCAAACGTTATAAACATAATTTTTTTTAGTTTGTCCATTACATAAATTTCTGGCAAAATGTGATACAAAACAACTATAATTTGGTACAATTCAATATGCAAAAAAGTATAACTAAATTCGCAACTTGTTAACCGTTTATTTTCTAAGTGTTGCCTATTATTTGGTAATATATTTACTAAATAAAACGAATATAAATTGCCAAATTCATGATTAAGTTTACAAAATACTTTAGTTAAATCTACCAAATCAATTAGTATAAATGACCAAATTGTTAGTAAACACAGCAGCGTTGTATTTCTTAAACTAAATTATTGGTAAAATTTACAAAACACTTTAGTTACACCTACCAAATCGATGAGTATAAAATACCAAATTGTTAGTAAACACAGCAGTGTTGTAATTGGTAAAATTTACGAAATACTTTTGTTAGGTTTACCGAATCGTCATCTGTGTCCGATAACTAAATATTTGGTAGAATTTACCGCACACAAATGTCGTTTACTAAATCTTAATAATAGCATTTACCAAATATTTATTTGTCGTCTTTTGCACCAAAAATCTTAGTAGTTGATTTTACCAAATTTTAGTACAGATTACTAATCTTTATTTTAGTGTAATCATTGTGGAATCTTTCGATGTACTATACTTTTGCGACATACTCACCAATCTTTTTAATGATGGCCTCGATAAAATACGAATAAATGGCGCACGACAACGAATACAGCGACATCCCCCAGCATCCAAACCTCACTCCATCCCTGTAACTGTTGTGCTCCGCGGAGCCCTCGGGAGCCAGAGGATCTCCCCCGAACACACACTCGGCCACAAAGTCGGTGAAATACAGAGAATAGCAAACCAGGGACATCCAGCAGAATAGGTTCGTGACACACAGGATCTTCAGGGAACGTGGCATGTGGACGATGGACTTGAGGAAGTCTAGAAGGGTAGGGTGTTGGGCAGAAGTGTTCAGTTCGGCCGCCACGTTAATTTCGGTGACTGGACCTGGTGGAATTTAAAGAGAAAGGCATAGATTAAAGTATGTAGGGGTGTCGTTTCAATCCCACCAAACCTCTTATTTGGCCATAGTTCAAAATCTAAAGAAGATGTCCTATGCCAACTGTCCATGTGTATCTCAAGCAATCAATAATGACGGTGGATTCCCTTAGGGTGTTTCGAGAACATTTTTAAATAAATATTATGATTGACCAAATAATCTAATAATAGTTTTGTGTATAATAATTAAGAAGAATCAGATTAATCGAATCGGGTTAATTTCGTTATTGGAAATGCATACATTTCCTGTCATTGTAAATAATTCGAAATTGAAATTCCAAAAAAAAAAAAAAAAAAAATTAAATAGAAGAATAACTCTAGGGGCTAAATGGGTTGATACAACAAAACTACTATTCTCCAATTTTTTCCTAATATTATTTTGAGGATTAAATAAATAAGTGAACATATGGTACCAAGGCTGCCTCCAAATTTAAAGAGAAATTAAACTGTTTTACTATAGTATATATCACTACGTATACTAGTGTAAAATTCTGTAGTGAAATATATTTAGTTGTTTATTAATAGCTTTATACCTAAGTTAGCCTAAGGCAATACTAGACCCATTTTAACTCTTTGACTACAAGAACGCCGCTTTCCCATACATTCCATACCGGTCTAGCAGAATCCCAAATTTTTTCATTAGCCTTTATGTTTCACAACACTTATGATTTCGCATGTCCTTGAAGTCCGTGGAAGGTTGCACCGGTTTGAATAGTGTTTTAAAGATTCCTCACATATTTGTGGTTAAGTCAGCTTAATACAGAATTGGTGTAACATTACACCCAAAACATATAGTAACGTTACACACTGTATACATAATTGCTAAACCACGCCAATGCGAATCTTCCAAAGAAATCTAAAAGTATTATTTAATCAACTAATGTATCAAAATGGAACAGTTTCCGATTGCTCAATGAATTTCCAAATGGTCCGTAACTGGGCAAAAATGTATGGTTGTTTTCTCTGCATAAATTTTAAAGTTCATTTTTAAAAATCTCATATAAATATAGAAAATTAGAATGAGGTTTATTTTTTGAAGAGATCATCTCTGAAAACGAAAAAATTACATACACAAAATTATTTTAATAAAATTTGGAAATTTATGTTAATTTCTAGGAAAACTGGCGTATAGATTACGGAAAAAGCCGGGTCTAACGCGTAGAGTGTTAAACTTGTTTATAAGAAATAATAAAGTGATTAAGCTAATAGCCTGAAACTAACTATAAAAATAGTTCATACTTTTTCCATTTTGAACAGCTACAGCCATTTGATTTTCCAGTTCAGGTTTCGGCGGTAATACTTCTTCAATTTTACCACTACACACTTCCGGTTCATTTTCAAACCCCTCATTTTGTTCTGTTGATCCATATGAATTCGACCTAGGTTTAGGATTCATATCACTCAATTCGTGCCCGTTAAGTCCCTGGGCACTTCCCGGCTGCATTTTCTCTTGGTACTCTTCGAACATTTTTGGATTTCTGAGGACAGACAACGGAATCTCTGGGAAGCTGCATATCGTTGTTAGAAGACATACGACGAATATAACTGTGACGATGGTAAACACGACGCTCACCTGACTTCCCAGCAAGTGTCCCAAGAAGGTGTCTTCCCACTGGATGGCTCCCATCAGGTATCCTACTGAACCACCCAGACCGGCCATCAAGGTGAAGGCGCTCAAACCAGCAGCATGGTCATCAGGAATAGACACATCCAGCATGTACGTTCTGGAGGGTGACTGACAAGCATCTGAACAGAAGTCGAGAAATATTGTACCGATTACGGTGAAAGCTATACTCCAAGGCTGGATTTCGCTCGATGTTTTAACATTTGCTTCAGGCAACTCTCTTCTTCGCCTTACCAGTGTAGAGAACTCGGGAATAGTGCTGGATTCATTTATGTTCGCGGTGTTAGCTTCTGCTTCAAATATCGCATCAACTTCGTCTTCAGTGCTGAAATCTAATGGATTTTCTTTCTTGCCCAGTTTGTTTCCGTTCTTGAAATAAGCGTTTGCTTCTGGGTTAATTGTTTCATTTAATTCACGAAATAAATATGCCCCATAAGAAGATAGAGGTTCCTTGAACACCTCTTTTTCAGTTGTAGATTCTAACTTAGTGATTTTTAGCGATTCTGGTAAATTACCAGAATTAAATGCAGTGTTATTGTTGTTTGTAAAATTAATTTGTGATAATTGTTTTACATTTAAAAAATCATGGTCCCCTAAAGCAAGCCCTATTAGATGTCCATTCGACACGAGAATGAGTCCCGACAAGATTCCAATAGAATATAAAATAATAAACGGCCTTCTGCGGCCCATGGATGCTTCGCAACTGTCACTCATGGAACCAAGTATCGGCGTGAGAAAGAGTCCAATTATTGGGCTCAAACACCAAATCATTGTAACAAATTTAATATTAAGTCCCAAACCTAAAAGTATTGGTGTTACGAATGCAGTCTCAGCGGCGTAGCAAAATTCTATGCCACACACAGTACCACCCAATAAAACAAGTTCCCAAGCACTTTTGTCTCGAAACACGTAACCAAATTTCTGTGGTACATAGTTCAGTTTCGCATCTTCGGGGTGCGTAAAAAAATTTCTAGATTTGGATTTTACTGCATTTTGTGTTTTATTCCAACTGTCATTGACTTTATCTGTAAAATTTATCTCGTGTAATGAATCAACGGCATCCTTAGCCCGATCTCTCAAGTTGTGCAAAGTCACAACTGTTCTAACGTATGGCGAAGTCTTGTGCATGTCTTCTTCGGATTTATCTAAAATAAATAAAAAAGTATTAAAATAAGAGTACATGTAAGATGGAACTTAACAAGAAGTCCCGTCATCAGCAGTATTACGGTACGTCATTAGTATCTATGACGAGACATCTTTTAAGTAGGGCTTGCTACTTTATTTGCTCTCTTTAGAGCGAGATCTTTAAATTCTCTGCAAGATCTTTAAACTTTTATTTGCGCTTTTACCGGTTGTGTGTTATTTTTAGGTAATTCAAGTTTTTCAACTAAACATTCATAAATTTTGTTACTTAGCTATAAACTATTGGATTTTATATAGCATTAAGGTGTTCTTTTAAATTTTTTTTAAGAATAGTGCGGGGGGGGGAGTAGAGTTTACATCGCAGCTACCTCGCAAAACCTGAGCTGTGACCCGATGAAAATCGTTCGCGGCTTTTGACCATAACAGTTTTAATTTACACCAACCCCATATACACGTTATTAATTGGTGGAATTTTGTTCTAAAATCTAGCAAGAATTTTTTTTTATAATAATGTAATTTTAAAAAGAAATTTTAACACCACGGAAAAAATAATGAGAGGCAATTATGAACTTCACACCAAAAACTTTTAACATCTTTACAACTGCTTGTAAGAATTCAAAATATTTGTAAATAAATGAATCTCTTTAAAAGGAATTTGTATTTTTATTATATTATGAGAATTATTAAAAGTTTGTATGAATAGCTGATTTTTCTGCAATTACATTAAGAAATAAAATGTAATTTCCTTTTTATTTAAATGAAAATACTTCAAATGCTTTAAATCAGGCCTAAACTATTGTTCCTATGGCTTTAAATTTATTATTATTAACTGATTTTGGATAAGAATGCAATTTAAAACTTACTTTGTTTACTATTTTCGTTCTTTATACGAAATATTATTTTAAACAATTTTTCGCTAATTGTTTACTTACCTATAGCCATAAAAGTAATTTTTGTCCTCTAAAAGTTGGATTATTAAACAGTTTTTAAATAGATGTTATAACAGCAATTTCAGGAATTAACAATTTATTGTTGTCATTTTATAGTTTTAGTAATTTTAAGAAAAACCATTATACAACAAAAGATTATGTATTTAGATACTTTATTTGGAGATCATGCGATGTAAAATTTTACTAACAAATTCATAAATTTAAGTTTTTTAAAAAAGATTTATTTTTTTCACTTGGAGTTGTAATTTTCACTTGACAAGTGCGTATTAGCCGAGGAAAAAATTGACGACAAATTACACGTGCATTTGTGTTAGAAACAGCGGGAAATATTATAGGGTACTAAAATAAAATGCACATTAAATACAAGTTTTGTCATATAATTTTTTATAGATTTTTAAATGAAATGATTAATCGAAAAGATCTTATGCCGCTGTATTAGCCGAGAAAAAAAATTATACGACATATTATGCGTGCCTTTGAGTTAGACGCAGCAGGAAATATTTGAGGGTACTAAAATTAAATACGCATTAAACATTTTGTTAATTTCGTCATCGAATTTCTTAATCTTCTAATATTGGCCAAAATTGAAAGAATTGTAGCTAATAATTGTAATTTGCATACATTTCTAACTAAATTATTAATAAAACTTACCTTCATTCTCAGCCTTAAAATCGGCAGAAAAGGAATTGTTATCCATAATAAATGTTTACAATACCAGTGAAACAAATTATAAGACACTAACGGTGTACAAATTTATGCAACTCAACGAAATATATGATGAGATAAGAAAGCTTTTGAGAATGAAATGCTTGAAATTATGTTTCTGCGTTAATTTGAACACCTGTTATTACGGAATCAGCTGGAAAAATTCTCAGTTTAAGTCTTATCTGTAAATGAAAGCGAGTAAATTGGGCATGAAACACCTTCTGTCCTTGGTCGTATTGTGTTTGTCTGCTTGCGAAATGATAATAGTATAAAAACAAACTGATCGATAACATAATTTTTTTAAAGAAATTTTGTCACTAGATGTTCACAATAGATATAAAGATTATAACTTGAAGAAATGTTTAAAAAGAGATGTGATTGATTTTCAACTATAAAGGTATCTATGACATTTGATTGACATATATGCTGATAATGATGTTTAGCGCAATTTTTTTTTTGCTTTTTAGTTGAATTGGCATGGTAATTTTATTGCATATTAGACAGCTCAAGTTCACATTGAGAAATAAATTCTTTAAAACGGGAAATTTAAATTCATTCTGAGTTTTGAATTGCTCATGTAAAAGCTTATAAATGCCTACACATTTTGTTTTCTTATTTAAAATTTGAGACTCATCGGCTCAGTGGTGACATTATTATATGACAAACAACAAGTGCAGGATTTAAAATTTACATTTGGGCGAGGCTTTAAAATGCGCATTTTCTTTCAGCTTTTCATCATTTAAGTTGGTTGATAAAAAGAGAACCAATATTGCTTGGTAGCTAAGCACTGGGAGTTTTCGCGTCAGTCTGGTCAACTGATCGAAATATTTGCTGTTATGCAACCCGTTTTTCCTTAGTCTAGTCAAATGGATTGTGCCCAATTAACCTTGGGCCTCAATGGGTTGTTGTGCCATTGAGCATGGTTTATTCGTGTAATGTTTTAGCTTCCACACAACGTTTATAACGTAAAAAGTGGAAGGTATTATAATCGTTCAGTCCGTCTGTCTGTCACCCACTTTCATAGCCTAAACTACAAATGCTACGGACAAGTGCGATACGTCAAAAAATTTAGGGCATCAAAATTAAAATACATTGAAAATTTCAGAAAAGAATTCGAATTCGAAGTACTTCAATTATGTAAAAAACTGCAAAATTTAATGCTCATTTAAAAAGCATAGGAAGCAATTTTTATTAGAATTAAATCACCATTGCCATTAGCAACAATCGCTCGAGAAACTTATATTCGTTTAGACAATAAATTAAAATAAATTTATTTTTGCGACATCGATCAGTTTGAAATGACGTCAAATATATTTCACTACGAGATTCTTTGTATGTTGATATGAAATATTTTCATTCTATTTAAAAGCGAGGAATATTACATATTTATTCTTTGAAATATAAATTAATTTTTACAAACGATAAATAATAATTCTTGAATTTTCGAAATAAATTAATGAAACTAGCCAAATTTAGCATGTAAATGTTTAATATAGAATTAATGCTGTGTTTGGCGTTTTTTTACGTGTTAAACACAACCGTTGTTTGGAAGCGGGTTAAGTGACAGATTCTGTTACAAACCTACTTGTTTTAGTAATGAGGCACCCTCAAAAGGTACTTTCTTCATTCAAATAATTCAAAGTAACAAGCAGATGAGCCAATATTTATAAGCAAGGCATATATAAGTCAGAAATATACACGAGGAACTAAACAAGATAATTAATTAAAATACTTACATAACTTACCTAAATCCATGGTCCAACACGGAATGTAGCGCCGGGAGTTAATTAATTATACCTAAATTTATTTTACGAACTCGCCTCCGAACTTTATTAATTATCATGTTTATAGTTTTGCAAAAGGCACTCTAAAAATAATGATGCTACTCTATGTTTAAGACAGATCTTCGGGGGCTTAACATCTACAGAACTATCTGGAATATATTACAAGTATTAATTGTTATTAGGAGCTCACGGGTAAAAAAATGCCCCCAACTGCACATTTCGAAAGTTTTACTACACCCTTTTGTTGTTTCACAAACATTGGAGGAGAACTAATTAAAAACATTGAACCCAAAACAATAGAGCACGGAATAGTATAATTTATTATTAAGGCAATTTAGGTATTAAATTTCATGAATTTAAAAGTAGCTAAACATAAACACGAACCATAGTCTTAGCTTTTTATAGCGAGATTATTTAAATTAACTAGACATTCATCTCAGTACACATTACAATGAATACATTATTCCTTTTTTCCCCAAAATCATCTTATCGTAATAATTTGTTGATTATTAAAATAAAAAATGTTTTCTGAGCAATCAGAGTATGTTTTCGTGCCTTGTTGAATAATATATTTTAGTCTTCAATGTTCTACCATATACAATCAAATAAGTTTAAAAGTTGTATAAAATAATTTAAAAAAAAAAAAGGCTTTTCAAAGAATTCCAGCTAAACTCACTAATGTAAACGAGTTGTATATATAAAAGTACTTTAACATTTTATTTCGATGTGAAACTCTTGAATGACATCATAATAATTTTGGATCGAACGCAAAAATGATTAATTCCTTATTTATAGATTCAAATAAAAAAAACAAATTATGGCCACACAATACTTATTAATTTGAATTACATGCACAGTCCATTTCAATTGTGGTCAGCCTATTTTTGAAAAAAAAAATCATAAAATAGTTATGGGTTAATTTCAAGGTCAATTTATTAAACGCCAATTGAAATTTGTTGGGACATACACATAAAGTTTAGTCTTAAAGTGTCAAATAATGATTGGTGTTTTATAATATGATATATTACAAAAAAACCTTAATTATTTTTACGCACATGCAAAACTTTTATTTTCAATAATTTTAGTTTGATTTTCAAAGGAAAATACAAAAATTCAATCAATCATTTTCCGTTGCCCACACTTGAGGTGTCTGATACTACTTCTGTGGTTTTCTAACCTTGAATTACGGCGTTTTAATATTTCATAACGTTGTTGTTCCTGTAATCTTTTATTTGAGATTTCTTCTGTAGTCTTAGTACGATGTTATTTATACCAAACCAAAACAAACCCATCTATTTGAGATTTAAAAGAATCAATCAACACACAATCATTTAATCTTCGTCTGATTTTTGTGGGTAAAATTATTTGGTTCAATTTAGTTTGATATATCGTCGCACTGGAGCTACATGAGGGCTATTGGTGACAGGCATCGTAATTTAGAACCACAGTCAAGTGACGAGCCGACACGTGAGTACGTAGGTACCCAACGCAACAGTAAAAGGTATGTGTTGTTATACAGGTTTAGACGTTGACTTTTTTAATAATGTTTGGCAAATAGAGAAGAATAATTTTATGTAAAGAACTTTCTATTACAAGTTTTTCTTAAATCTTATGCATGTAGTTGTGATTTATTAAGGGGCTACTAAATACTATTCACGCAATATTTATCATGATTTAAGATTATGACACTTGTTTGCTTTTGTATGTTCAGGAAAAAACTAAATATATATGTTTGAAAAGAATAATAAATCAGCTTTTTTATAAATAAACATGAAGAACAACAACAAAATATAACATGAACATAAACAATAAAAACATTTCAAAATATAAAAAATAAATCAAACGATTAAAAGAATTTATAGGCTTGAGAACCTTCAAAACATTTTAACTTAAAATTTGTACATCTATTATCAATCAAGCACAATGGTTTGATGCTCGTTGTTAATTTGATTACTTTTTAAGCTTAAAAGAGCAATTTTATTAAAGCGATTAGAAAACAAGAAAACGCAAGAAGTAGTAGCTGATGTTAGCCACAAGTAAAATAAAAATCGTTCGTTACTTTTTATGCCGACCACGGGTCACCAAAACAAATTGCCTCTGTGTTAATCCAATTGAAAAAATTATTTTCTAAGCCACATTTCTCTAGCTGTATTGAAATTGGTCGAATATTTTGTTTTTTAATTTTCAATAAATAATTTTACACAAAATATTCGAACCAATTTCAAAAGTGGGATTATAGAGACCTGTAAGTCAGCTACATTCATCATATAGAAAAACCTGTGTAAAAATATTTAATGGAGCCACAGTAGCTCAGAAAATATTTTTTTCAATGGATTAATACAGAGATACTTGGGTGTAGAGACCCACTGTCATTAGGGCTTATTCGCCCAGGCACTTTTGCACCAAAGTTGGCAACTAAGAGTCGACACAAAACATTGTTTGCAGAAAACTAAAAGTTATCAACAAAGAAGTTGCTTTTACACATTCATGGATATTTAATTTGGTACATCACTGCAGTTGTAAAAGTGTCACCAAGATGTCTTTGAAGAAGCCCTACAAAACTTCGTGAAGAAAAAAGTGACAAAGAAAAAAAACAAGGTTAACCGAAAGAGCTTCATATTTTTCTCCATTTGAATTTAGTCAGATTACTACAGAATTGATTTAGTTATAGTTAAGAACGAAAACTGCATGTTACATCAAATATAAGTATTTACTTACAATTTTTAATAGCACAAGTTATTAGTAGTTTTTTTTTCAATTCTAGGTTAATTTTTCAATGTTTTACTACTATCAACCAACTAAATAATTATTAAACACGCAAAAATATTAACACGAAGAAAACGTTTGATGTAACTGAACTTTTACTATCGTAATACCATTAAAATTTACATTTCCTTTCTTAAAGAATAAATAGCTTAACATCTGTAAATGAAAACCACTAGACTAAACACCTGTCCTGAAAAAAAAGGTTCTTTAGATTCCGATTTTTATATTATGGATATTTAATTTGGTACATCACTGCAGTTGTAAAAGTGTCACTAAGATGTCTTTAAAGAAGCTCTACAAAATTTTGCGCAGAAAGAAGTGATGACAAAAAAAGCAAGGTTAACCAAAAGAGTGACCATTTTTTTTCTCCTTTCTAATTTTGTCCTACTTAAACACAGGGACATTTCAGTGTTAAACACTAATAAACATCCGATTTAGTATTACAAATATAACGTATCAACTAATGAAAGTATCAACTATTGGTCATTTTAAAGACAGAATATGATAAATAATCCAATGTATTTTAGTGGATAGATTTTTTTAAAGTCTAAAAACAATTCTACCGGAAGAAGAGCAATAGTATAGATTGCATCTTATTTAGTTGAGTCAAAGCTATTGGCAATCTCTAAAGTACGCATCAAAAAGGAGATGAAAAAAAAATAATTGCCTCGAAAAAGCAAACTCACAAGATTATAGAGCATAATTGGATTTGAATTGTACTTTTTGGGCCTTTCTTGTATTTTTGTAAGATCATTGTAATATTTCTGCATTGTTAATTTCCGATCAAATGACTTTCTTATTGTTACACAATTTATACACAATTAAAACCTTAGTAAAAAACTCCTTAAAATATAAATGCGACTAAATGTAGAGAAAACTTACATTTTTCTACTTGTACGCTATATAAGTCTCCTTTTCAATTCAATGGATGTTCACTATTTGGTATAACCTAATGTTCTCTATGTATATTTCAGACATAATTCCGCCAATGACGTAATTACTTAAGTATAGCCAATCAGAAAATAGGGATCAGAAACCAATTGCAAAAAGGGCCTCTCCGCGGAACTTGTGTAAATATATTATTTTACAAAAGGAATTTATCATTCTAAACCTTTCTTTTAATTCGAAATAATTAAAAAAAAATAGGAATTTGGGTATTGATATCGGGTAGATTTCCGTTCGTCTGTCTGTCCATACCATCCTTTCAATTTCTGATCTAACCATTAAATTATCAAGATTCTTTTTTTATGTTTTGTCTGAAAGGTATGACATAAGACACCTCTCTTTTATACTTTTTCTCCTTCCGATTGCCCATACCAAACTTATTTTTAATTATTAGTGTTTAATCAATATACAAACAAAAAAAATATGGAAGAACTGAAATAACCTACTGATGTATACCCTTCCTAGAAAGACAGACAGCGATTGCTTCACTTGATGGTTAACAAATGATTTCATAATATATTTTGTGAATTGTTTGGCTATGACGGTGTGAGGTGTAATTGACCTATAGTAAAATGTGAATTTTCTTTGATTATATTAGGCACTTTTTTCTGAAACAATGTCTGTCAAAAGTAAAGATTGTGAGTTTAGTATATATTATAAAGAGTGAATCGTGAAGTCGATGCGTAATTATGTACACATACATAATTTACCTATAGAAATCATTGCGCTAAATATTTCAATTTTTGAGCATCTCTTTTTGACTTTAGTGCGTTTAAAATTATTTTTTTAATAATAAAAAAATGTGTGTACTGCAATTAAATTATCCCCATTTTGGAACGATGTCTACTAAGGACAAATTTTTTAATTATATTTTTGTTGCAATATAGATTAATAAAGTACTAAAGAATTACACGTAGATTATAGTTGAAATTAAATTAAAATTATATAGAAAAATAAAATAATAATGTTGAAGTCTATAAAATTAATATGGCAATAAAGAATAATTCTCAAAAATACAATTACTTTTTTCAGAGCTATAGACATTTAATTACGTAGGGGAGATAAATGCTTACATTCAAACTTAAATTAAACGTACTTTCATAATTCATTTAACTTACAGTTTTATGATTGCGTATAACAAAAAGGTGGTTTCTATCTCTACTTAAATATGTATTTGTTTTCAAAATAACTTTAGCCCCTAATAGGCAAGGCACTATTATAGTCGAAATATGGCGACGGGGCAGGTTTTCCAAAATTTCACGGGGCAAGAATTCCAACAATGCCTTGTATATAAACGGGCTCCAACATTCCTAATATTCAAAAAATGCAATTATTTTTTTATGTATGACCAAGTAATATAATCGTACATTAAGTTCTGAATAATGTAATTTTTTTTGTTTCCGATTGAAAATTGTCTATATAGTAATAAAAAGAAAGCTGACAGAAATCGTACCATTCTGAAGCGATACGTGGCTCTAATAGCTGTCAAGAATGGATTTAGTAGCGTAAAAGCATCCAAGAACTAAAATATTCCTAATAGATCGTGAATAATTGCACAATAAAATATCAATATGTCATGTTGCACCCAAAACTTTGGAACAAATTGGTTGTCTAAGAAAAAATAGAAGCAATCTCAACAAACTTCAGTGCATGTGATACGAATTTTTTTGTAATCTTTATCAATACTTTATAATTAGACAACCCTTGAAAAGAGCATCAAACTATAGCTACACAAAAGGGGAAAGTTACACAATTTGCTTGATTTCAAAGTGATCCAGGTGATAATGACCTTTATATAACAATTTGGTATAGTAAACAGGCTTTTTTTTTAAAAACAATTTTACCGATATTCTGGCTATAATCCTTTGTTATATGTTAGTTTACAACAAAATGCACATAAAAAACAACAAATTATTTTTTTAATGTGTTTAATTTTTTGTAAATAATAGTTGGAAAATTTGCCCCATCTATTTTTAGCAGTCTGGGTAAACTTACCCCGCATACGAGGCACGTTTTCCAGCTCAACGGGCTTGCATTTAACTACTCGCTGCCAAAAAGTGTATTTAATTTTTAGAAAAATAGCAATGCTGAGTTGTAGATAACCATGTAAGGCAGACAATTATGTCTTACTTTCTTCAAAATAAATAATAGTAAAAAATATACAATCAAAAAAATAAAACGTGGAAAACTAGCCCCGGTCTCCCCTAAATATTTTTAAAAATTTATTTAACAAAACCAGCTGTAATTTTGCACACATTTTTAAATTTTCTACCGTTAGAGGATTGACACTATCGTAGACTTTTTTTTTGTATTTTTTTTAGTTTAAGATTAGTAAAGTACCAAAGAATAATAAGATACCAAATTGACTTCTACAACATATTTTATCATTATTTAATTAGTTAATCCATTCGTTAAATGAATTTATTCAAAACTCCATTGCATTTAATATTAGTATCAATCTTATTAGTTACTACTATTAAATAACTAATTACATTTTATGGTTTTACTAACTGCAATTTGATTATATTTACATCAATTTTTTTACACTCTAAACATAATTTTATACATTAGTTAATTAAAATTCATGCAATTAATTGGGTTTTCCAAGCCAAAAAATTAATTTTGTGATTGTGTCATAGCTCACAATTAACTTTCCCTTAAATGTATATTGTATATACATATATGCATTTTTTAATAGTTGCTCTAAAATTTCAAGTTTCAAGAAAATAACAAGCTTCAAGAAAATAACAAGTTTCAAGAAAATAACAAGTTTCATCGAAAAGTAAATGATATTATATAAAATGTTTGTCACCTTTACGATAGATAAGAAATCCCAATGAAGCCTACCAAAGTAAAAAAAATCGGATCGTTATCGTTGCACGCTCGAATAATTTGGATAAAAAATGTAATTTTTTTGTTAGGTAAAAACAAATGACAAGTAATTTGACCATTCAACAGTAAGATAGCAGGGTTTTATCAGTAACACGTTGAAATAAAAAAAAACATTAAAATTGGAAGTGTATAATGAATAGTGTAATGACATTTTGTTTTTCATTTGGTAACAGGAAGCAGTTTATTTTTAGATAAAGTAAATATTAAAGTATCATTATTGTTATTTTTATGGTGTGAATTGCATTTGGATGAAAAAAACCATTCAAATATTCCTGAAATTTATTTAATTCGTAAACTGTATTTAACATGTTGCCGTTTCAATGCATAATTGAAGAAAAAAAATCAGCAGAATTTTTTTTCATTTTACTTTGATCGTGATCATTGCAATTTTCCCCCTAACTTTTCTTTTTAAATAAAGAGATCCTATATTTAACTTACTTAAATGTAGAAATTTGCCCTCGTATATGAGATAGGGCACCAAGGCGTCACTGTTAGTTGGGCTGGCAATCCCTTGTGTATATTAGATTTCAACATTACAACTGTCTCTATCAGAAATAATACATCAAAAACGAAGATATCTCTACCTAAATATAGGTTACCTAGACTTACATTAATTGCTATTGAAATATGTATCTTACATATTATTATTTGATTTTGAATCATTGGTATTTGATGGTATTAAATCCATACCTACCTTTAAATTAAAATATACGAACGGATAACAATTTTAAAAGGCATTTATTCATAAAAATTCATATAATTTATATTGGTGTTCAATTTTAAAAATTTGAATTTTTAACATAGTTTATAGGAATTCAAATTTATGTATTTTTCTTTTCTTAATAAATATAATAATAAACACTACCTTAAAGCTTTAACTTATAAAATGGCCTAGACGGCCGTACTAGTAAGGATTCGAAAATGCTACTCCTATAACAAGTTACGCGGCAACTAAGTGTAGCTTACGTAGCGAAAGTGTTAAATATTACTATATTTGGATAGAGATACTTTCATTGTGTTACATTCTAAACGTTATCATAATGCTCACCATAGTTTAAATTTCAATGTATTTAAACAAAAACAATTACAATATTAAATTCTTAAATATTCAATTAAAATTTCGTTTAGAAACTTTTTTCCTGTTTAAAATACAATTTTCTAACAGCTATTGGGTATACTTTAAAGAATATCTACATACATTTAAAACTTTGCAATTAAAAATTAAAATAAATGTGTTACTTACAGCATTTTTATGTATTTCGTTTCACAAACAAAATATGCCAACACATAAGGGTATGGTAATTCAAATGATATTGAGTTTAGTTACAACTAATATTTAGATTCAACCACTACCACAGAAAAGAGGTGTTGTGATAAATGCTTCAACGTGTTTCAGGATTTGAGCATTTTTAAGGTTTCAATCGATTAGAAAGGTTCTTAAGGGCGAATGAGCCCGATCGACTGTGGATCTCCAAACCAAAGTGCTTCTCTGTTAATTCAAAGGAAAAAAATATTTTCTTATCCACATTTCTCCTGCTGTATTGAATATTTTTTACAAACGGTTTTTTAGATGATTAATGTAGCTGACTTACAGGTCCCTATATTCCCAATTTGTTGAATGGGTTCGAATATTTCGTGTAAAATTAAAGTTTAAAAAAAAATATTCGAACTAATTTCAAAAAGGGGCTTTTAGATACCTGTAAGTCAGATACATTTATACTTAAAAAAACTGTTTGCAAAACTATTAAATACAGCTGGAGAAATGTGGCTTAGAAAATATTTTCCCCCATTGGATTAACATAGAGAGAAACTTTGGCTTGGAGATCCGTGGTTAATCGGGCTCATTCGCCCTTAAATAATCTCCTAACTCTGCTAACTTCATTTGTAAACTGGCTTCAGATTTCATTAATTTGGTAGCAAAAGACAAAAGTCCACCCATCGTCATAGCATGGTATTTTTTTGGAAGAATAATTTGGCAATGATGCTTATTTCTTAAATCCACTTTGTCGTAATAAATGAATGTATATAAAATAAAAAATAAGAATTTTTCTCATAAAATCGATTTACATAAAACTAAACTATAAAATTGTAAATAACACCTTAGAATCACGGACTGCGTTTGATTTATACATATAGGTTGGTGAAAGGTTGGTAAAAGAAATTATAAATAATTTGTCAGTCGATTCGTTTTATGTAGCATTGCAAAAAGAGCCATAAACTTTTTAGCCACCCTGAATAACTTTTAATACCAAAAATATTCTAAGAGAAAAATATTTAATTCATTTTTAATTGGAGAGCCTATAGTCTGCGATACTGATAAAAAAATCCATTAACTTATTTTAAAAAGTCCTTCCAGTACCTGTCGGACTTCATAATAGTGTTTTCTAGAAGATTACGCCTGCTCAAGGAATAGCTACCATATCACTTGTTAGGTTTTAAAGTTATTGAAGTTACTTTCTAAGGGGCAAATAATTTCCTTAAATGTGTGCATTGATTTATTGAGCGGTAATTGAAAGTCGTGTAATGCCAAACACCCCAAATTCCATGTCTGAACTTTTAAAATGTACCCTTTCTTCTTTTTTTTTTAGCAATTTTGTATTTGTCTTATTATTGGTACCGTTTGTTTTCTTATTTACAGTGTATGCATGTTATGTGGCTTATGCTTTGGTGTATGCTATACGAGTTTAGATTAAAAACTCCAGTTTCTAATTCTAACGAAATTTTATAGCTCATTATTGATTTTAATCTCTATCTCTTCGTAAATGTTAAATATTGTTTTTCTTTATGGTAAAACATTATTCCAGTGACGGTGGTAGTTACAAATAAAATTAATAAACATAACTTGGAAAAAAAATCAAATTTGGTCTGTAAAAATTCAAATTAAAGTATAAAGCTGGATTTGAGACAGACAAATCTCAATCGAAACGCTTCTACAGAAAATAAATCTACTGTGTAAAAATAAATTTTATTATTTAGTAGGGGAGAGTGGGGGCTAATGGGACAAATTTTTATTAACCTATGTATTTCAGCAAAAATACAAGAATTTAAATTTTTTTTTAACAAGCTCATAAACTGAACATTCATTTATTTAAAAAGTCATTAGGCAGATGCTAAAACATTACCATATATTAGTTGCTGAGCATTTAAAAAAAACATGTTAAGATCCCATTAGCCCCCATATGCGGGGTCTAATGGGACAGGGTGCAGGGCTAATGGGACATGTTAATGTTGCCTTAATTAAAATTCTAAAGATGGAAAAGGACCTGAAATAAATTTTTAAAGCAAACACTTTTTACATATATGCACACAGACTGAAATTTTATTTTTTAAAAAACAATTATTTCATATTGGAAGGTGAAAATCAAAGTTAAAACTCAAATTCGAAGATGCTCACAAAAGCATATTTTTTTAATCAATCACCGGAAAGGGTAGTTTAGTGTCTAAGTATTCTAAATTTACAAGAACTTTTCATCTTTTTCAGAGTACGTAAATTTAAAAAGACGGTATTTTTTCTTCAAAAAGCTTACACGAAGTTTTCCGTATTATATTTCAGAAATCAATCCAACGTATCAAAGGATACTTTGTTTTCTAGAAAATTTTACCAACACAAAATCATTTATCTTCAAATTATTATTAGTCTCCAAGCTCTGTTCTGATAGAATAAAGGAATTTACACAGCTGGAAAAATATCACCAATAAAGTTACTAAAACTTTCACTTATTATATGACGAAAAAAGTTTAAAATTAAAAGTTTTAAAGCGTTCTGACAACTTGTCTGAATGACATATTAGAGATTTATATAACTTCTTCAAGAAAAACATACAAACTAAGTTTATTCGTGTCCCATTAGTCCCTATAGTTGCTGTCCCATTAGACCCCACAGTGTTAATATTTATAAATGATCCATCAGAACCCCGTGTATTTCATCACAGTATTTAGCATATAATGTGTTTGCCTATGATCTGTCTTATCTAAAATTATAATTTAATTCATTAAAAGTTTTCATTTAATACTTTAAAAGTTTAATAAAAGATTCAATTTTAACTTGCTTTGGATTCGCCAAAACAACAATTCTTCTCTACTTCAACACGTGATTTTAATGGCTGATATTTGGCTCTCTCTTAAAATATGAATCCTTATTGTTATCATGCTGTAGTCTCGAAACATTTTCAAAATTACATTATTCACCACTTTTGGCCCCTTGTCTCATTAATCCTGCGTCCCATTAGCCCTCACTTTCCCCTATATATCTAGTACTTTATGAATAAGTAAACCTTCGATTTATTAAAAATTAATTTTCTCTCATACAAAAAAAACATTGTTTCTTTTTTTATTAAAAAAAAAAAGAAAAATTAAAAAATTTCAGAAACATATGCCAAAGCATTTATTTATACATACATATTAAGAAATTGACTAAATTGACTAAACTAATGCGTTTACGGATCCAGAAAGATTTGACAGGGGGCGGGGGGGGGGGGGGCAAAATTTTATTGGAGGAAGCAATTGGTAATAGTAAATGAATTTCTAAAAGAACTCAAATATCCTGCCGTCCTGTTACTTAAATACTCACTGAAATTCTTATGGGAAAACATGTAGTTTGTAACAGTAACTGTTACCTAGAATTGCTTCTACAAAATATTTATGCCCATTAGAAAAAAATCGCCAAACACAGCATCCAGTTGTAAATTAAACATTTAAAAGCCAAAATCAACTATTGTCATACATTTCTTTCGCAAATTAAATTAACATTATTTATAGTCGACTCAATTTATTTGCATTTCGGAGAATAATTATTTAAAATTGCATTAGTAAAAAAAACTTCCGATGTCGTTATATATAGTACCATACATTTATATAATATTAAACAGAAAATAAAATAATGTAATGAAAACAGAACTAAAGAGCTATTCCTATATTTATGTTTAGCATTCAGATAAAAACAATAGAAAGAGGAAAAAACAGCGCTAAACTTCCTTACAAACATATTCATATCTTCAGATACTTTTTTGTGTGTTTTAAACGATGAAAAATGTATATTAATAAGGCATATGACAAGAACACTTTATTCATCAAAATATTGCTAATCATTATGAAAGGAAGGTTTTTATAGAAATGTATTGCTAGCTTAATATACGAGTCATAATTCAAAATTAAATTATCATTTTTATATCATAAACCGAAATGCCGCCCTTGGAGCAGGCTGGAACTGTAGAAATTTAACTTATCAATATTTTGTCTCAGGCAACATGCCACTCTTCAGGCACCAGAGCCGTGTGATATTTTTTTTACAAATGATAATTTTGAATAATTTTTTCCCAATATGTTGAAATGCCACCTTTACATACATTGTAAATCCATAAACTTCAAACTTTTAACGTAATATAACTTATTCACATCTTTGCATCATTGAGTCAGTTGTCTGAAAATGTTATAAATTAGAACTTGCTTAAATGCTTATTGATTAAATGTTGAAAGCAATATCTTAATCTTTTGATATCCAATCTTGCTTTAATGAAATGCGACGAGAGAAAAGGCCCGAAGAACTCCTGAGTTGTAGTACACTTATTTTACCAGCAATAAATAATCAAAATAAAGCATTAAAATAATAAATAATAATAAAATTATATCCGAAATCGTATTCCCGCCAAAATTGCCATTGGACGAAAAAAATAATACCGAGGGAGGGGGGAAGGTTGAGGATAGTTTTTGTCATTTTTCCCCTTAACATTGCGCAATATCGTGACCTTTATAGATCCCTGCCATACTCCCCAACTCGCTTTCTGCGGCCCTTCATTCCCAGTACCCATGTTTCACTATTGCCATACCGGAGGTGGACCATGTCCTCCTAAAAAAGTTAAACATAGTAGTCCTTTACATATTTAGTCTAAGAAATGCGACAGGGGGGCAGGGCCGTAACTTGGACATTTTATTGGGGGGGGGGGGGGGACCACTTTTTGGCGCCTTCTTACATTTTTTTGGAGCCTCGTCAGTTATGAATCATTATTAACGGATAATTACATTAATTAGTGCTTTTGAATTAATTTAACTTTCTAATCAAAGTAATAAATGTTTATTAATAACTAATTAAACCATTTTTAATTAATAATTCAATAATTATTATGATAATGCTAATTATCATAGTTCATCATATCACTAGTTATATCATATCACTAGTTATGATAAATTTACACCTACAAATTATTGGCTTTATTATAAATGGACCTTGTAGAAGTACATTAGATAGTACCTTGAAAAAATTTGAATTTTTGGCATAACATGCATATAATATTTTCGCTACTGAAGCTTTTTTTGCTTCCCCCCCCCCCCCCGGATTGTGTTAATAGAGTATTCGATAGAAACGAGTGAGATTCCAAAATAATTGATCCTTTATACAATTTTCTATAATAACAATACGAATATCTATATACGATCGTGCAAAAAAAATTTATTGCTTCACGAAATTATCGAAAAGTAGCTGTGGCACGAAATTTAACTGTAAAAGTTACATTTTGTCATTTTCTACTTATAATTATAAAATTAGTTTTCTTTATTAATTTACATTATTTTTATGTACAAGTACATATTAAAAAAAATAGATGAAATTTAACTCCCTAAAATGATACATTTAATAAGTAACTTATATAATCAAATAAAATAAATAAATAGTAATTTCTTACCCATTTTTATGTCCAACAAAAAATAAAACTTATTAAGGTAAGTTTAAGGTAAATTTAATTTTTATTGTGAACTTATTATTAAGTGCAGAAGGTTTCAAAAATTATAAGCATTAGAAAAGCAAAAAAAAGTGGATAAGATTAGCTTTCTCTCATAAACAACACGGAAATACGTTAATAAGCACAATTAAATAAAAACGATTTACTTGAGATCACGCGACCGACCTCAGTCCCTGGCTACTGACTGAAATATGAAACAAGAGCAGACAGTTGTACACAACAATAAGGCTCCCAACTTACAGCTTCCTTTTCTGTCCCCCGTGGGAATCGTGTGATCACCCACCACTTTTTATTTTATTGCCATGTCCACCAACAGCATGTTTTCGTAGAATAGAAAATCATTTTCGTCCCTTTGATACTGTCTTGTTTAGGGTTATGTCCCCCCTTCCCCCTATAAGTTACGGCCCTGCAGGGGTGTCATCTGACCCCTTGACCCCCCCCCCCCCCCCTGGATCCGCGCCTGCCTAGAAGGGAAGAGTATAGGAACAAAACGGATAGAACCTGTTTCGATTTGTACATTCACACGTTTCTTTGGAACAATTCTTGAAGAACGATTTTGTGATTGAAGTATGAAGTGCATCAATTTGTTTTTCCGTCCTTCATTTTCAATACACATTAAATAAAGTTGTTTGAGTAGTATGATTCGCATTTAAAAAAAGTGCAGAAAGGACATAGAGAAGGCTCTGCATAGAGGCCCTATGCTTCAGGAGTAAGTGGAAAGAGAAATGCCGAATAAAAGCCAAATTTTTCTCTAGCATCGATTGGTGAATCAATGTCACGTGGGAATAGAGGACCAATCAGAGACCCGATTAAAGAAAATTAATGAATGAAAGTAGGAAGGAGTACGTCACCTGAATCAGGCTAGTTATTGCTGGGCAAGACATCATACCGACGACACACTGAACGTGCCGATTCCGATAACGGTGACAATAATGTTGGGTTTGATCAATCATTGCCCTCTAATATTTGTTTAAATCAAATGTGAGTACGTTTTAAAATTATTTTTACTCATTAAATGTTTATTTTTCTCTCAAAAGTTTATTAAGCACAAATAGAAAATTTGCAAGAAGGAGATAAACATATTAACTTCTTCGAATGAATACCGCTGTCTTACTGGTTTGTATCATAGTTCGAACGTAAATAAATGCACATGAGAACTTTTAACACATATCTGAACAAAAAAATGATAGAATGTTTTTACATTTTGACAAAATAATTAAATTCTTTTCATCGAAAAAAATCCATATAATTGTTAGCAAAAGTGGTGTCTTAATTTAAAGTAACTATGGCTGACATCGTTGGAGATGTTTCTCGTGAAAATTTGTGTTCCCCTGTTAAGTCAATTACCGTAAGATGTTAATTATACTGTTTTTATGTTAAATTACTATGTTTTAGAAAAGGTATCACAATCTTCCGAAATCCGATAATGGAAGATGTTTGTTTTGATTGATGTGGTAATCATCAAAAGTTATAAACTGTTAAAAATGACAAACGTTATAAATGATTTGTTTTGGTACTTTTTTTTGACATAAGTGACAATGAATTTAATAATAATCTAACTATTCGATTTCAATCAGTGCATTAAATTTGGTTATTCTATTACTTTAGGAGTTTACAGTTTGTAAAAAAAGCGATTTCTACCCCAGGTTACAGTGATTTTTTTTCCTTTTATTTATTTTTAATTTTCAATTCTTTTAGAAACTTATAATTAGATACTTTTTTCATAAGAGATTAGTTTAATTTTCAGTTTTTGGAGTAACACATTGCTTGTAACAGTTACTTTTTTTAAGTAACACCGAGTAATGATGTTAGATTTTTCAGAAAGTTACTTTTCTGTTACTTCACATGCGCTCTCCCCTCTCTTCAAAGTTCAGTTTTAAAGGATCCTAGTAAAACCATGTTTATCTTGGTGTCTATAAAAAAGCTTAAATATAAGTGAACTTGTGCAAAAACTGGTCTGTTATCCTTAACTTGTCCGAGAGCGGCTGGTCTACATTATTGAAGGAGATAGAGGGGTGTTCATTAACTTCTTGGAATGTTGGAATTCTCTATAGTGTTCATTTACGAAAGCTGAGGGAACGATTCTAACTAGACTGATTGACTGATGAAAGAAGAAACAAAATAGAAATTCAACTAATCAGTCTGTTGGCGACACAGTACAGTTCAACATCAGAAACAAAAGATATTGATAAAAAAAATTGAAGACAATAATTTATTTTCCTTAAAAAAAAAAAAGAAATTATGACCTTTCCAGAAATGACAAAGTGCATCGTTTCCTGATGTACAAGTATAGTTTTGCCTTTTCATACTTGATGCGTGAAGAAGTATTCTTGTTTGTAATAGGACTGCACACAAATGCATCTGTTGAAAAAGTTTTTTGAGTTATGGGGTTGGTTTTTTCTCCCAATAGAGGAAGCAAATAGAGTCTGATGCAAATTTTTAAATGCAACTTTCTGAAATTGAATAAAAAATGTTAATTTTAATTGCAAATATTTTGTTTATGTGCATATATTTTTTCAGTATTGATTCTCTGTAGCTGTAACTAGTCAGGTACTTTCTATATTAAGTAGGAATGCACCGAATACTTAATTCGGCCAAATACCGAATAACCGAATATTCGGCCTACCTAAACCAATTTTTATTTTTGTCGGATCTAAGTAAGTTGCATTTATTATTCACCAATTTCAATTCAACATAAACATATAAGTACACAATTACACAATAATTTTAATACAATATAGCTATTAAATTTTTAATTAAAGCAACACAGAATAAAGTCGTACTCGTTTCCAGCCTTTTAGAAAGTGTAAATTGGTAAAATCACAACACGAAAACGAAAAAATGAAAACAAAAACAGAAGTACGTGGATCCGGTGTAGAATGAAAATCAGAAAAAATAATAAAATCATGGCTTTTAATATTATCATACAATTTTTTTTTTTTTTATCTTTTAGTGAAAAAATTACAATTGATATATATATATATATATAGTAATTATTGGTTTTTTAAAGCCCACTCATTGTAACTGTTAACTTAAAGAGACATGTTTATTTATAATGTAACTTGAGAAAATCTTGATTTAACATTATAAATAACTAAAACTTAAGAATTTAAGTCTATTAAAAAAGAAAACAAGTCCTGTTTGGGAATTTTTCGACGTTTTATAAGATTATAACTTGAAGAAATGTGATTTTTTTTAATTTCACTATTCGGCTGAATAGTTTAACTATTCGGCCAAACCGAATATTGGGCTAAAGTGGCCGAATACCGAATAGTAACCGAATATTCGGTGCATCCCTAATATTAAGTAACTGTAACAGTTACTTTTTAAAAGTACTTTCCAATGCAAATGTGATTAAAATAACTTTTTAAGATTATTTTAAATACAATCAAATAATGGAAAAATAAACTTTATATGCATCAAATTTTTGTAGGATTTTTAAAAAATGTTTTGAGTTATTTAATTACTAAAATAAATATACATATATTTATCAACCAAATTTCAAAGTTTTTAAATTTATTTTCAGGAAAAGGCTAAGTTGGTACCTGCTTTCTTAAAGACAAAAGGTTTAGTTAAACAACATATAGATTCATTTGATCACTTCATCAGTGTTGGAGTAAGTATTTTCTGTTGTAAAGTTAGTATAAATTCTTGCAGTATATAATTGGTAATCTTTGTTAACTAATTGTATTTGTTTGATTAACTATGAATGATTCGTAATTAAAATTTGTAACATACTTATTTAACATTTCTTCATTTTCTAGATTAAAAAAATTGTTAAGGCTAACGAAAAAATAGTTTCTGATGTAGATCCCTCTTTCTATGTTAAGTAAGTACATAATTCCAAATAAAATATAACACATTGTATAAGATAATTCTACCCTCAATGTCAATAACAATTCTTTAATTCAGGGTGGTAACAGAACCAGGAAAACCTGTAAATCAGGGAATTCTCAGGGAACTTTTTAATTCTGGAAATATCAAGGAATTCTCAGGGAAATTTTCAAATTTCGCAAAATATCAGGGAATTTTTCCATTTTGGATTAGTTTAATCAACAGGTTTAGGTTGTTCTTGTGATCACTACTAACGGACACATCAAAAGAAAATATTCTGGTTGGTCCGATCGGCATGAACCGGAGCTACAACTGTAAACGCGACTTTCTTCCTATCAGGCAGAGGCAAAAAACTGTCACTCGTTATGAGACAATGTAACCTCGTAGGTGGCTGTTGGGAAAATTACTAGGCAGCAAAATAAGGAAGCATTATTGGATTGGATATTTTTAGTCTGGATTGGATTTTAAATTAGTTAGCATTATTGGATTGCATAATTTTAGTCAGGTGAAGGCGATCCTCTTCTATTGGGGTTACACGTAACCGATATTTGAAGACATCTTAGTGAAATCTAATCTTAATTCATCTTCAAGTTTTAATAAAATTGTTTATCTTAACCATTAAAATTTATCATTTAAACTTGTTCTTTATTGAAATTTAAGTTTAGTTTTCATTGATATGGACTGGGAGTGGGGGGGGGGGAGAATGAAGGAAAGAGTTATGCAGCACAGTAGAACTCTAATTATCCGAAGAAATTGGGACCTAACCACGTTCGTATAATCGGAAATTCGGATAATTGGAGTTAATCGGAGAAAAAGGTATATTTTAGTCAAATCAACCCAACCAAATCAATTTCAAAGAATGTCTCTGGCAGTTTGAGTTATAGCTTTTTGTAATAAATTTTTCTATTGAACTTATGTTAGAAACTTGGTTTCACAAAAGTTTATATGCGATTTTATAAACTTTTTTACTCAGCCTATTTGTTACTGTTCGTCTCTGTTGGATATCATGCCTAGTAATTTTTTTGGTTGGTACAAAAAACTACTAGGCATGACAACATCTAACAGAAACAAATAGTAACAGGTAGGCCGGGTGAATTTTTTCAGACATTCGGATAATTGGAGTTCTACTGTAGCTACTAATGACTGTTGAGAAACACGGGGTTTAAAAGTATCATGATATTACATGTTTAGCGTTGAGAAAAATTTTGATACAATTTGATTTGGCAATAAATACTACAGACTTTTTACCCTATACTCAGATTTGGGCTTTGAGGGCTTGAAAATTAGCTTTTTCATTCATAACTTTTTAAGGAGTATACGAATCATGTTATAACGCGATTCTCTGATCACGTGGTTCTTCTAAACCTATTCCGATTTTCGGAAATCTGGAATAGTTAGGTAGGCTAACCCATAATCCGGGAAATTCCCTAATCCGGAAAGTCTTAAGTCCCGCGATGTCTGGATTAAATTTTCTGTACTGCACTGCATTGTATATTTTCTGCATTGTATACTGCATTGTATATTTTCTGGGTAAATGTAAAATCAGGGAATTTTTACTTCTTATTACTACTATAGTTTACTAAGTAAAAGTTTCCTGTTTAAAGTTTATTTAAAAAAAGCTAATTTTGGTTAACTCTTTTGCGTTTTCAAATATTTAAATTTGCTTTTTAATAAAAAAGGTTCTTCTCTTTATTGTTAATAATGTCTATTTTATCTTCTTAAGGAAATTAAACTAAAGTATTAACTGTTCCTTATACTAAGTTTTTTTTTCAGGTACCTTAGTATAAATGTAGGAAAACCTGTCATAGAAGAGGCTTACCAGTTAGTGAATGAAACAACACCCCATGAAGTAATATTGTTTCTCTGACAAAAACATTAATTTATTTTTTTATATAATTTAATGGTTTGTTCATTTTATTGAATATTAATGAACATTTTTTTTATATTTCAGTGTCGTCTTCGTGACATAACCTATAGTGCTCGCATTACTGTCAGTGTTGAATATATCAAGAGTCAAAAACGAATTATCAAAAATGATGTCATTATTGGAAAGTAGGTTTTTGCTTTTAATGTGTTTACCATACTAAATTTATATTTACTGTTTAAGATAGGTTTTTGTCAAAACGTAGAGAGTATGTAGTTCAAAATAATTCACATCAACTTAATAATGAAATTTAATGTACTAAACTCTACAATTTTTCTGTGTGTGCTACAAATGTACAAACAAGCTGTCAGGTTTTTTTGTAATGACTAGTTCATTCTAACATTGGATAGTGCAAAATGACCTTTAAATTTCCTTCTAGAAATACTTTTTTTTTGCAAGGCCTTTGAAATCGTGTTGACACTTTTGCTACATCATTTTTTAAACAACTGACACCTACCTGCAACCAAGGCTGAAAAGTGATTTTCAGATCGAACAATTTCATTTTTTAAAGTTCAAAATAAATTATGTAGTAACAGGAAAATAAAACAAACCATCCATTTAAATGGATGTCAGATCTCTGGAGGTTATGGTTGTATTTGTTTTTCTGTTCTTTTTAGTTTGTTAGCATCAGTACCAGCTTGACTTTTCTTTTCTGCTTCAAACTAAGTTCCCATTAATTCTTGCAGTTAATAATATTATTATCAATAATGTGTTACACTTTGTAGTGTTTTAAAAACTTATTTTCAAATCCACAGTTTGGCTTGGTGACTGTTTTTTTAAACATGATATTTTGTTGTCCCAGAATGCCAATTATGTTGCGTAGCTCCAAATGCAGTTTACGAGACAAGACTCCTTATGAGCTATCCAAGTTGAACGAATGCCCCCTTGATCCTGGGGGGTATTTTATTGTAAATGGCACAGAAAAGGTGATCCTGATGCAAGAACAGCTGTCCAAAAATCGCATGATAGTGGAAAAAGACAAAAATGGTCTCATTATGTGTCAAGTTACTAGGTATGCACATTTTTTACTATAACTTTTTATCCCTCATTTAGTTTAATTTTGCCCTTTAAAGGATTTATTTTAATTAACTGTTTGTTATGTTTAGTTCCACAAGTGAAAGAAAAACAAGAACTAATGTCATTATTAAGAAGGGAAAGTTTTATTTGAAGCATAATAGTTTTGCAGATGTAAGTTTACTTCATTTGTGTTGTAATTAAAATGTCCTTATTTAAAAAAGCTTCCAAAACTTGAATTTGTATTTATATAGTTATCAGTAGCTAAGAAAATTTTGCAATGAGTTAATTGAATTGTGTTTTGACAAAAATGTAGTTTTCGCTTTCCTAAAAAATGCTGTTTTATTTTGTGAAATTAAATTATCTACACAAAATTTGTAATGTGTTGCAATATTATAAACATCTTTTACTTTATGTAGCGTAGGGAAATATATTAAATTCATGCATTCGCTGTCACTATGTTGACTTAATTAACCACTAGTCTTGGACTCATGTTGTAAAAAAATTATATTTTAGTACACTAACTGCAAAAATATGTATACATGAGACTTTATTTATGCAAAAATTTTCTTATTCTTTTATTTAATATAATTAATTTTATCAAAAAACAAACTAATTACTAATTTTTACTTTAAATAGGAAGGTATTCCTATATTTGTAGTGTTTAAAGCAATGGGATTTGAAAGTGATCAGTACATAGTACAAATGATTGGCACAGATGAAAACACTTTAACGAAGATTTTTCATTCAATAGAAGAGTGTAGATCTGCACAGGTGTTTACTCAAACACAGGTAGGTCGGTCTTCCAACTTAGTGTAATAACATTATAAATAAAACAGGTGCCAAAGAAACTGTTGCAGATCTTCATTTATCTCTTTTATTTTCTCTAATATTTTAAAACTGTGATACCATAATTCTAACTTTTTAAACTAAAATTTGTAACGATACATGCAGAACTCACTCTTAAAAACTAAAAATCAAACAATAATTTTATTCAAATTAAATCCACGTGCTTTATAATTAATTTGTTATTTTGCAAGACAAGAAAGATATTTAAAAAATGTTTGGTTCTATGTTAAGTATACAAGATAAACTTTTAAATAATCAGTATTTAGAAATAAAAAAAAATAATGCAGAAACTTTAAAAGTAGCAAAATAATTACCCTATTCTCTTCTGCATATTTTGACATATTGACATTATATCTACATTGGTGTTTAAGTTGGGGATTCATTTAAAACTATTATTGGATTTAATAGTACTTACTATTGTCTCTATATTTTAATAAATTGTGTTTAATTTGTATAAAGGCATCATATCTTAGTTTGTTCTATAGTGTTTGCTACAGTTTAAAAAGAATATTCAGATTTTTAACATTTTTACTTTATAATTATAACTTGATGCTGTAAGTAAAAGAATAAATAGGTTTGTCATTACATTCATATAAGTAGTTTCAATAAAATATGATTTTTTGTTTTGTTTTGTTTAAACTTTTATTCTTGTAAGGTGTTTTACAGTCCTTGCTCCAATTGAAGATGGTTATAATTTTATAAATAAAGAAGTTAATAATTTCTCAACTTTTGAAGATCTAGATACTCATGTTAAATTCGTGGTCTACCAACCTATGAGTCACACTGTGCTGGTTTTGTGCTATGGTTTTGGACATGTCGCTTGACAGGAGCCGCACAATTTCATTGTGTTAGGTCGCTATGGTAAAGCTTGTATTAAGGACAAGATATTGACTGATTAAAGGTTTACCAATTACTGGATGGAAGCAGTTAACAGTAATTAATTATAACTAGGGAGATCCATGTACCTTGGACTGGATTTTTTCAAATCCCCATACATCTACAACAAAGCTGATTTTAAGTTTGTGATTTATAGGCTGATATCTTTAGAATAATCACTTCTTATTTTATCTTTTCGTAAATGCTTTATTTATTTTTTCTTATGCTAAACTGATTTTACATTATGGTTGTATTTTTATAACTGTGCAAATAATTACAATATTTATTACTAGGCTTTGCGTTATATGGGAAGTAAACTTAGACAGCGGAAAATGTGGGGTTCCACACAAAAGAAAAATCCCATTGATGAAGCTAGGGAGATCTTAACAACAACAATCCTTGCTCATGTTCCGGTATGTGTAGGAGTTATCGAACTATGCTAACCAATTTATTTACTGAAATTTTTAGCTTTGCAAATTTTACTTTTGTAATTTATTGAAATAGGCTTGTATTTCCATTCACAAAACATTATCATTGACTGGAATATTTTGTTTCTTTCAAGGTTGAAGACTTTAATTTTAAAATGAAAGCTGTTTATTTGGCCATTATGGTAAAAAGGATGATCGAAGCAGAGAAGAACCCAAAACTGCTGGATGACAGAGATTATTATGGAAACAAGCGTTTAGAACTTGCAGGTTCCTTGTTAGCCTTGTTATTTGAAGACGTTTTCAAACGTTTTAACTCGGAGGTACGGTATTTTGCTTTGCATTTTTAAAAATTTCTTTTTAAAATAATTTCTTTACAAAAAATCAGTTATGCTTATTTGTTTTTGATTGTAAAATGTGCCAAAATATTATAAAGTGATCATATTGCCACACATAAAAGTGATGCTTTTTTTCATTGGAGTAAAATAATAGGAGCACCATATTTTATTGTGCAGTGTGATGGGTTCCTAACAATGTGTTGGACAATTTTTGATTGAAACATTAAAAAAAAATATTTTTCAATTAAATAACTTTATTCTGCTTCTCACAAAAAAATGCATTTTCCAACACATTTTGCAAATTTTATTAATAAAACAATAACAAATATTGCAAAAGGATTATCTCAATATGTACCATAATGTCTAGTGATGATGTGATGCTTTAATAAATTGATTAGGTTATAAACGACAAAGCAAGTGTTCGTGAAAAAGACAGAATTTAAAATAGAAAAGATCATAAGATCTATTGGGTTCTTACTTATAAATATTTATACATTTATAAAAACTTAATAATAAGAAAGTTGTATCTTTGATTTTAAATGGATAACATTTTTTGTTTTCTATTTAGTGGAAGTACACAATTGATAAAATATTACCAAAATTAAAAGCTGGTCCATTTGATGCTCTTCTGCACATTAAACAAGATCTGATTACCAATGGCCTGGTGAATGCAATTGCAACAGTAAGTCATTTTTTAAAATTCTCATTAACAAAGTTATTTGTTTTATAAGTTCAATTTGTTATTTAACTTATTTTTTATGAATGAGGCTTCAAGAAAATTAAATATTTCCATTCAAAAATAATGTGCTCAAACTTGCTTACTGTTTTACAAATACAGGATTATAAACAAATTTTAAATTTAGCTTCAACATTTTCTCCTTCAATCTATCTTTTACAGGGAAACTGGACCGTAAAGCGTTTCAGAATGGAACGAATTGGCGTCACCCAAGTTCTATCTCGTCTCTCCTACATCTCTGCTCTAGGCATGATGACAAGGGTCAACAGCCAGTTCGAGAAGTCTCGTAAGGTTTCTGGGCCTCGTTCGCTACAGGGTTCACAGTGGGGGATGCTGTGTCCAAGTGATACGCCTGAAGGAGAGGTATTGTTATAATTTCAACTTGCATAGATATTTTAATTATTTGAAGTTAATTGTCAAGATAGTTTTATTACATTAACTGTCCTTGCATGCCATGTAAAAGGTCCCTTAAGTACCCATTTTGGCTTGGATCTCCCAAGCAAAGTTAAATTTTAGCATGCTTTAACATCCATAGAGAGCTCAGATTCATTGTAATGTGAGTGTCACAAGAGCTGCCTAGATGGTGCCACAAAAAAGGCTCTCAGTTCTAGGAAATATGCAGAGTCTGCCGATGTCTTGATCCATTAAAAAAGCATCCCGTTTGAAAAATACACACATTAATTGTCCTATTTTATGTTTTTTTGCAAACCATGTTTTTTTCTCAACTGGGGTTGTTTCAAAGTGCTGTTTCACTCATTGAAATCATGACAAGAATATTATTATTATTAAAGTATTTTCTCCTTTGTTTTGCATTGTATTACACACTTATATTCTTTCCATTAATTTGACTTTATTATTACTTTTCTATTTATCTATTTATAAAGAGCTATACGTTTATCAAAATAACTAAAAATACTTTTAATCAAATTTAATAATTTATTCCTTTATTTTTTTCTAATCAATTATGATATCCTTAGTCATACTTTTGATTGGTTTGCTTGTGCCATTCACATATTTATCATTTATTATTTCTTTTTTGGAATCTAGGGCTGCGGCTTAGTAAAAAATCTGGCCTTGATGACACATGTTACAACAGATTTAGAAGAGGAGCCAATTGCTCAGTTGGCATACAATTTGGGAGTAGAGGGAGTTGGGTTACTCTGTGGCCTTGAATTGCATGACCCTGAAACGTACCTTGTTTTTGTTAATGGTGAGATATTCCCTCTATTTTAACACATTTTCAAAAATCTATTTTGTTATTTTAGCTGAAGCTTGTGTTTTTTCTAATAATATTATTATATCATACATTTTGACAGTTATCTTTAAAAGCTTTCAATGGTCTTTCAATGTTATACTTTTGAAGATTTTAATTTAATGCTTAAATTTTCCATGACCATGATAAATTGATTATTTTAGATAATAATATGGGGAAAAAAAAGCTTAAATTGTAATTTAGTTACACATAATTCGAATTTAGATTTTTAAAAATTTGTAAGTCTTATATTTTAATAATTTTGTTTCATTTATATATTAATCAGTGTCAAATTTGTCTTGAAACTCAGTTTTTTGTTCTCTATCTGAATGCTAAGTACATTTAGTTTAAAAGTTATTAAAAATTGCACAGAGATTCTAACCTTTTCAATTTTTGTCAATAATTGAGTCATAAAACTGTTTCAGGTAACTTTATCGGTATTCGAAAGGGTTATAAAGATTTTGTGCTAGCTTTTCGTCTCCTTCGGCGAGCTGGATACCTCCATGAGTTTATTTCCATCTATCCACAACACAGTCAACATTGCATTTACATAGCAACAGACGGAGGAAGACTTTGCAGGTAGATTATATTTGTTTCATGTGACATTTTGGCATTCAATTAAAATTTTGTAAATCATAAATGAGTTGTACACTAGGGTGGACGCAAAAAATAAAAGTTTGATTTTTTTTAGTGGCACCCCCCTAAAAGTTGCCATTTGACCAAAAAATGAGATTGCCGAAGTTTAAGTTCAATCGGAATATATTAACCCGTGCTGCATCGGCCCTAAAGTTGCGGAAAATTGCCGTTTTTCCTTAAAATACACAGTATTTCCGCTACAAAATTCAAACGGTTTATTCTATATGCGTAAATATAATTTCATCTTAAAGCTTACATTCTTAGCTTTAATTTGAATACCTACAAGTTGCATATAAAACGTATATATTAAGAGATAAAAAAATTTTTATAAGACGACTCAAAATATCGATTTAAAAAAAAATATTTAAAAAACTAAAAACGTTTTATTATCCCTCAACATACCTTATAATTTCGTTTATTGATTGTTTATAAAATATTTAAGTTGTGCAACATTTAATGAACACTTTAAATTAATAAAAAATGTATAATTAGGACAAAAGAGGGGGGTGGGGTGGGGGAGGGGGCTATAAAATACTATGAATTACACAACTTCCAAAAAATGTATTATTCGTTCAATCTACAATCCATACTATTGCAATGAATCGAAAAACATTTATAAATAATTTATTTATCAGAAAGGGAAATTTAACGGTATACTATTTGTGAAATTAACTCACCAAATTCAAGTGGAAGGTAGCGGTTTTTCCAGGGTGCTTTTCGTTACGTCTGGATATATTTTTCTGCATTCGGATATTATCTGTAAAAGGTATTGCTTCTGCTTTTCATCTTTTCTAATAGTGTCACTGTAGTCCTGGATGAGTTTTACGCCCCTTTCTGTTGTGTCGTTAACGACTCTGAGATTTCTTACAATGTTTTTGCTTTTGGGAAAACTTAGGTCTTGTTCCCACATACTGGGATCGGACTTTAAGAAGTCAGTTGATAATTTGAACCTTTTGAAAAAGTACAATGATGAGGGAGTGATGAAATGGTCAAGTTGGATGTTAAAAAATAAATGAATTTCTTCTAAGGGGATATTTGCTTTAATTGTTCTTTTTTCACTATCAATTTCTTCAAATTCATTTCCTTGTTCTTGAAAAGAAAAGAGTCAATTTTTACTTTAATTTTTTCTTTTAAATTTGGGTCAAATAAGGCAAAACAAACTTGTTCAGGGTTTAGGTACCATAAATGATTAACAAGTTTTTTTTATTGCAGCGTTTGATGCGTTTTCATCTATTGTTTTGTAATTAACTAACTTTTTACAAAATTGTAAATCATTGTTCGGGGCCGTCGCAGCATCAGCAGCCGTAAACCAATGCTTTACGTAAATTTTTAAAATAAATATGCACAAACTTCTTATACTTTCTAATTCTGATGGGGTTAATGAAAATTCCTGTCTAAAAATGTAGATTTTTAAAGAGTATATTGCTTTTGCCATCCATCGGGCATGATGAATTGCGCCTGGTGCTCGGAATGAAATTTTGTCTGGTGAAACACGACCTAAGAAGAAGAGAATATTAAACATAACTGTAAAAATTCTTTGTAGTCTTCTCTGGGATGTTTTTGTTCCAACTGGTTGAGAAGAAATCCAGATATTTCTTCTAAATCACTAAAATGAATTTTAACAAGTAGATCTTCGATTCCAAATTTGTACTGCTTTTTGTCAATGACAGGCTACTTCATCTGACATTCTTTAAACATTTCTGGTTGAGGTCCTGTTATTGCACTAAATTTGCTTTCAAAAACTGCCTTAAGTAATAGCTCTAATATGTGGTGACGACCGGCCAGATATAGAAGATGTTTTTCGAAATATTGTTCTAATAAAGTACATGTGCCTTTCCAACAACCTGTATTCGCAGCAGTAGTGTCGAAACACATTGCCTCGATTTTTTCAGCTGCACCCCACTTATTTATCTCGGAAAATACTGCTTTGGCCTGAGAAAATTCCTTACTATTTTCAATTTCTGGTGGGAGTTTTTGATGGAAGCCATTTGATGGAAGTTTACTACCAGTTATTTGATGCTACATATATCCAATCAAAAATATATTGTCTTTCTTTCTTAAACTCACACCTCCTAAATTTGTTGCAGTCGAAATCGAACTATTCGAATCCATTTTCGAAGAAATATAAAAAGATTACTTTATTTACCAGATCATGCAGAAAATTACCACACGTCTTATCTACTCGTATTCTCTTTTAGAAATAAACAGAAGTTCATCGCATTCCCAACTCCCCTATTGACATCCCTTTGAACTCGTCCCTTTATTGCAGGGGATATAGCTTTCTTCACCCCCTCACTTAGGAATGTGGCAAGAACACAGAATTTATGAGATCAACCACCCCCGCCTCTTCAGAAGTAGTGGGAGGCGGCATTCAGAATTTCCCTTTGATTTTGGAGCAGCCGAGGAAGAGATGTGCCGCCCAAATTTTACTAAATATGTGTGTTTTAACGGTCTTACGTTAAGTTTTCAGCAGGCAATTTTTGCTAGTGGCTCATTTTTTTAAACAGATTATGACAAGATATATTTTATAAACAAACAGTAAACGAAATTAGGACATCAAATACACACATAAAAAATATTATTATTATTTTTTTAAGAAATCTTAAAAATCAATATTTTTGATGTTGTCCTTAAAAAAAGGTCATATCTCTTAATATACAAATTTTTTTATTCAAGTTGTAGGTACTCAAATTAAAGCTAAGAATCCATACTATAACATAAAATTATAATTACACTTTTAAAATGAACCGTTCTAATTTTATCGGGAAAAAACTTCTTTTTTTAAAAGAAAAACAGCGATTTTCCCGAACTTTAGGCTCGTTGCGGCACGGGTTAATATTATCCGATTGAGCTTAAACTTCGGCAATTTCATTTTTTGATCAAGTGGCAACTTTTAGAAGGGTGCCACCAAAAATATTAGGAAAATAAATTTTCCTATGGGTCCTTGCGTCCACCCTATTGTACACATTCTTAATAACATTTTGAGCTATAGGAAAATATAGCAATTGCCTGTATGCTCTGCTCTTTTAAAATAGTAATGGTAAATTTCTATAGATTGATTCATGTGTGTGGTAACTATGACTCATCTTTTGAAATCGTTCCAAGTTTGATTATGTTTAAGTGCAGCTTTTAAAAAAAATATGTATATGAAAGGATATTCCCACTATTATGCTCCTCTTAAATATTATAAAACCCTAACGCCTTGTTAAAATGCCTTTTAATTGAAGTATTGAAATAAAACAACACAAATATTATGCAATTCACATGTGCATTTCAAAAGCGCTGAGTTAAGGGCATGTCACATGGCCGCTCTTTGATTCAACCCAACCCTCAACGCAACTCTATCTCAATTTTGACATTGTGAAGTAGAGCATAGGGTTGTTGAATGAACAGTTGCTAGCATATTCTATTTTAGAACTTCAAAATACTTTTTAATTTAATAACTACTAATACTTACTAACTTATAACTACTATAATAGAACTTCATAAAAAAAAAAATAGAACTTCATCCTCATGTTTGGTTGCCAATTTATATTTGCTCACATTGGCTGAATCTATGCATGCTTTAAAGTGCATCTCTTTTCTGTGACAAAAGCAGTAATATATGCATCTGATTAGTTCAAATACTAGGTTTGGATCAACCAAGTTTTATGGGGTTGACAACGTTGAAGATACTATCCTCAACCTCAACTTCCATAGAAGATGGCAGTTTGCATCCAGTTTTTGAGTTTTGCGTTGAAGATATGGTTGAGTTGAGTTTTTTTTAAAGAGAATTTTTGCTTATGTGATATGCCCCTTAGCATTGTTCCCACTGATTGGCTTGACATGTGATCACTGCCACCCCACCCAAACCTCCCTATTCTTCTACACTATCAAAATGCTTCCATACTAATAAGTCGCTCTTGTTTGGAGCTCTCTACCTACTGCAAATGAAATAATGTAAAGCCCAGCATTTTCCCTGCTTTTGACTTTTTATGTGTCATGGAATATATGACGTATATATTATTTTGAATATATAATATTATCACAAGAGGTTTATTATACTATGTTAAATTTTTATTAAATTATGACACTGAAAAAAACTCTTTATAGGCCTTACATTATTGTTGAGAATGGAAAGCCAAAGGTAACTGATAAACACATAGAAGAATTGGGGCATCGAACAAGATTTTTCTCTGATTTCTTAAGAGATGGTCTTATTGAGTACTTAGATGTAAATGAAGAAAATGACAGCTATATTGCAGTCTATGAAAATGATATCAAACTGTAAGTTCATTTATGATTTTCATTGTTTACTTCAATTGTTATTATTTTGTAAAAGACTTTTCACTTATTAAAGGTAGAAAACACAGTGATTTTTCCCTATTGATGATTAATTAACATAGGTTGATTTATTTTGAATCTAGCATTGTTAGTTAAATAAAATAATATTTCTTACAAACTTGCTTCTAAAACCTATGAGCGCCTGACTGATTTGTGTTTGTGTTAAATTTTAAAATGAGTAATTTTTTCAACAAGCGTAAAACAAATCATTGGTTAAAAATTAATCTAAAGGCAAAATATTTGAAATCATCCGCTTATTTAGTTGAAATGTTTGGAAATTTTAGTCCAAAGTTCCAGTCCCAGTCCAGTTTTAGTTTAGTTTAATATATAACTAAAATGTTTTTTAGTTATATATCTTCCACCTAAGAGTAAATAAATTATGGTTAAAGTGCTCGGAGATCGAAATGACCATTTGCCGTCCTTTCTGCACATCGAAATAGTCCTATAAGCCAATAACGTTAGTAGTTAAAAAAAAATGAGCAAAAGCTCGGAGTAGTCTAAGAGAAGTTGCGGCATCCAACTTGGTGTTGTCGTGTTTAAAGTGCTACCAACACTTATTAATATTCATTTCTTACATTTTAATTTAAAAATTGGAGGTTTAATTCAAATAATGTTATTTCCAGAACTACTACCCATCTTGAAATTGAACCCTATACTCTTCTTGGTGTTTGTGCTGGCTTAGTTCCATATCCACATCATAACCAGTCTCCCAGAAACACATACCAATGTGCTATGGGAAAACAAGCTATGGGTGAGTTGATTAAAAATTATCACAGGATAAACTAAAAAAATCCCTTCTACTCGTGATGGATAATAGTTATATAAAACGGTAAAAGCTATCACTGACAGAATAATTAAGATTTGATTAACTAAATCTTTAGAATACACCACCATTTGTTTCTGTATGTAAATTCCGAGATATACTGGAAATATATTTGATTTTAAAGCAATTTTTAATTAATGTCTTTTAAGTAATCAGCCGTTAAATTGATCAGAATGTTGTATAAGTTTTTTTCCTGATAATTTAATTTTTTTTAGTTTATGTATCAAACTTGTTTGTGTTTTTTTACGAAAACTCCAATGAGTTAAATTTTTTCCATTCTTGTAAATGTAACAAAATGCATTAAGAATATATATTGCATTCTACTTCCATAGTATTATCATAGTTATCCTTTCTAAGATTCAGATGTCAAGTGAATGATTCTTAGTTTGAACATTTCTTTTATTATTTATTGTTTGACCATAGCCTCCCTTATTTTAATTAGGAACTATTGGTTACAACCAGAAAAATAGGATGGACACCCTTATGTATAATCTTGTCTACCCTCAACAACCAATGGTGAAAACCAGGGTAAGTTGCTCGAAAATTAAAATTCCAACACATTATTAGCCAAAACATTCACTATACCATACTACATAATTAAATTTGACAGAATTCATACCTATTTTAGAGCTAAGAGCCTCTAAAACAACCTTAATTTTACAGTTAATTCTCAAAACTGCACAACTTTTACTTTAAAGCCGTAAAATTAAAACTGTTGCTTGAATTTTCTTGAATTATTAACTCAGTACAGGATTGGTTTAAATTTACAGTTTTATATAATAAATTATTCAAAAATTTTGTAAAATTATTTAGCATAGTACAAGGAAAATGCATGTGTATGGAAATATTAGAAAATTGTCAAAATTTATGTCATTATATATATACCTTATGAATTATGAAATGCTCTTAGTAAAATTAAATGTATTTAATGCAGTAATTTATTTTAGACCCTTGATTTGATAAATTTTGATTGTTTACCTGCTGGTCAAAATGCTGTAGTTGCTGTGATGAGCTATAGTGGATATGATATTGAGGATGCTTTAGTTTTAAATAAAGCTTCTTTAGATAGAGGTAAGAAATCTAAGTATTTGACATTCATTTTTCTTTGGTCAGAAATAAAAAGTTTGTTTTTCCCTGTGCTTTTAAAATTTACTCCTTAAATACTAAATAATTTATCACATTAAGAGCAGATATTTATACTCTTCTGGAATTTGAGTAGTATTGAAAAATCCCATAAATTAATAGAACTTTCCTTAATTCTATAAATTTGAAATCAGTTTGAAAAGTTTGACATCTTCAAAAGTTTTTTTTTACATTTAGTTGTGATGCTATGTACAATATTGCAATGAAATTGCATTTGGTGTCTGCCCCACCACTTGACTGCTGAACAAAATCACTAGGATCGTTTATTATAACCATTGTGTAGCTCTAGAGTAACATTGATGCTACCAACAGATTTAACATGTGATCTGATTACTTAAATTTTATAGGTTTTGGGCGATGTTTAGTGTACAGAACAAGCAAGTGTACTGTGAAACGCTATGCAAATCAGTCTTATGACCGAGTTCTGGGACCTAAAGTTGATGCTGAAACAAAGAAACCGATGTGGAAGCATCAGGCTTTAGATCCTGACGGAATAGCTGCTACTGGTAAGTTTCAATATAGAATATACGGACAAATTATTAGATGCACTGTATTTTTTTTAGTAATGATGAAAACATACCAAAGAATGCCATATCATTAAAAAAGATGTCGATATATGTATTAAGTATAGCAGATAGTATTTTCTATTCAATATCTTAAGTTTAGGAACACAAATGTCCTTCTAAAGGTATTTTGTTCAACATTGATTGATACATGAAATCTTGCAGTGCGTCTAATAATTTGCCCAGGGACTGTATAGTAAGTGAAAATTAGTATTTTTCAATATATTAAACTTTATGTTATAATACTATTAATAAGTTACATGTATGCTAAACTACTTTTGGTACTAATTAAAATTCAATTAATAAGATTGTTTTTAAAATTTATTTAATATGATTTTTTTAAAAATTTTATTAATAAAATAGTTTCATTGTACATTAAAATGGTAAAAATGTTGTCTTATTTTTTTACTAACTTGTAGGGGTGAAAGTGGAAAATCGTCAAGTACTTGTAAATAAATCAATGCCATCCATTACCAATGTTTTACCTACTTCAGCAGAGCTTTTGAATGAACAACCTTATAAAGAAGTTCCTATTACGTAAGATACTTGTCATTTCAATTATATCATCTATACAAAATTTATACATGAACTCAAATATTTTTAATATGGTTATACTTACTTGAAACAGATAAGCTTTAGCTAAAAAATATTAGTTAAATGTTTTTTTTATTTACAGTTTTATTATTGTTTTAATCAATACCTATGCAAGGAAATAATTCAGTATTTTTAAAAAGTATTTTTCCCCTTTTTAAAATTATCAGATTTAGTCAAATGTAGTTTATTTTATTATAATATAGAAGGAAATAAAAACATATATACAGCAGTGCCTTTAAACATTAGATTCATCTGGAAAAGTTAATTCATATATGTTGAGATTTAAAAACTTTGGTTAGGTATTTTTATAGTTCCTTGAATTTTGAGTCCTGGGACCTCCATAGCATTTAGCATAGCTATCTTAATCTGGCAAAGACTGTCCCATTTTGGATTGCCAGTTGTAACTGGAAATCTATCCAAAATGCATTTATTATTCACTTATCTGGGATGTAAATATGGTCAATATGTTAAGTGACCACATACGTACCATTGCAGTTAACTGTTCTCAATCACTTTCTAAAAACTCTTTAAGAACTTCAAATTATAAAACTATTTATTTTGGATAACCTTAAAAACCCTTTATTGTTTACTTAATGCTGAAATCCTTTATAAAAATTATTTCTTGAAAATTGGGTAAAATTATGTTGTTCAAACACAGTCTCGTTATGTTGTTCAAATACAGTCTCGTTATGTTGTAGATACAGCCTTGATCAATAAGTGTATTAAAAAGTCTAAACATTTCTAAATTTTAAAAAAATTTTAAGTACAAACCCTTTTTCTGGTAATTGTCGAACTCTTGTTCAGGAAGAATAGAAATCTTAATTCTGTTTACATTGTGACTATTATAATGCCTCCGATTTTGCATATCCAGGTTAAAAGGTATTGAACCTTCGTATGTGGAGAAAGTGATGATTTCCATCAACAGTGATGAAACTACTCTTATCAAACTCCTCATGAGACAGACTCGTCGACCAGAAGTAGGGGACAAATTCAGCAGCAGGCACGGACAAAAAGGTATTCTTGGGGAAAATTATCGCACAAATTGCACAACTTTGTTCTGTATTTGCTTTTAAAATTAATTTAAAATTATAAGAATTTTTATTATGATTGAGGAACTGGAATAGTGTAAGAACATATTTAATTTTAAATTGTTAAAATTAAATTAAAAAAAAATTTATTATTTACCTCATTATAGCAAGTTAAAGAATGTAATAATAACACAATTATGACAAAAGTTGCATCAATTTACAAGGCATGATTAATTTTTAATCTTGTATAAATTGGATACAATCAGTACAAAATCATAATCGCTTCACAATTCATAGATATTCACGATTGCAAATAATTTATTCTAATTTATCTATTCTTTCAGAAATAATATTAGTCAACACAATGATTGGTTTGAAATATTATTTTGGTTAAAATGAATACAATTACATACCCCCCAACTGCCAGGACTACCTTAGTTGCAACAAAATTTAGGCAAAAAGTAAACGGTTACGAATCTATAATTAAAAAAAAAATACAGATCAAACTCAAACCGCCTTAAATTTTGCATTTCTAAAATTGGGAATTTCTGGCTTCTTCTGAATCGGGAAAATTCTGATGTTTTGAATTTGGGAATCTGCAGAGCTTTTAAAATCAGGATTTTCTCTTTCAGCTATTCTTAAATCTAGAATCTGCTGCATTTCTAAAATTCTAAATCTCCAGCTGTTTTGAAATCATATTTAATTCGTATATTGTGAGTAGTGTAATAGAATGATTATAGGTTTTTCTTTGAAAACAATATAGCTTTCTTCCTTTAAGAGGTTGTTACCGTCAATGTAACATGTTCTATCGTTAAAAAGTAGGAAAATTCTTAAATTTTAAGTCCTTAAAAACGACTTATTTTATACTTTTTAAAATATGTATTGAACTATGAATATTATAATTATATTCATAGCGTATTATGTTGAATCGTATATACGTTAGTAAAGCTGGTCTACACTAAGGGATAGGACCAGGGACGTGGCATGTGAACTTTCGACAAACATCAACACTCTTCTGCCAGGACATTACTGAACTCATTTTCACTCGTCAGGGATTGGTTTTCTGTCCATGCGACCCTTCTATCTAATCACTGACATGTAAAAATGTTTTCTGTAATGTCTTGTAGGAAGATTTGTAATGTTTGGGGAAGGTTCCTACGTGCTGTCCGTGGTCCTGTCCCTCCATGTATGCCTAGCTTAAAGAGTGCTACTAATGTCTGGGTAGCTAATGTTAGACTGGGTATGCAAAAATAAATCATAATATGCAATCATTATTGAAACTATAAATTAATGTATTACATTAGCTTTAATTTTGCAATTCAAATTATCGATTCTATCATGTATACTTATTTCGAAAACAATTTTAGTAAAATGTTGAAGGACTACATTTTGCACACGCTCTCTCTCTCTTTCACATTAACAGGCGTCGTTGGACTAATAGCTGAAAATGTGGACATGCCCTTCAGTGATGAAGGCATTATTCCAGACCTCATCATGAACCCCCACGGATTCCCGTCCCGTATGACAGTCGGGAAAATGATTGAGCTACTTGCTGGGAAATCCGGCGTATTGACAGGACAGCTGAAGTATGGAACAGCCTTTGGAGGGGACAGGGTGAAGGATATTTCAGAAGATCTTATCAAATGTGGGTTTAATTATCAGGGTAAAGACTGCATGACATCTGGGATTACAGGTAGGCATTAAATGGTTTCTGAATTTTAATTGATTTAGTTGATTTAGGGAATTTTTACTGTTTATTTAGTTTGTGCAATATAATTTTTTTCGAACTATTAGGTCGAATGCTTTTTATGCTTAACTTATGTTCTTGTGTTTTAGCTTATGTTATTTTTTAACAGTTTGAATTTATGAATTTTTTTTTTGAATTTTATAAATTAACCCTGCACTATTCTTACTCATCAATATGCTAAAATAGCACCACTTTTAAAGTAGATTTTTGTAAATTATAAATTATGCAATTTTTGAATTATTGCCTCCTCCTTTTTCTATTGAGCAGGTAGTTATTAACTGCTAGAGCCTTAACAAACATCATAAATTACTGTTTTAACAAAACGTATACTACAATATGAAAATACAATTCAATAATTACATATGGATTCATGTAGGCTCAACAGTACACCTGCAACAAAAAGAAAAAAAAAAATCCTTGAAAGCCTTTTTTGTTCCAAAATGTCCACATAAGTTATGTTGTGTGTTTTAACTTATTATCATTACAACTAATAAACTAATCTACAAAATTTCAATCAAAATTGCAGGTGAACCCCTCGAATCCTACATATTCTTTGGCCCCATATACTACCAAAAACTAAAACACATGGTCGTGGATAAAATCCACGCCAGAGCTAGAGGTCCCAGGACTGTATTGACGCGGCAACCCACTGAGGGACGGGCGAGAGATGGTGGTCTACGATTGGGCGAAATGGAAAGGGACTGTCTCATTGCTCATGGGACCAGCATGCTGCTTTTGGAACGACTCATGATCTCAAGTGATGCATTTGATGTTGATATCTGTGGGCAGTGTGGGCTCTTAGGGTATAATAATTGGTAAGTGATTAGTTCATTTGTGTCATTTATCCATTTTAAATATACAGCCGAACCTCGTTAACACGAACTCGCTTTACACGAAATTTTGCTTAAGATGAACTAAAAGCATTTCCCGGTCAAAAAGCTTTGAGCTAATGCTAAAAAATATCTTAAAGCGAAATCGCTTTCGTCGAAACCCGCTTAACCCAACAAAAATGTCAGAATTTGACTTTTTTTCTTAGTAATTCAAATAACAAATTTTTTAAAGAAGTGGCATCTAAACATTATAAGAATAAATAGCCTTCTACTTCCGAGAACATCACGAGGTCTCCCATGATTCGTTAGTTTAAATTCAATTGCTATTCTTAATTGGTGTTCCTTAAAAAATTTCTTAATTTTTTTATGGTACGTACTACTCCAAATAAATTTTATTAATTGAATTACTAATTGTATGCATGTATAATTGTGTATTACATTATAAAATTAGAATAATTTTACATGTTATTTTTTTAAAACTATTCACGGATCTAATGTAAAAAAGATCCTGACGGTTAACATGAAATTTGGTTGACACAAAATGTTTCGGTGCTCCCTTCAAGTTCGCGTTTGACTGTATTAACGGGGTTTGACTGTATTAATACTCTGAAGGATACAGACATAAAGCCGTCACCTGACGGTTAGGTTTTCCGGCAGCACACATAATTTAAAAAATTATAAATTTAATAATTTTTACAAATTTTTAAATTTAAAGCATGGAGGAACCTTCTACTATAGAAATGCAATTTTTTAAAAAAAAAATTAAGCAATTAAATTTACAGTTAAAAATTTTAATTTAAATTTCATGCAGTGAAAGCAAGTTTACATTTTAGCCAATTTGCTTATCCTTCAGAGGGTTAAGGTCCTTAAATTTAAATCCTTAAATACTACTTATTTTTTAATTTTTTAAAAGCTGTAGTTTACTTACCATAATTATTTTATGCTCGATATTATGCATGTCAGTAAGAAGTGTTACTGATGACTAGGTAACTAATGTTAGACTGCATGCTTAAATAAAGCATGCTATACAATCATTATAAAAATTATGTCGATATATCAACTATCAAAAAATCAAAATTTAAAATCCATAAAATAATTTGATTTTATTGTTAAACAAATTTCCCTATTACTTTTGTGTGAATTATTTTGTTGAAATATAAAAACTTATACAACTCTTATACATTGCATTTAGTAGATGTCTAAAATGATAATTAACATTTACTTAAATTTTTAGAATATAACGTAAGTGTTTGTAGAAACATCTTCAATGTTAAGATTTATTTTTAAAAGCAAGTTTACACCAATCTAATCTAATCGGTACAAAACATTTATGCAATTTCTAAATATGTTGTAATGATGCTCGTATTCTATTTTGTTTAAAAACATTAACATAATCAAGGATAACCATTTAATGAGAACAATATTAGGGTTTGTAAAAAGACGGTTTGCTATTATTGTTGGCAAAGGAGGCATTATAATTAAATTGTTTTATTTTATATTTGAAAAATACTTTAAATTTTCTTAAGCATTAGTTAACTCAATATTTTTTTTATGACTTTTTACTATTATGTACTATTCTTACTTATAATATTATTATTTTATCTATTTTTTTTAAAAACTCTCTAGCACAAAAATGTAGTTTTTTCAATCAAATAATTTCTACAGTTTGCATCAGATAACATAATTTATTTACTTCTGAATAAAATTATAACTTTTTTGGGTATAGATAGTAGCATTTAAAATGTTGTCTGTTTCCTAGGTGTCATTTTTGCAAGTCTTCTAGTCACATAGCATCTGTACGCCTTCCTTATGCTTGCAAATTGCTTTTCCAAGAACTGCAGTCAATGAATGTTTTGCCTCGATTGAAATTGTCAAAATATTTTGAATAGACTACACATTGTTACATCATTAAAAATTGTGATATATTTTTGTAAAATTAAAGTTATTTCACTGTGGCTTAATTTTTGAACTTCTTCTGCCATTACTATATTTTTTCTCCTCAATCTGTCTGCTTTTGGCGGATTAGGCCTTTTGCCGACTCAGAATATTCCCTTAAAGTGAGAGCCATTTTTTGTGGCATCATCTAGGTGGCTCTCACCACAAATTTTGACATGCAGATAACAATGAATCTGAGATTTGTGTGGATGATATTAAAGTATGACGAGATTTTTATTTTGCTGAAGACCCAAGCCAAATGGGTACTAAATGGATATTTTACATGCCATATAATCATACACCGGGTGGCCCAGCGGGTAGAGTTTGAAACAAATGAAAAAATAAAAACAAATAAGAGACATGAGAAGAATTTAATGACGTTTATTGAATGGACATATTGGGCAATTTATGATAAAGAGGTTCGAAGTGCCCGCCATCTTTAACAAGGACAGCAGTTAGGCGGTTCTCGAATACAACCATACTCCTTACAAATACCTTCCTCCATACTCCTTTTATTTGACCAATTCTTTTTGTAGGAAGCTTTTTTTTAGCTTTTGTGAGAAGTTCCACAAAAAGAATTGGCCAAACAAATGGAGTATGGCAGGAGTATGGAAGAAGGTATGGATAATGAGTATGGAGTATGGTTGGATTCGAGAACCGCCTAACTGCTGTCCTTGTTAAAGATGGCGGGCACTTCGAACCTCTTTATCATTAATTGCCCAATATGTCCATTCAATAAACGTCATTAAATTCTTCTCATGTCTCTTATTTGTTTTTATTTTTTCATTTGTTTCAAACACTAGCCGCTGGGCCACCCGGTAATATGCGTGCCTACGATTTTCTCATTCTGAAAATCTACTGCCTCAGCCAGGACTCAAACCCTGGATCTTGGAATTATAAAGTGAGTAGGCTACCTTTGCTTCATTGACACGATTGTCATTAATATTTAAATAATGAATTTTCAGAAAAAACAACTATCCTTATATTAATATTTGGTGTTTTTAAATAAATTTTAAAGTTGCTTGTTAAAGGTAAAGAACTCAGAAGTGTTTACCAAGTTTACTTTTGTTTTTAGAATCTATTGTTGAAGTAAGCATTTTACAATAAGCATACTTTTACAAGAGCATTGGAGGGGTACAGCTGTGGGAAAAAAAGTACCCACTAGTGATTATTTCGGCCGTTTGTCACCCTATAGAATCGGACCTTTTTGACTTTGTGAACAAATAACATTCTGAGTTGATTGCATGACACAAAATTTGCATAAGGGGCCGTCTTCATATTAAAATGTTACAAACTTTAAAATTTCCAATAGCAACACCCAATTTTAATAACGAAATTTTAAGCACCCTCGAAAACCCCTAAATCTAAGTTTTTGTTACATTTGGATGAATATTTGACGAGTTATTCAATCGAATCACCTGTGGACGTTTTGGGGAACCATCTCTAAAATGACAAGCGTAGTCTGTAGGTTTATTGAAGGAGGAAAAAGAAACGTAAGGTTACATATATCTTGAGGACTACGAAGGATGTAAAAGTCAATGAGGATAAAACCCTAAGGTTATTTTAAGCCTAATTTCCATTTTTTTAAAACTCGAAATAAATAGAAAAGTAGGTATTAACTGCAGATATTCATTTTCATACTTTTTGTTCTTCTGCCTGTACGTCCGGACAGACATCTGTCCTCTTGTCAGTCGACGAATGACCTATTAAATTAGCATTGAAATTTAATTTTTAGTCATTTAAATTTTGTTGCCACATAAACAATATCACGAGAAACCTTAATTAAAATTTTAAGGAATATTAATTTTTCACATATAAATCGGTTTGGAATGATGTCATAAAATATATCACTGTGATTTTTTTGAATGTTCATTATTTGTTTACTAAGAAAGCGGTTCACATTGTTACTTTTTTTTTTTGCTTAGAGAGCTAATTGGTATTAATTTACATTTCTTCAATTTGGAGTATTTTCATGTTTATATAATATTACTAAATGTTTTGGAAATATCAGTTTTTTACAAATATTTTGTTGTTGATACTTATTTAAGAATAAGAATTTCACGTCATTTAAGGCGACATTTTCCAAACATTGCCAAATCTCAAGGAAAGGATGCTTACATAGGATTTGACTCATTCAATTTTACATAATTATTCTTCAAACTGCAAATAAATTTAGCAAACGATAAAGATTATTTATTTAATTTGCGAAAGAAAATTAACAAAGTAGCCAATTTTTAGCGTTGAAAAGTTCAAATTGCAACTGAATGCTTGGTTGGTCTATATTATAGGTGACAGTTACTGTTACTAATACACTTGTGTTTCGACGAGAATTTCATTCAAGTATTTAAATAACGGCAAGTGTAGGCTTTAAAAAAATTTATTTTAGAACTTCTCGTTCCAATAACTAGTTTATTTCTGCAATATATATATAGTTCGAATATTTTAAGTTTTTTTTAAGAAACAAATCGCAGAAAAAAATCGTTGAATATCATGAATCAACATTAAAGACATCTATTGTGTCATACTTTTGAATTTTCAAAGTTTTTATTTAAATTTGCCTTTTTTTTTTACAAGGCGGTTTTTTTTTGTCAAGTTCATATTTAATCTCGTATACAACCCCCTAAAGGGGTAATTAAAAAGTATTTTGTGATTTACTCAGCAAATTATGGATGAGAATTTTTAAAAATTGGGATTTCGCTTAAACTACATGTCTTTAATTCATTTCTGTAAAAATATTAAGAGGTTTCTATTCATAGTTAAAAAAAATTATTATTTAAAAAAATAATAATTGTTTTCAATACCCCAACATTGTCTTAAATATTTATAAATTGATATAGTTTTTTTTTATGTGCAACTCATTTAACATTACGGCCCTAAACTTTGCACGTCTCTAACTCCACTAATAATGCTTAAAAACTAACAAAAATTGGTATTTCGTGTTAAAATATATCATAGATTTGAAATATGAACTCAAAAAGGGGTGCTGCTATTAAAAATTTTGAAGTTGGTAACAATTTTAATGTGAAGACGGCCCCTTATGCAAATTATATCTTATGCAATCAACTCAGAATGTTATTTATCTACTAAGTCAAAAAGGTCCGATTCTATAGGATGACTAACGGCCGAAATAATCACTAGTGTGGGTACTTTTTTCCACAGCTGTACATGCGCTGTTGTATCGTTTTCCAGATGTTACTTAGTCTCTTTGATAACTGATCTTATTGACTGAATGGTAAATTACATTTTATGATTAACTGTAAATATTAGTTAAGGTTGGACATCACAGTATTATAGACTCAAAAATAAATAGAAACGAAAGTAAACATACAATCTTTATGTATTTGTTATTTTACTTCTTTTCAAGATCAAAGTCTTTTTTATTGGGGATTTTTTTTAGTATATAATTTCATTGCATCATATGCTTGTAATTAAGGCATAAAGAAGCAACAAACGAAACTTAAGTAAACAGAAATTTATTACACTAAAAACTTCAAAACTGCAGTATTACTTTCAAAAGCAAGAACATTTTATACATATATATATATATATTAATAAACAAATTTGCATGCTTTATAACCGGAGATGAAATGTTTATAAATTCACATTCTTGTAAAGCTAGGAAATATTCCATACATTCACAAAGCCATCAATTTCACTTGAAATTGAAAGAAACAAAGATGATATATAATACAATTTGCTCGCTCTAGGAAGTTTTTTCCATACTTTGGAAAATCCTTTTCTGTAGCTTGGTAGAAAAGGTCAGTTATGAAATGTTTAGTATTTATGCTTATTTTTCTGCGATTTTGCAGGATAGCATAATACCTATCGGTATAACAGTATAACTGTTGATTAGCTCATATCAAGGAATAGCTTTGTACTCTAAAAAGAGTTTACTTTCATTGCGTAAACATGACAAGCATAGCTTCCTTTCTCGCGCACTGGACCAAAAGATCAAGTTTCATAAGATTCCGACACCAATAGCTCTCGTGTAGCTCTAGTGCGAAGATGTTTCAAACGAATCCTAAGATTACAGTAATTATCGACCATCACACTCGGAAAGTCAGAATAAGTCGTCACAGAAATATAAATGTATAGCGATGGCCTATCTATATTCACTTATCCAAAAAAGTATATCGATCGCTATGGCGCTAAGATAACGATTCTTAGGAAACCCATGCTTAATAGTTACTTTAATCTCCTCATCCGAATGTTAATTAACTATATCCTTTCTGAGAATTAGCATGTTTTTTTTTTAAATCTTATTGCTATTATTCGGAATTGCAGTAAACTCAACATTTTATTTCTGTCCTTTTCTACTAAAGTACAGTTCTACAGAATATGACATATGGGATCGGAAAATAAAAGAAATCGTAATGTATGTGATGAAGTAACACAATGCACACATTCTTAATACTTTTGCAAGTATTAATGAATTCTCTCAATATTATTGTAACATAAACAAACTTATTCAATCTAATAGTTTTAGAAAATGGAAGTAGTAGGGGGAACTAGGGACATTTGACCCATAAGGATACATGACCCAATGCCTTTTTCTCAGCAATGGAAAAGTTTTGTGAGTTGAAAGTGGCATCACTTTTTTCCTATCAGCCAGCTGATCACATGGTGAAACATACGAGTTGAATCATTGCGTATTTGTTTAGTTATGCGAAGAAATACGTTTTCATGCACTGAAAGTAAATTTTTGAGGCCGTAAGGTTTTTCGGTCTACATTTTTTGGTTTAAAGGAAAGATTTTTTCAATTAGTTACTTGTTTAGTTACAGTTTGTGCTATTAGCTACAGTTACGTGCATAATAGTGCTAATGTAATTATTCGCAAATGACTGTTTTGGGGTTAAACAAAAAAAAAATTGTAACTAGGGATAATTGACCAAAGCAAATCGGGGATATGGGACCCAAGTAAACAACACAAAAGTAGAAGTAGACCAAGTAAATTTTTTAAAAAATCACTGGAGTCCCAAAAGTAAACGACTGGGTCATTAACGGAGTATAAGGTTTTTTGGGAAGGTACAAGGCAATTTTTTTTAACGAGCTTACAATTCAATATGCATAACGAATTGATGGAAAATGTTTCAAATGGCATGGAATGGATAACACATCTCAAGTTGATATTGATTAAATAGTAGTGATTCTTCAACCACCTGTGTTTTCTCTGCAAAATAAAAGAAACCACAGTTTTGTATTTCGACCAGAATTTACTTTTAAATTTGATTATTTCGTTAGTATAAGCATAAATAATGTGATAAAAATAAAAAGTAATAATTTTGTCTGAAAATACTATAAAATCTATATAAACTTTATAATATGATATTTTTGTTATTAGGTAATTTTTTTTGATTTTTTTTTAATATTAAGTCTTACTACCAAATTTTTGGGTTGTGTCACGTATCCCTAATGGGTGGGTAATGTATCCCTATGCATTGGGATACATGACCCAAAACTAAAGTTTTAAATAATTTATATTTTACTACTATTGCAGTTAATACAGTGGTGGTCAGAATTATAAGGACAACGGAAAAATCGCTAGATCTTTTCGACAAATCACGGTTGAATTATGCAAATTTTATGTATGTTAGCCAATAGTAAACTAAGCATTTTAAATAAGATTTTTTGCAAATATACATAAAATTCATAATTATAAAATACGTTATAAATTTTAACATACAGCGAAATTGGACAAAATTATAAGGACAATTGCATTTCTGTAAGTCTAAAGCATAAATTTATATAAATTAGCAAAGTTTCTGCTTTGTACATGTCATTCCATGATGTTATAAAGATTTTGCAAGTGTTTGAAAACTTCATTACACTTATCTTCAACCATGCCACTAGGTACGAAGCTTTCAGTGTTTGAAAAAGGAAAATTCTGGACTTACTGGACGTGAAATAGCATTGAAATGGAATAGATCAAAGACGGTAATATATAATTTTTTGAAAAATCCTGGAAATTATGGAAAACGAAAATACCTAGGTAGGCCATCTTCTGTGTCTTCGAGAGATAAAAGACGAATTATAAGTAGAGCTTGCTCCAAAAAGCAAACATCGTCGGAAATAAAGCGTGCACTGAACTTGAACTACAGTGCTCGAACCGTTCGCCGTGTTTTACAAAATGCCAAACAGGTTCGATACGGAAAACTGAAGTCACGACCCCCTCTTACAAAAACCCAAAAGAGACTGAGGATGGAGTTTGCTAAAAAGTACATTTCTATGGGTGACAAATGGAATGATGTTGTCTTTTCTGATAAAAAGAAGTTTAACCTAGACGGACCTGATGGGCTTAAGTATTTTTGGTATGATCTTCGCAAAGAAAAAGAAATATTTTCAAAGCGTTCATATGGTGGCGGCTCAGTAATGGTCTGGGCAGGTTACGCAGCCTCTGGAACTACAGAAATAGTATTTCTTCAAGGGAAAATGAACTAAAATAGTTATGTTGATATGCTGGGTGACAATTTTTTTGCCAGAAGCACCGTTGATATAACCAGTGGTGACTATTTATTCCAGCAGGACAATGCATCAATAAATGTGTCCGCAGCTGCAAAATCATGGTTTGACACAAATTCTGTAAAACTGTTGACTGATTGGCTGTCTAAAAGTCCCGATCTAAACCCAATCGAGAAATTGTGGGGTATTTTGGCGCATATGAAGTTTACAAAAATGGCACTCAGTACCATAACAAATGAGAACTGATGTCATCAATTGAAAAGGCATGGGAAAATATCCCTGTGAGCACCCTGAAGAAACTAACGAGCTCTAGGACGTCAAGATTAATTAAAGTAATTGAAAATAAGAGTGAACTTATTAATTATTAATCGTTTTGACTTGAACATTTTAAATGTCCTTATAATTTTGTCCAGTTTCGCTGTATGTTAAAATTTATAACGTATTTTATAATTATGAATTTTATGTATATTTGCAAAAAATCTTATTTAAAATGCTTAGTGTACTATTGGCTAACATGTATAAAATTTGCATAATTCAACCGTGATTTGTCGAAAAGATCTAGCGATTTTTCCGTTGTCCTTATAATTCTGACCACCACTGTACAACAGAAAAATACTAATATATATTGTGTACTACTTTATGAAGTATAAATTATCTGCATTTACACATTCATAAATAGTGTTTTTTATAAGTTACAAGCAAAAAACTTCGAGTTGGGTCATATGTGGTTCCCCCTATTATACACAATTTAAATACGACAACATAGTGTAGGAAGAAACTATGTAATTTATCGCATTAAATTAATTCAAGTAGTAAGAAACTTATGTATATACGTTATGAAATGTGAATATTATATTTATATAAGTATGCTTACTGTGGTTTGAAATTTTGTTAAAATGCTTAAGGTGTTGTTAGTTTATTTATAATAAACGATAGATCGTTCTGCTGATACTTTATAATGTAAAACCTAGTGTTTTTAAAATATTTTTCTAAACATGTGATATTTGAAGTGCACATATTCAAGAAAAAAATTATCTTATGTACTATATCCTTTAGTTTTTTTAAGGTTTGGGAATTTTAATATTTTGCGTGCTTATCGTTGTTTCTTTAATATTGTGTATGTGACTTTTAAAAAGTTTTTGTATACTTTTTAATTCTATTCTAGGGAAAATGGTTATCAATTTGTTCTAGACCAAAAAATGGCTAAGATATATTGCTTAAAATTTGATGAACCTAAAATTTATGTTAAATTGACACAAAAGGAAATCTGTTATATGCAATTGAATTAATGTTAAAGATGTTCAATATACGTTAAAAAAATTACAATTACAATTTTCCTATTTTTTGTAAGGCCCCACGCTTTACATTTTCCATACATATTATCTAACCAAATCAGGGTCCAAGCAGCACAACACAGTTTAAAAGGCATATTTTTAGTCAGTATGAAGATCAAAAAGTCTCAAGCATGACGTCAATATTTATGGATGAAAAACGATAATAAGACTTCAAAAGGACGTCGATTCAACTTAATAATATTGTCGACTAAATAAAAGTTTGAAAATTCATACACATTTAACGGGATCTTGATGACTCAATAAAGAAGTTGTGTTTATTTTGTATAAAAGATGTCGTAAATGGGACTAAATAAAGTCATCCCATTTTTTTGCATAGAAGAATTCTGACAGATTTTTCTGATCAGGGCGAAAATTTGGAGTTGTTGACCAATTTAAAATGTCTTGTACTTTCACAATACTTTGGCGTATTCTCATATCAGACTATAATTTGATTGAAGAAAAAACTACTAGCCTTATATATTTTTTATATGAAGAAAAGGAAATAGTTAATTTTCAAAGTACAGTATGGTGATATTTTAAAGTTACGTTGCAAAACAAGAACTATCTTTTAAGACTGATCTCCGTGGAATTAAGTGGTTTTGTTAGTTAAAAAGCGATGCTGTAAAGAATGGAGTAATGGAGCTTTGGAATTCTCCCTTTTGAATGATACATTTGGTTTTTTTGGCCTTATTCTATTGCTCCCCATCTTCATTACCCACAACTTTTCGACCAACAAAATCGCATTGTTCTACGGATATTCCTATCAAATTTGACAAAATGCAGACTACTTTATAGCTCTCATTTTACAGCCAACGTAACTTTATTTAACTTCTGATATATAACCATAACATAACTATACACAAGGGACAATTATATAAGTTTAAAATGATTTTCAGTCTTGCAACTTTGTTAATCAATAACAAGTGCTTTCTTTCGACGCTCCACGATAAATAATCGCATTCTTTACACACAAAAATACAGACCGATGGCTTTATATCCAAATATTACACGAACTTTCAGAAGATTTTCCACTCAATTCTACAATTTTACACTTTTTTGCTAATTTATGCCACTTTCGCTCCGATCAGAAGCGAAGTCGACCGAATGTTTGCTACATCACTGCGAAACGCCAGCTGGGTCTGATTTGAGGTTTCGGAAGTTTAAAAGTACTAGACTTTTTTTGTATGACTTTGTGAATGGGAGAGTATTATTTATTTGTTATATATACAAAGATTTAACTTCAGGTTTTTTTTAAATCTTATACAAAATACAGAAATTTCTGATTCCAATAATTTGGAAAAATATGAGAAGTTGTCATCTTGTTCTTCTCTTGCAAAAAACGAAATTCGTTTAACATTCAAGAAAGTTAAAAATTTTCTTTGACTTGTTCGTTGTGGAATAAAAATTTCGTAATTTGCAAACCGAAACACGATGCGATGCTCTAAACATGTACGCCATTCGCAAGTTTTTAAATTTAATAATAGCTGTAGCAAGTACATTATGTGGATGTACTACTTAGACATGAATGAAAGATATTTATAGTATAGGATAAAATTAACAATTAAAAAGTTATTTTTTGCTTCTCCTGTGATCCTGTGAGTTATTACTAAATATTTCAAAAGCATCAAAACAAAGAGTTTTTTTTTAAAAAATTATGTTGATACTTATTTAAGAAGAAGAAGCTCGCGTCATTTAGGTTTTGGCGTTAGTTTCAAATAGCGCCAAACGTCGGTGGAACAGAAACATAGATTTGATAACTTTCTTCCATTTTTAGAATAAGTAATTTTACATAATTTTTCTTTTAGATTTTTATGTTTGGAAAACGCTTTTGTCTGCCTTATTTCTCAAATTTTTACGAAGCTTTAACACAATTAATATAGGTTTCATAATCGCATGTATACATTTTCGTAAGACAATTTTCTCTTCTAGGAAGGACTGGAGAAGTTTTTATGAAAGCGAAAGGAAAATGCCACATGATTACATTTGACAAAAAACATCAAGGAAGTTCGCAGGTTACCGAATATTATGTAAAATTGTATATACAACAGTAATTGTAGAATATGTATATAAATTTTGACACACTCATGCGTCACTTGTAAATGGAGTTACATAAGTTATGTACGCATTCTATATGTTCTATCAAATGGGAAGTTAACAATTCAAACATACAAATTCTTTTAGATAAATCCCCTTTCTTCAATTATAATTAAATGCTATAAAAGTTATTTTGTAAGGCTTCTTAACACACAATATCTACGAAATAAGATGTAAATTTTCGGTTTACAATTTTAGTAGATTAGGAAAATTGATAGTGTATATCTCATAAGATATTTTAGAATTATAAAAATAAACATTCTTCAATTATCTTTGATTATAACTGCGTTTTACAATGTCATTAGAAATCGACAATTATTGATTAAGCATTAATACTAACAAATATTATGAATTAAAATTAACTTTTTAATAAATTTTGTTGAGGAGCCTTCAGATGAAAGAATGTAAAAAATTTTAATAATGGGAAGGATATCGCCATATAATAATAGATACATAAAAATTACTAAATATATAAATAAATGTTCGGGATCAAAATGGCTAATTTTAAATCACGAATAGTACTTATGTGACTTAGAAAACCTATTTGTACATCCTAACATTTTCTGCTATGAAAAGAAAGTAAAGATCCAAAGTTCTATGCTACATTTTAGTAATATTTGGGCTTGCTTTTCATACCTAAGGTATGCTTTGTGGCTTACTTGTAAAGTCTAACGCGAGTTTTTGCTTCTGGGCTCAATACTTGAAAATGACGGATTGCTATATATAGGACGGTATTTTGAAGTATATTTTAGTTGCTATCAATAAAATATTTCTGTTAAGGAGCATCAAAACGGGTTAAAAAGAGCTTGAAAAAACTATAGTAAAAAGTATAGTTCTTTTAAAACGTGTATGCAGGAACTTGCGATTCAAGAACCTTCAAAGTGCAGATTGACTGTATAATGCAATATTGCTCGCGAAGTTTAGAAAGTTTAAAAGATGCCAGAGTTTCAAAATAAACAATTGTTCTATGTAGTTAGCATTAGAAAAAAAATACAGTTATAGTCCTAACACTTTTTAGCATCTATGACGTGTGTTTGACGAGTAAAAACTATCGTCCGTAAAACAAAAAGAGGTAAGGAAGATTTTGGTTTAAGCCAAAAGATTTAAGAATTACTATATTTGGCGATTCCGTGCTTTTGAAGGCGCATTTATATATTTACTTATAGCGTTCCCCGAGATGATATTGACTGAGTTAAATAATACATACTACAGATACATATCTGTTGAACATAAAGTCAGGATGTCAAAGAAATGCGCACGTGCAATTAATGACGACCGTCAGCAATTAACTATAATCTTCCTTTCACGAATAACCAATGTGTAGTTTTAGTGTGACACATTATTTCCAACCAAACTAACCTAACAATCCCCTATGTTCGCCAAAAACCATGGAATTGGCAACTCCACCTCCTTTAGGTTCTCTACGCTACCTGTTTCCAAAGTGGATTCTTCCACAATCAAAATATTTGAGATACTAAGAAGTGATGGGCGGACTATAACATAGCGAAATCTTTTCGATGTTGCATTCACTAGATAAAATTTTATATTGGTGCATAAGAAATTATTTAATAACCTAATAATAAATTATGAAATTGCTCTAATTTCGCTGAAGATAGTCTGAAAATTCATAAAAAAAGTCAAAATTGAAAATTAGACAATAAAAAGAGTATTTCTACAATTATGTCATTATAATGAAAGAAACAGTGATGGAATATGCAGTAACTTAGGGCTTTCGAAAATACAGGATTTTTTTCTTTGCTTGATTCCTTTACATACTAAATCGAACAATATATAATAAGTATACTATATATCTATGACTTACATTTAAAGTTTTGTTCTCTTTGTTCCCATGTGATCTCGAATTGAAATCGTAGTTACACATACATATGCAACAGTAAGCTAGTAAATACATTACTTATGATAAGCATTAGCAAGTATTATTTGAATATACATTTGAGTTATATAGGAAGCAAAAGGGAGGTGCATAAGTTTTAAATGTTTGTTTTATATTTTCTATCGATTTTTATATATGTTTGAAAGCTGAGATATGTTTACATTAAGCGTTATAGTTTTTTTTAGAGTTTATATTTTCTTTTAAAAAGTTAAGTATGCTATGAAGATACGAAATGTTATAAGTTGTACACTATTCATAATCTATTGTTTGTTAAAAAAATATATTTAAAAACTCAAAATTCCTTTACATTGAAAAAACTATATATGTATAATTATTTTTCAAATTTTTTGTTAAACTCAAGTGTTAATAGGACGCTAAATTGTATGTTTCAATTTAAATATTATGGATAACTGTTTACAGTCATAGAAACATATATCTGGTATATTAAGAGTAAAACACATTTAATTTTTCAATGAGATTGATTTTAAAAAAAAATCTGATAACTTTGTAATTACATAATAAAGATGAATATATATATTTAAAAATAGTTATACTGCATGGGCTAAATTTTTCAATACTATTATACATGAAAAAATTCTTTCATCTACTGTTTTTGTGTTGTGAAAACATTTTCCACAATATAATTTACAACATCACGTTTTATGATTACATTTTCATGACATAGCCATATTAAAGTTATGCCTAAACGAATGATTTTTTCAAAATGTGATATGATTTGCTACTTAAAAAAATTATCTAGAATTATAGAAATATATTCGTAATATCTCTTACATGGAATGTAAGTTGAAACAGTACTTTTATTAAATTATTAATTATAAGCTGAAGAGAAAAGTATAAAATAAAGTTAGTATGAAATTAGTTTTCAATAGAGATCTTATTAAAATAAATAGAGAAGTATATTAAATTCTATAATTTAAAATAAAAGAAGGTGGGTACATAATGTTATAACTTTGGATGATGTTCTGGTTTTCTGTTTATTTTGAATTTTATATAATTGTATCGAACATTTATTATTTTTCTTAAAATTGAATACATCTTAATTTTTTTTTTTTTATCTTAAAGTAGAATTTATTTTTCATATTTTATTGTTGTTGAAAAAACGTGTGTGTTTCAAAAATAACAATTTCAATTTCAAATTGAGTAACAAGGTGTGACAGACATTGCATTAGATGTTGCAGATTATTAATTAGTGTTGTCTAATTTTTATATTTAAATAAACATTTTACAATTTTGGATATTGGTGTGTCCTTAAAAACAAACACTGAAGAAATGATTAGTCCAATTAAAAAACAACAAACAAAGCGCGGTTAGTGAAAGAAGACACTTTTTAGTCTAGATCAAAAGAAAAGTCTATTTTGGTTCTTATTCTATTAACTGCTTTTTAATAATTTCTTTGTATTTCTTCGTTTTAAGATTGAGTTAGCTCGAAACGGTATTGCTTATGCGCCACCCAATCTCAATATTGCATTTATTTCAATCACTTATTATTAATCTCGATTAATCGAATTAACTCGATATTTTTTACAGTTCCCTATTTTAAGTTAAAATGGGAAAATTTATTATTTACACACATTGTAAGTTTTTTCTTTCTGAAACTGCAGTCACGTAATTCCACTTTCAAGCTATTCTCATTTCAGAAATGTACCCAAGACCTCTCAGTTTATACCATACGTTATGATCAGGAAAATACAACTCACGTAAATATATATATACAAACTATACTTCAGATATCTTAAAGTGTAGCAGGGGAGAGTGAAAGATGAAAAAGAACAGTCAGTTATATATACATTGTACATTAGCGCGTGAAGAAAGACATATGTAGAGTAGAAATAAAAACTAGGTTCAGTGTTCAATGGTAGTAGTGGAAAAATAGGGCTTCTGCGTCAGAGCGGGAGCAGGGGAGACCTAAATTAGTTTATTTGCGTTTTTCATTTCTCAAGCATAAAATTCAACTGATACATCTTGTCATTCTGTAATTGGCAACTTTTAGAACTATTCAGCTTAAATTTAGTTATGCTCCCAGATAAAAACACATTTCTTAGCTCAATGGGTTTGACCCTCTAACTAGGAAATAATTTAAAGGATTCAAATTATTGTTAAGATGATATCATCGCCGTAAAACAATCATCAAAATTATTCTACTATAACACGCTATTGAACGATCACATTTAAGTGACTCGATATCGCGTAGTCTTATAAGGATAGAAAAAAGACCTTGGCAAGATATCATTCTATAAATATTTTTTTATCCTAAGAATGTTCATAGCCATAATTGAAAATAATGTTTCGCTAAACTTTTATTCGTATTATAGATGTCCAAAAAAAAAGAAATTTCTAATCAACTTGTTAAAAAAATAATGACTTTTGAACGTTTTTTATTGATTAATAATACCACGGCTTTTCACACCATGACATCCCAGTACAAACAAGTCTTTTGAAACTTAATAGTTTGTTGAGAACGGTCGTAAAATTAGTTTTCGGGTTTAACCAAATATTTTCGGGGGAACTTAACCTGGTTTTCATATCTGCCCTACAAATATGAATGTTCTTTCCCATCACACGTTGGAATCGAAATATGACGGTAAGAGAGAAGAAAAAAATGAGTTTGTTTATTGTTGAGATTCATATCTGCGAAAATATGCCGGATGCTTTGTCGAATGGAAGTCTCACTGCGTCTAATTATGCAGGGGTATTTGGAGTGAACTGGAAGAAAAATTATACGTACACGTTAAGGTGACCATACATGGAGAGACATGGAAATTAAGCTTTAAAATTTTATTTTGTTAGCCTGCAAAATCTACTTACGAAATAGTATGAGTTGGCATGTCATTTCCTCCTCTTGAAGAAAAAGAATGGAAACTTTGATTTTCGAGTGGCCGTTGGGGCCATCAGCATTGGCATCTGATTCTTCTGACTGATATGAATCTGTGCCACAAACGAAGATACAATTAATTTCTTGAAAATTACAGACATACAATTTCAACTGATGTACAACCACGCTTAACTCTTTCAGTCCCAAAGATGCCATTTGGCATCATCATTTTTCTGATCATAATTAAAAATATATAATAGGGCTGTCATCTATTGGGATTAATAAAAAATATTTTCTAATAGAAAAAAGTTTGAAGAATCGTCTGCTGTAGCTTTTTGATTTATCATAAATGGCTATACACGATCAAAAAAAAATCTAAAATGATAATGCCAAATTGTCATTGGGACTGAAAGGGTTAAAAGCGTGTTATTTTTAATACTTTCATACGGATACGACTCATTTTTATCTTCTTTATAATACATATGATGCTATTGATTCTATAAAAAAACCATACAGTAAGCTTTATTTTGAATGATACATTTTTAGGAAGCTATGCTTCAAAGTTAACGAAATGAAGTTGTAACAAATAAACCAATTTTTTCTATGTGCCTAAATTCATTTGAAACTAATTCATTCAATTGTTATGACAAAAGTAGTTATTTTACTCGTAAACTAGTATTATAATATTTCTAAGCAATAAAATAGTATGAAGCCATTTATATAAGTAAAATTGAAACACCTCTAATCCTTTAAATGAGATTATAATGGAACTTTTATATCAATCAAATCTAGCTCTAGTTTGTTGTTACAAAAATACCCTTTAAAAGTAAAGCTAGGGCAAATACATGCAAAGTAACGAAGCTTAGGTGACATTTTGTTTCATAGGTGTACCAAGATTTTCAAGAGGACAGAGTTCGCAATTTGACGCCTTTATTGTGGTTTCTTCTTTAAGATACCAAACTTGCGGAGAAAGTACTTTTACAGAACTTTATGAGAAGGGTTGCCTTTGGTCTATAGAAGACGCATGGGTTTCTTTAATCAGCGATTTTTTTTTAATGAAACGAAATGGTTAGGCATTGAAATTTTCTTTTGATCATTATGGTACAGCTTTTTTTCCTAAATAAATTTGTTGTAGAAAGCTATTCTATTCATTCCTGTCTTCATGTCAATAATGCTAACAACCCTTTTGATAAAACATTAAATGTAATTGCTTTATTCGGAAATAAATTAAGTTTTCATGATAAGTTTGGTTAAAAGCAACTTTTCGTTAAGAACATATATAATCACCGTTGCACGTTAGTAGCCATGTTTTTAGTCATTTAAATACGTTAGGTCCAGTCTTATTATCGTAATATTAACGTCTTGAACTATAAAAGAGTATTAGTAGCAGTTTTCTATCTCTTTAAGCTTTTCAAGTTCCCTATTACTTTAAACTGACTAGAGTGTTTTTTTTTAACATAGTTAATACACGTCTCTTAATATTAAACTCCGGACAAGTGATGAGCTCTACACTCGTTTTGAATTCCAACGTAATCTGAATAGGAGTTTAAAGAATGTTACGGACAAAGATCAATCCAAAGATGTGAAGTAATACCGCAAACCCTAATACTCAAAGTTCTACTCAATTGACACCAATTTGTAGTATAGTTATGTGACAAGATACTTGCCATCACTGTTAATTGGTTACTTAGATAGTTATAGAAAAATTTTAAGAGTATGTTTAATTGAACAAAAATGTAAGTTTCTCACCGTGCAAGGGGGTTGAATCCAAGGTTCTCCATCAATTTGCATTGGAAACCTCTTCTTTGTTCTATAAAAAAATCAAGAATTAAAGCGTAAGTATAATTTATAAAATCAGGATCACAGATATTATCTCAACTGATTTGTTATGCGTTATGCTTACTATTATAAGTATAAGGTAATATTGATGGAAGATTTTGTCGGAAGGTATCAGACGCTCTTGATGCAATTATGAGTTAGTTTTCAACTCTACTGCGTCGTGTATAAGCGTTATAAGTACACTGTAAAAAAAATTTATAAAAAGTCATGGATCACAGATGATTTATCATCAACATGATTTGTTATGCGTTATGCTTGACTATTTATAAGGATATAAGGTAACAGTTGATGGAAGATTTTGTTCGAGAAGGTAATCAGACGCTCTTGATGCAATTATTGAGTTAGTTTTCAACTCTACTGCGTCGTGTATGTAGTCGTTTATAAAGTACACTGTAAAAAAAATCTTTAAACATACAGCACATTTGCCGCATCACAGCTCTTCCTGCTACTTTTGATTGCAGCAATGCTGCTGTAAACACAAACGTACAGAACTCAGCTGTAGTTTCTAAGCCTGCGCACGAGTACATGACGTGACCTGCCGTGACATTGGTCACTGTTCTTTTCTAAAAATCGGAAATTCAAACTGGTTCGTAGCAGTTTGGCAAAGGATTGGTGTTGTGTCCACGTGCCACCTAGGCTCCGCCTACAAACTTTTTTAATCTCGTCGAACCAATGAAGGATCACATAAATGACAAGTCAAGCAGACACACACCACCAATCACTGACCAGAAAAAATACTTCCGGTGACGTCATGGAGGGGCGTGGTGATGCTGAGTAATGGGTCCGCCGACCATGCATCTTTGTCTATGGCCAGCTTTAGGGGAGACTGGGTACGGTTGTGGCAGTCGCCATATTAGCGAAACCATAAGGAATACAGTTTTGGGTGTAAGGGGGAAAGGAGCAGCTTGCCTGTCTGTACATGTTTCACAGTATACCATTAGTCATCGCACGACATTAACGTCAGCAGAGGCCTTTATTACTTTTTGGCAGTCAAAAGTAAGTATTTTTATTCAAATTCTTTTAAAAATTGTTACTATATGTGTACAGATAGAGTAATGAATGTTTTTCCTCGTTATAAGTTAGACTTTAATAATGAAATAGCAGTAATTACTTTGAATTGAATGTATATTACTTTGAATTGTCATGGCGATTGCTTATTTGCAAAACAGTGCGTTGGGTACGGTTGTGACATAATTCGTGGGTACGGTTGGAACACAAGTAAAATTTGTTTTATTGCTTTTAGATGTCCAGAAAACGCCCGAGGAAGACAGAGAGGGGACAATGTGACCTAAGAAAATATGAAGACGCTTTTATAGAAGTGAAACGAGGGATTTCATTACGGAGAGCTGCGTAAAATCATCAAATTAATCGAATGTCTTTGTTATGATACATTCGTAAATGTGATGGAGCCGTAATAAAACGTTGTGCCAAAATATATTTTGGCCTTTCTCCTAAAGAGGTACGGAAGTTAGCTTTTGAACGTATAAATATAATTTGAAACGACCTGCTACTTGGGACGAGAATAAGATCGTTGGCGAGAAATGGTTTCGGTCATTCATGAATGGAAATACTTCAGTCTGTTCGTGTAGCTCAAGCTATTAACCTTTCCAGAGCAACAAGCTTCAATAAAACAAATGTGCAATCTTTTTATGACAATTTGCAAATTGTTATGGACAGACACACCTATGAGCCACAGGATATATACAATGTTGACGAAACAGGCGTCACTACCGTCCAAAAGATTTCTTTGTGTTATATATAAAAATGTTTATCTTTTTATGTACTAGGGGACTCCGCCCCCTGTTCGCTATCGCTCGCCAACCCCCGGAATTGCTGCGCAATTCCATTGGCCGCTTGCCCCCTGCTCGCTGTCGCTCGCCAACCCCCGGATTCCCATAAGCGGCCCCTTCGCGGCCGACTCGCTGGTGAACGTAACTTTTCCAACCCAACTTTGCACAGGCCTATGCATATTTGGCAATCCAGGTCTGTATCTATGGCAAAATTTTGTCGAGCCTTGGTAATATAGTTATATTCAGCCGCAAGCTCGCACCCTTGGATATTGCTGCGCAATCTCACTGGCTCGCAAGCTTGCATTCTCGGATTCTTCATTTCCGCCCCCTGCTCGCTATCGCTCACAAACCTGACTGACTTATTTTAATTTTTAATTAAAAAACTAATTGAAAATTTCAAAAACAAATAAGTGGGCATCGAGGCATAAGGGAGACACACCTTCCCAAAAAAATTTGGACTTCTAACATAAATATTTCATCATGTTATGGCTGCTGACACTTAAAATCCTATACTTTAAATAGAGAGAAATTTATGTTTTTTTAATTAAAACTGATTGAAATTTTTGAAAACAAAAAAGTCATCGAGGCTTAAGAGACACATTCCAAAAATTTGCTTTAAGTTAATTTTTATCATGTTAGGTGTAACACTTAAGAGCTCACTTTTTTACTAGAGAGATAAGTAATTTTGCCTTTTTTTTACAGATTTGAAATTGTTTTGTAATTTGACACAGTTACGGAATGATAATTAAATGTTTAGTTATTTTTGATGATTTATAATATGAAGATTTGTATAATAATAATTATAAATTCTTTTATAATTATGAAATTTAATAATTAAATAAATAATAAATTAAATATTATTATTATAATTATTGAATTTATAATAACTAAAAATGCTGCAATAAAAGTGCTTTTATACCATTTTGGTGACTTTTTGAACCTGTCACAACTGCCAATGGGGTGGGGTCGGTTGTGACATTATTTCCTTTTTTCTCTAATTTGCTCCTATGAGTTAACTACTGTACTTTAGGGTCACAACCGTACCCAGTCTCCCCTACTATAGAGTGGTGTTTCTCTACTTTTGACTGCTGCCGTTGGTCCTTTCCTTATCAGAAGCTTCTCTCTCGTTGTCCAACCGTGCATTCGTACTTACAATGGAGATTTTAGACCTGCGCACCCCGGAACGGTGTATTAAGGAAATACCGCAAACAGAACACGTCTGATGAAAGTGCTCTAGATAATTTTCGAACTACATCATAGATGAACTATATTTTCAGTAGTCTGCTTCCGATTGCTGTCAGTCTGGTACCACTCACCTTCACCCATATCACATCCGGTTATGTAGGGAGAGCTTTGGCCACTATTACAAAACCGGTTAGGGACTCCTATCTACGCACTAGAGCTATAGACTAGTGTGTCGCGACCTACCAGATGAGAAACGCTACTATAGAGTATAAGAGTGCGGCCAGATTTGAAGTTTCTCACCTGATGACGACCGAGGAACACTGGGCCAGCCTGCGTCCCGAAGCCCGGAGTCCTGCCTTCACTTGCCCTACGTGCATGCAGTTCTCCAGGCCGATTACTTCGATCATCCGGTCGCCGATATCTGCAAGAGAAAACCAAGACATAAACAGAATGGACCTAATCTAACTGTAAAATGGCAGCTGAAGAGGGACAAAAGATGAAGATAAGTTATAAGTTTGGCAATATATCGCTGCCGTTTGTGTAAGTGACCATAAAAATAATATTTTAGTTGTATGTCCGCTTCCTATATGTTTGATAAAAATGTTGAATTGATAAAATAATTTATTATGTATATAACGGACGGACTGAGGTAGATAGAGAGAAAAACATAGATGCACAAATGCACGGATATGAACTTTGAGATAAATTTTTTGGGGGTAGTTATTGTGGACTAGGGGAGAAATTTTTAAAGTGAGAGAGAGTATTAGAGAAGGACAAGAGCTACACTGGGCTATTGGCGACGAGCCTCGTAACTTTGAACGATGGTCAAGAGACAAGGCCAACCCCTGACCTGGCACCTAACACAACCCTCTAGCGAAATCGTACGAGGTGTCAGGACTTGTCCCTTATTGGTTGAAAACCACAAGAAAAATCTAAGTATGGTTTTCGCTTTCGCAAAAAAGTGAAATATCCAATTGACTTAACATTGGCATTACAACCACCCGGCAATGAAAGTCCTGCGTACTAATGTTCATTGCGCGTGAAACGAGCTTAAAAAAGTGAAATATCCAATTGACTTAACATTGGCATTACAACCAGCAGGCAATGAAAGACCCGCGTACTAATGTTCATTGCGCGTGAAACGAGCTTAAAAAAAAGTGAAATATCCAATTGACTTAACATTGGCATTACAACCAGCAGGCAATGAAAGACCCGCGTACTAATGTTCATTGCGCGTGAAACGAGCTTAAAAAAGTGAAATATCCAATTGACTTAACATTGGCATTACAACCACCCGGCAATGAAAGTCCCGCGTACTAATGTTCATTGCGCGTGAAACGAGCTTAAAAAAGTGAAATATCCAATTGACTTAACATTGGCATTACAACCACCCGGCAATGAAAGACCCGCGTACTAATGTTCATTGCGCGTGAAACGAGCTTAAAAAAAAGTGAAATATCCAATTGACTTAACATTGGCATTACAACCATCCGGCAATGAAAGACCCGCGTAATAAAGTTCATTGCGCGTGAAACGAGCTTAAAAAAAGTTATGCAGAGAAAGATGGAGAGTAAGAGTAGAAGTGAGGTAGAGTTGAAACCAGGGCAGACATGCTAACTCTCCGCATTTAACCCAGCAATATCGGATTTTTAAGCATTTTTCTTACTAAGTGCAGAGGCAAATGTACTACCGTTTGTAGAATTTCATAAAGGGAAGCATAAAACTTACTGTGGTGCCCGTGTTGATTCAATAATATCCGGTATTTCTGGGTGAAATCATTAGAGTTGGCCCATCCGAGAGGAATAGATCAATACTAATTTGATTAGAAGGCCGTTGAACTAAGCAACATAACGTCACACTAGTAGACCGATTTTGGACAGTTGACCAATAATCACTAGATACTTCTTATCTTAAAGATAATACGATACAAAGTTACGAACAATCATTGGTTAAAACTACAGAATTGGCTATTAAAATGACATCAAGGACCTTTGTTCGCCGGCCTTCTGATCTAGATGGTATTGGATAGATCGAGTAGTTAGCTCACCTTGTATGGCCGAGCTGAGGTCGACCGAGTTGAAGGATGATGACGAGTTCTCCCTGTCCTTCTTCCGCTTGGACTTGGTCCTCTTCTTCTGCGCAGAGTCCCCCCACAGGTTGGAGCCCCCGTAGATAGAGGGGATGTTCAGCACGGCGATGCCCTGCAGAGAGGGACCGTTCGCCAAGTCCAGGGACATGCCGTCGCACTATAAATAAGTTGGATTTATTTTAATAAGTGTAATACTTGTGGCACCACACGCGCTATCCACACTAGATAGCGCTGACGTACCCCGACGGGGGGGGGGGGGGGGGGGGGTAAGGTATAACAAAAAATTAAGGCTTTTTTTTACATATTCATTTCTGAACTGTTCCAAAGATAAACAACAATCAACCATAAACACTTTGCACATTTATTATTAATAACCAAACAAAAAACACAATCCTTCAAAAAAAAACATATAAATCAATCAAATACTTTTTGTTCAATTGTAAAAAAATCTATTTCAAAGTCGACTTTAAAAATCTAAACACGCTACTATACACATTTTTTTTAACTGGATACGAATCCTTCAAAAATTCTACAAAATAAACAGGAAAATGCCTTGCCAAATGATTTTTTTAGGGGTGCACAGTGCAAGGGGTAAAAACATGGATAAAACTCTGAAATCTTTCCAATGGGCTAAAAATATTGAATTAAATATTTTATATGATTTTAGAATGTAAAAGCCCTATATTTTTCCTTATTTAAACTAAATTAGGCTAAAATTACCATATTTGTTTTATGCTCTAAGTATTCAGTATGTGTTTGTTAATTCTGCTGATTCCTCTACAAAAATTTTCAAGTATTGGACGACAAAATCGAGGTGACGCTGGTCGAGGATTCTTGCAGATTATATATCCTATATTTTTTGCATCATTATCTCCAAAATACAGTTGTAGTGGTATCTCAGAAATGGAGCATCAATTAGCAAAAACGAGGGTCCATAAGCTGAGACTGTTTTCAAGAGTTTCACATATTGATTTTCTCTTCATAAAAAGATTTGCGGTATTTGGATGCTCTGGACGGGGAACTAAAAGTTGTATCTTTTATGATTTTAGAAGCTGATCTGTATTTCTACTAGCCCTCAAACTCATTTGTGCTGCATAAGCTAAGGCTTCTGGAGTGGCTTTTGATCGTGAATGTTCAGTTTTCCTTTGTTTTGACTTTTCGCTAATTCCGAGAAAATCGGATGAGGGTCGCCCTAAACTTTTGTTTGCAAAAAATTACACAAGAATTTTCCCACGTACATTTAACCACTTATGTTTACAAAGAAAATGTTGCTTTTACTTTATGTACGGCTGTTCCTATCATTGTAAATGTTTTTCAAACTGAAATTGAATTTTTTTTTTGATTTCAAGGAAATATTCATTCGGGAAACTTGTAATATTTTACTACAAGTTCAAAAAATTGCAATTTATTATTGAAGGACAATTTTGGAAGCAACCTATAAAATATCCCCCCCCCCCCTTTTATCTATATGATTTACTTGGGAACCTAAATTGGAAAACTTTTTCCAGAGAGTTGCGGAGTTTACGAAACGTTATCCTATTATCGAGTACAATGCCCTTAACGCTGAGTTTGGCTGTAAAACCCCAACATAAGGTCATTGTTAAAATAAGTCATTAAACTTATAGTGTTATTTAAATGTTTAGAAAAAAAAGAGCCATGTAGAACTCATTACTTGCACATTTGACAAATGAAAATGTAAACAATTGTGATTTGCACCTTTTGTATTTTTAACAGAACGTGCTAAAACGCGGACAAAGCATTTGAAAACACTTACCAAAGATCTATTGTTACACTATGTTTTAAATTTTACAAATATATCGAGGAATTCTTGTAACAAAGGTACTTAAATTCTTCAAAATTGAATTAAAACACAGTACTCCATATATTAATGATTAACGTAAGCAATTGAAACGGCAGATGAAACTTACAAGGTCGAACTATCTGCCCCAGGAGTAATTTGTCGGGAGGTGATATCTGATACTCTAGATATCTCCACGTAGCTGGAAACTTAAAAGAACATTCTTTTTTGCTTTAGTTTAGTTTTTGCCAAGGGTTTCTGCCCCACTGTGGGGTGGTGGGACGAAACAGAAGTTACACTTCGCTTATTGGTGTGCATACTCAAGGTCAATTGAAGAAGGGTATACGAACCCAAACTGAAACGAGGAAACGACCGCGCGGAAATTGCGAGTGTTGAATTTTGAAACTCTTACACGGGTTATGTTTTACCGACCAAAATATTTCCGACATCATAATTTAGTTTTACCCCGACGATATTCAAAAATTCCCCGATGGGGGGGGGGGGGGGCTAGCCTTGCCCGACAGGGGGGCTTGAGCCCCTCTAGACCCCCCGCTGCCGCCGCCCCTGAGAAGTAGAACCTCCCTTGGTACTCATTGTACGCAACGTTTCTTTTCTTGAATTCATTAATAATTTACGGCTCATTGCGGTTTACGCATTAATGTAAATTATTTGTTTTCTTTATTAAAAAGATACTTATATTTTTAAGAAATTTTTTTATGCCAAATGTCGCTTTAATTGGTCTTAAAATTTGCCGCCCCCAAAAATTCGCCGCTCTAGGCTACAGCCTACTTAGCCTATTTAGAAATCCGGCCCTGAGTAACTCTGACGTTAGAGATACACGAAGGCTATTGGTGACGAGCGCCGTAATTTAGAACCAGAGCCAAGTGACGATTATAAACACCTGAGTAGACCCCTAACGTATCTTTTAAGGGCGTCGGAGCATATTTAACGTCCACTCCCTCTACACGGGGGATTTCTTGGCTGCACAGATCATTAATTATGTTCGCAGTTAGTTTGAAAATGCCCGAATCTTTCGCATGCAAGGCAAGCACCTCCCATCCTTATGCTGTGCTACTAACAAACAGCTAATCACCCTTCTTTAGTAGCACCTCATTGGTTGCAAAACCGCATTAAAGATCTCATGCTGATGGTTATATGAATGCAATTGGCTTATTTTGAGTGACGTATTCTTCCAGCTTTCAATCCTGTCTTCTCTCGATTGGTGCTCAGATTGAAATTCTGTTCCCACGCGACATTGATTCTCCAAACGAGGCTCGGTAAGTAATTAATTTTCATTCGCATTTCATTTGCCACTCAATACCTGAAACATGCTCCTTGTTCCCAGGTCTCCGGCACAGATCTAATGCGATTATTTTCAAAACGACCAAAATCGTAACTCTAATAATAGCAACCCTGTGTTATGTTTCTACTTTCGCCAGTCTACGATTAAAATCTAGCCGTACTTATCCAGAGTGGAAGTTAGAATTGCTGTTGGCGGTACTACGTAAAGTCTGTTAACTATCTGCGCCGGAAGAGGTTAATGGATTTGAGAAACTACATAACGATTAGAAAAATTATAAATGCTTACCATTATATCTACGTCTTCATGGAGGTTTTTACATGTGGCGAAAAAAGTTTCTGATGTTGCAAATTCAAAGTACCACATTTTATTTTTCATCCTATAATGAATCCAAACTTTAATATTAATACAAATAAATTGCATGAGAGATAACTACAAAAAGCAGCCAATAATATTCAGACTCACCGACTATTAAACTTTTCGGGGTGCTTTTCCCGTTCCAAATGGAATTTAATGGCTATCGAAGCATCCTGAAATAAAGAAAAAAAATGTTTGAAATTAAGTAAGAAGTGTATTGGTTCGCAATTTTGAAATCATGAGAAGTTAAAGAAAAAAGAAAAAAAAAAGAATACAGTCCAAGAAAACGGAAAAGTGATTGGATTACTTTGTTCTGCACACGTACTAAGTTGTTACAAAAAATTGCTATCACCTTTTAGGTCACATTCATTGGTAACAATTACGATGCACTGTAAAATTTTGGTGTAACTTGGTGCATTGTTACTCAATAAAACTGGTGGAAACTAGCATTAGGGAAATAGTAACCTACAAGTATTTTTTATATGAGAAAAGAGTAAATTGGAATAAGTGTTCACAAATGTCCACGTAGAAACATTAACCACATAAAATATCCTTTAATTGGATTTTTTTATGCAATCTGTAAAAGTTTGGTGTAACGTTTACGCAGTAAAGCTGAAGGCAGCACATTCTGGCATAGGCATCATGGAGTAACGTTCGTTCCACTAAATGTTAACAATGTAACATTTTATTGAACACAATAATTTATGAGCTAACATTGTTTTTCATAGATCTTTTCTAACAAGAACATGCAAAGAACTTACGAAGCAAGATAGCTTTTTTTTGATGACTAAAAACGCAATAAAGAAAACATTTACTGTCGTACATACAATATTTATGAATCGTTATAGCACAGAAAACGACCCATCACTAACGTTTTATTACCCTCCATAAAATGTGACGAACTGTTAATTGCATTTTTGTCTTAATAGTATTAAATAAATGCGTTATAACTAACTATTAAAATATTTTGTTAATACATAATTTTATCATTAAATATGTTTTTAAAGAAATTATTCACATGAAGCAGCATTATATATTCTATATTCATTGATTCAAAGTAGCACACATCATCTACCAGAAAATTAGTATAGTGATTTATTAACTTAATTTTTCGGAACGAATTTCGTAGAAAACTAACTCGATAGATATGTCCCATTATAAATCCCGTAAAGACTTAAAAAGATAATTTAATAATATCTCGTGTCTGTTGAAATGACGTTTCGGTTGTTGGGTTTTTGATGATTTCAACCACCTAATGGCAATCAAAATGAAATGATAAGATGGACTGCAGAACATGGCTTCAAAATATCGACAAAAAATTTAAGCACATAAATGACAAAAAAAGAAGTAGCATTCGGCGTGAACCAAGATAAAGGACAAGCAATTGAACGTAAGATATGCTTTAAAAAAAGTACAATAGTTAATTTTCTAAGCGTTAAACCTGGATTTTTCAGTAATTTATGCACCAATTTTCTGCAAATATCCATAAAGTTCAACATTATATAAAACAAGGATTTTTAGGTGATATTCTACTTTTTTTTTATTTAGAAATGATCTTAAGATTTTGTTTTCAAAAATAAACTACTTTCGATTTTTTTCAACAAATATATTGACAAAAAATTAAATTAATGCCAGAAAGACAGCCATACATTGTTGCCCATTTAAATTTATTTAGAAGGTTAAAAATGCCTTTTATATTTAAGGAGCCTAGTTGCAGAACTCACATTCTCTGAAGTCTAACTAAGATATAGGGCCCGGTCCGTTCATTGGCGACTTCTTCCAATTGAAATTATGATTATCAAAAATCGACAATGAACGGACCGGACCCTATATCTTAGTTAGACTTAGGAAAATGAGAGTTTTGCAACTAGACCTTTCATTTGATAATGTGCTTTAAAGATGCACTAACCACGCCTATAGAGAAATAGTTGTTGAATATGGTACACGGTACGGGGTCCCCCTTCTCATCACTGTTACCGGAAGTGCTGATTTCGATTTTCCACCGGTCCATGGGACACACGGTCGACTTCTCAAGCTTCTTCAGGATCTTAGGAAGACTTTCGTTCTCGTAACCTGGAAAGAGAGGACAATGAAAAACAAGCTTTGTGTCTCGGGCTTGAAGTTTCAGAATTACAATCTGTCTGTTTCTGAATTAAAGATTTTTGCAAGCCAACATCTTGTGTCGTAACGAAACAAAACCAAAATTGTTTTTAAATTTTAGATATTTAATTATTTTAGCTAATCAATCAATTAGTAGCGTATTACTGAAGATACTTTTTGTGGTTTTATACCGACTTTTACACTACATTCATGTATCTTATAGCCAATATATATTTTTTGTTATAAAAAATGATTTCGTATTTAAATATTTTTAGAGTAGATTCTGCGAGATTACTTTAGTTATAGTCATGGATGTTCTGAGATATATTTATTATCATTTTGCTAAAATAAGCAGAAAAAAAATCCGACATATACCTTTCAAGGTATAATTTAAGATATCCTATTCTTTAACAATTCGACAAAAAAAGTTTCAAGAACTGCTAATATATTTTAACCAATGCAAATGCTGACTTTAAACTCCAAACGAAGATACAAAAATTTATATTGTGTACCTTTAATAAATACTATTGTTAAAAAAATGTCCTAAATCTTTCTTAAAAAAATATCCTGAAAGACAAATGAATAATACGTTTTTTATTTCTTCCAAATAATTAGCTCACCTGGACCCCAGCCAATGCATCTCGCCAAATCGTTCCCGGTTCCCAACGGCAGAATAGCAACAGGAGGTGGATTGGCAAAGTTCATTTTATCTGCAAGGAAAGAGACAAAATATTAGGACGATGGAACCAGGTAACATAGTAAAATATATAAAAACACTAATTCAAAGAATTAAAGAACATACACCGCAAAATCTGTATTAAATACGGTAAATTAAAGTTTAAAATAACAGTTTTATCCCGAATAATATTCGCACTTTTTGAAATTAAGAAAAGGTTTCACGATTGGTGCAATTCGATCATGCAACATTTTAGTTACAAGTGAAGCGTTATACCACCTCGGCTACCGAATCTCTCGACGAATTGAAACCAAAAGAAGCAGCCATGTTGACATTAGCATGTTCCCAGGGTATTATAATTTTGACCCAAAGTAACGTCCTTAAGAACAAATTGTTTTGGAGAAACCGCTTATGAACTGCAAACGAGTTTAAGAAAATGTCGAAACCGAAAGCACAGAAGATTTCCGTAGAAGTTACATATTTGCATTATAGAGATATATCAAACTATTATATAAATCCGTTGAAAAGGAGATACAAACCACAGAAAAGAACTACTAGGTTAAGGTAATGAAGAAATATGTGAAAATGACGTTAGTTTGTTCCAATAAAAGTCTTTTTTTTTTAAAAAAGCAAAAATCTCTAACTCGCGTATTTATGACTTTTAATCTTTGATTAAATAATAATAATAACTGACGTTGTTGGTCCGATGATCTTTATTTTAATTTATTCACGTCTTATTCATTGTGTTAAAAATATGTGATATTCCGTTTTCTCGGACTTTAGATCTAAGATCAAATAGTGATAAAATTTCAACGTCTCTGACACTTATTCCGAGATAGGTAAATATTTGTAGTACAAGAAAAAATAATCTTTGAAATTTTCAAAATGGTAAGCCTCATACATACCAATGGTATCCAAAACCCATCCAACAGTACCATCGCCTCCACAACAGAGTACTCTAAAGTTTAATACATCTTTATACATTTGTAAACTGAAAGAAAAATTAAATATCTTTAGATTTATATCAAATAGTATTAACTTTTAAGATAAGTTAAGTCAACGTCTAAGTAAGCACTTATAGCTTATGCCAATAAATTGAATGTCATGTTTTTAAAAAAAAGTTAATAGTTTGCAAAAAAAAATATATATAGAACACTTTACCAGTTGGCAGTTGTACTTTTTTTTAACTGCTAAGATATTAAGTAAAATTTTCTAATATTAATTTAAAGGATAGTACGTTTAAAAAGCCTTTTTCCAAATTATTTGCTTATGAAACATAGAAATTCACAAGAATTGAAAGCATATTACAAAATAATAATAATGGATTTCTGCTGAGGAAATATCAAACATACCCTGCCATCGGGCCCCCTTTCGCTAAATTATAAACTTGTCTGGGATTCAGTAAATACTGGAACTTTCGTAATATCCTGAAAAGAGAAGAGTAAGGTTAACTTAAATCTGAATAAAAGTTGAAGTAGGACTACTGTCTTAACATAAGTATCTGTTCATAACTGTATATGTATCGATGTAAATTCATATAATGTGTCTATGTATGCGTATACAAATCTGTAAGATGTTCTTTTCTTTAAATTTTTCAATCTCTGAAAGGTTTCAACAAATGCTTTAAAATTATCCAACAATATTATATTTGACTTCCCACGTGTTTTATATAATTTTCAATTTTATTATTTAATGTTCAATGACCTTTTGCCTGACAAAGTTTTGTTCAAAAACCATCGACAAGCGACATCAATTAACCTAGCAATTAACAAGCTAAACAGTCAATGAATGCCTTAAATACATGCCCAAGAAGCAGCAGAGCAAATGCAGATTAAACATATTATAAATTTATGGCTTTCTTTTGCAGTTATGACAGTAAATTTATAAAAACATTTAGAATTTTATAAGTTTTTTTTCCGTAATTTTAAAAGATTTACACAGAATTCTTTAAAACAAATTGTTCAGTAATTTTGACAATTTAATAGATAAAAATATTTGCATTCGATAAACTTAAATTATGTAACTAAAATAATGTAATATCATGAAAAAATCTCATCACAAAAATATTTTTAATCTAGATAAATTAAAAATGGCATTTTCGTTACATTTGCGAATTTAATAGCATTACTATTTAAACAATTTTCTTATATTTGCGCAGTTTCATACTTTTTTTAAATGCTTAACTTAATAGAAGGTGTCATTTTTGGAAGAAAACTCGATTTGTTTTTCTGATTTTTAGTGAAATAATATATTTATTGGTTAAGTGGATGAGCGAACTAAGTTAATAAAACTAGAGTAAAAGAAAAAAAATCTTACTAAGATAAATAACAAAACTAAATGAACATGGACTGGAAGTAAAATGTTTTTGCATCTATTGGTTAAGATAAAGGTTGAATTTACCTTTTAAGCAATCGTAAGCTTTTCTATTAGAGTGTGTTTAAATACATTAAATGAAGTAAAAAAAATTACAACGAAAAATTTTGGTACCGAAATTTAATTTTTTTTATTGTTATGTTAGTTTTAAAAATAATATCTTTCTTAAATCCAAAATAAGATTAATTTTTTTTACAAATGCACTTTTCTCCATAAATGCAAGAAAATGCCAATAGAAAATTGTAAAGAAACCTTTTGAAATATTTTATTATTCCGATTTTATTTTCCGCTGCAATGCTCTGGAAAGAATATGCGACTTTCCATTTTTAAAAATATATCTTTAAATCTAGTAAAATGGCTGCACGGTTCACAAGCATAATACTGCTAGAACAAAGTAAATATCGAATCGCTCCTACCAAATAATTTAACCGTATTTTTTTGTTTCTTTAAAACTATAAATATCACTGTGTACTCATATACTCCACTCCACTGTATACTCACTCATAAGTATTACTGTAATATATAAATCCCACAAATCCCGTCCAGAGTTTTCAAATCATTATTTCCAAATTTTTTTTATTGTAATTACACTTAAAAAAAACTCTAGGATTAGGAAAATTTTTCAAATCAAGAGCCGCGATATCAAAAAGTGAACAGTTTGCCACAATAAGGTTGTTTACTGATAAATTATTCCCTTAAAAAAAACTTTTATGTGCATGGGATTTTTATAACATCAAGATTTTGGTTGAAAAACATTCAAACACATATCCGAAACTAGGTAGCGACTGATAACAAGTTATTTAATCACGAATTAAACTTTGTGCATGTGATGTTTAAACATCAGCAATTTGGTTGAAAGGGACATCCAAACAACATCCACAACACAGCTCAAGACTCAATGCAAACAAATTGGTTGAACGTTAATCCGAATACACGAGCTGGCAAAATGTGCTGAAACCGTGTTTACGGAGCAAAGTTCCATGAATTAACAGACTGCCGAACTCAACTTAGTTGCCAATATCGCTAGATAGTAGAATTCTGTAGTTATGTCTAAACATTTAAATGTCAATCAGCAAGTATGGCATGTTTTAACTGACCAATATTGCTTGTGGACATATAGCCAGGAAAATATAGCCCTTTTCTAAGAGGACTACTCATATGAAGAGTACAGGAGAAACACCCCTTCATTGACAAGGAATCTGTCCGTATTGAAATCTGCTTGGCGAGAAGTAGCGATCGGAAACTGGGTTTTTCCCTTGGTTCTTCTACCGCGGTTCAAGCGTCAAAATATTTGTCTGGCGTGAATCTTGATTATAGAGATAGTAAACCCGTGCGTCGCGTGATAAAAAGCAAAACTGGGTTCTTCACACCAGTTTAGGCGATGACTCGCTATCTTCGCCAAGCAGACCTGATGCAGACGAACTACAATGAAAGGAAGGGGTGCTTCCAGTGTACTCTTCATATAAGATTAGTAAAACTGCCCTAGAAGAATGGTTGGTACAATACCTGAGTCCCTGCCTTCCCCCGCTCTTTGGGTTAATGAGAACTAGAAGTGGATGCGTGCTTGGAAGTGATGTGATCTGGAATGACATGGCAGAGCCCTGGAACAAAACGGGAGAACGTCAGTGCACGATAGCTGTTCGTGGATTTCTAATGGAATCTGAAAAAATTCCCCCTAAACGGAACTTAGATCGTCCGTGAACGATCAAAATATCGATTTTTCTTTTATTAGAATGACTTTTTTTTTGTTATACTTAATTTCTGTACCTCAGAGCCAGAATGGTTGTCAGTAAAATTGATGTTGAATGGAGGTAACCCTGAAAAAGGCGTTGTACTTGAAAACGTAATAAATTAGAAGAGGGAAGTGTTTAATTTGTTTCGGGGTTTTGAGATGTACATAGATATATTTCGTTTTCAAATTTTTAAAGAAAAGAAGAACAAATCAAGTAAAATGTTGATTTATTGAATTAAATTTTTTGAAATTTATCTGCGTTTTCAAAATAAAATGAAAATCCATAGGCATGATTCTATCTTTCATATTTGAAATTATTTTATTTATTAAAAATATACACGAAAAATGTAGTTTTTTTTATTTTTTAAACTCAGTTTGTTAACTAGATTATTTAATTTGTATAGATTGTAATGTAACGTGTAGAAAGTTTATGTAGACAAGACAGCTTAAAATTTCATTGCAAATAACAAAAATCAAGCTTAGTGGGCTCACAAATAACTTACTACAAAAGTATCCAGATATTCTAGGTTTGTTTTTAATTTTATCTTCCGTATTTTAAAAAGGGTCAATATCCAATGTCTAAACAATGGACACCCACTAACGAACCCGATATATTTTCCAAAATTAATAATAGTTCAAAGAATATTTTGAAGAAATCAAAAAGATAATAAACTTAGATATAATATTAAAATTTTTATTAAAACCCCTAAACATTTTATTATTCGAAAATTTAATTATTTTCTCGCGTAAAAATGGGAGTAAAAGTATATTTTCGCTGGAAAAATAAAAGTCTTGTGACTATTGCAAAATCATTTAGTTCTCTTTATTACTTTAAATTGCAACGAAAGAGTTAAAAAATATACTGTGTTTAAAAACACAAAAACCCAGTTTTTAATATTTTAAATTAAATTATTTTTTCGTGCAACGAAATAGTTGCGAAAAACTAATATTCTTGTCAAGAGAAAAACGACAAAATTGCCTTTCTAATACGTTTTAGACAATTTAATAAACACCTTGACACGACGATCAAGATAAATTAAATTTCGTATTAAAATCTAGACGCTCTTGGATTTTTTTAGTAACTTATATTTTGTTAATTTTATTCGTAAAACTTCTGGCTGGAAATTTCTCTTTTTACAATATCAAATTAAAAGTTTCATTTTAAGACATAAAAAACACAAGTAATTCAAATGAACATATATTTCTAAGTCTACTTTATTAGAAAACTGTTTTTTATTATTATTAATATTTTAAATTAAAAAATAATAAAAAAAAACTGAAGAGAACTGAGAAAATGCAATTTCCCTTTGGGTAACGTTTGAAATACATATTAAAAACTTGTTCTGTGTATCGGAAATTAGCTTTTGCTTTTAATTACACAACATGCTCGAGAGGCTCTAATGAAGTTTTAATCTTTTTTATTTAATATCTTGAGGCCCTTCACTGTCAGTAAAAAAAATAAAATAAAATCAAAGTTTTAGAAGATTGGGGTGGTAGTTTTGGTCCCTTAATTAACTCACTTCATTAACCAGAAGTGATTAATATTATTATCGTCATACGTGATAATTGTCAAACAAAAAAAAAACTTAAGACAAGTTTTCAATATGTATGTTTTAAAGCCCATAGCAAGGCTTAAGTAAGAAAACACCCATGTGAATTCTGGAGTTAAGCTAGGTACACTCCTCGCATTGTCCTTTATTTTTGAATTTTTATATTTTGAAATCCTGAACATTTATATAAAATCATTAATATCATTAAGAATCATTAATAATTTAATACATAAAGAAAATCGTTAAGTTTGTTGATTAAAAATATCACACGTATTTTTGAAAAGAAAACTTAGGTAATAATCACTGTTAAACAACAAATTTGAGTTTGAAAAAACAGAACTTGGGCCTCATTAAATGCTAAAAACAATTAACTTCATATTTGCAGTAACCAGATAAAACAAACAAAATTTCTTAAACTTAAAATTATTGATATGTTTTTGGTTTCGAATTTGTTTGAGTCATTTGCTTATCGGATACAAATTATGCAGCAATTTGTCAATATTGGCCATTATTTCAGTTAATAGCCTATACCCATTATTTTAGCAACGTTTGGGGATTAATAAATACCAAACAAATGAGTTACAATCATAACACTGTATCTAATTAATTTTATTTTTGGAGAAATGTAGGTAGTTGGTTGGGCGGGAACTTTTTGCGTAATTTTAATTCAAACAGTTGAATAATTATGATTTCCGTTATTTCACTAACCATCTAATTACATTCGTATTTCGTAGCATTTAAAAAAGTTCTTAAAAAATATCTTTTTTTAAAAAACGAAAGCTAAACGAATCCACTGTACTTCACAAAGAGTTTAGGAGAGTAAAAATCATTAGCAAAATAATTTAATACAAACTAGTATTTATTTCGACACAATGCTTTTGAGTAGGTAAAAAACTCTTTTCCATTATGATAATTTAATCCTCAAGAAACAATTGAAGTCTCCCAGCTACAAATGGGCAAAATCCATTAGTTCATATTTATAAAAATATCCTTTCTCATTTTATGAAATGTAATTACATAGTAAAAGGGTGTCGAGTGAAACTTTTCTTCGCGTGTTTCCATTTCTAGTGTCTAAATTTTTAGAAAATACATTAAGCGAAAGATATAATTAGATTTTATATCGATAGAGGCTATAAATGAAAAATAGATGACTATTTTTGCTTTGAAGAGGAGTAAAAGGTTATAAATGGTGTGGAATGTAGGTGGTATTTTAACATTTTATTATATATTTTTTTCCTGGTGTAATAAAAGAGAGCTATAAAGTGAAAAATGTGAACACCTCAATATATTTTAATTTAAAAGCAGTATTTTACGAGTAGTAGGAAAAATTAAAAGGCTGTATCTAAAGCGATTATTTTCGAGAGTATAAATAACGTTATATTTTTTCTGCTTGCAATAGTTTTTGTTATACAATTAACTCGATAAATTAGAATGTATTAGTGCAGATATTTATTTGTTAAAACTTAAAACGTGTACTTTTAAGAGAATTTTTTGAATTTTTAATAACGAAATATTTTCAAATGACAAAATTATTTAATAGATTAGGCTGTACAGGAATTATGAATTAGGTACGTATTTATTATTAATGGAACTTTAAAAATTATTATAAATTCAAGTGTAATAATATAATATGATGTTTTTCTTCATAATTAAAAATAGTTATAGCGTACAATACAGTACGATTTTTTACGTATTTTTAAGAAAAGGAATAGCTCTCTCTTTTCGTTCTGCATATTTCTACACCTTTTTCAGGTCTCCACATTTCGTTGTTCATATTTAGAGAGATTTCAGACAGTCAAACGTATTGTTTTAAAGATGCTATTCAAAATTATTCTAATAACAAAAGTCAATGTAAGATAATAAATTAATTGAAGATTTAATTTATTATCTTATATTAATTAAAGATAGAGTCAGCCAATCAACTTTCAAAAGTTAGACAAGAGACTATATTAGAAAAAAGTGCGCGTGCAATGTTATGACAGATTGTCCCTTTTTTATGCTAGAAGAAAATCAGTGAAAATATGTCTTCAAAGAAAATCGAGTTGAATGTTTTCAAGATTTTTAGAACTTGTAGAACTCTTATAAATGTCATATGTTTAGAATTACAACTTAAAATACAAAGCAAGTAAATTTCATTTTCCATGCTCTTACAAAAAATAAAAAAAGCAGGAATTCTCTGAAGAGTTATCTTTTGAAACATACTTTTCACATGAAGTAGTAGTTAGTAGGCCCATGCCATGCTGGTGAATCTCTAAAGGAAAATAAAAACTGCTTTCTGTTACGGCAATTTTGTAACTGCCAGCGATTCTTTTTGTAACGTAGCATTTATTTAGTGCATTTAAACAAGAACTTTCACAGTAATTTTTTTTAAAAGGTTAGCTTTGCAATTATGCCACTATCAATCTACTTTCGAAAGCATTACTGCTATGCTGATGCAACTTTATTGGGTATTTTTTTTCTTTTACGGAAATATTATTTGTATTTCAACATCCTAATACCAATTAAGGCCAATATCTTAGATCGTAAAATTAACATCAGTTTTTATATTCAAGGCATAAATACTTAACTATATTTAACTACGTGAAATACTAAAACGTTACTTAATGTCTAGTTAGTATTGTTAAGTACAATAAATACACACCGCAAGGCAAGACATGCTGATTAGCTGTGCAGACCCTAAAGTCACTCAATATTTACTTGTACCAATGCGTACAACGTCACGACAACCCGAAATTTTGATGAGTTGGCGAATGCTTAGTTTAACCGCCACAGACAATTTATAGCAAGCCCAATGCCTTCCAAATGAAGAGCGACATAACCTGCGTTCACCAAGTTGATGGTTGTGTTGAACACTTGATACCAAGGTTTTCACGATTATGCCTACGTTAATAGAGCCAATATATCTAGGGACTTTAGTTGACCCGTAAGGTATACAGGGAGGGGCAGGACCAGGGACAGGACATGTGAACCTTCGCCAAACATCATTACTCTTCCTTCAAGACGTTACCGAAATCATTTACACTCGCCAGTGTTTAGTTTTGTGCGCCCCACATGAGTGCGATGTTTGCGAAAGTTCGCGGGTGTCCTGTCCCTATGGTCCTGGTCTTCCATGTATGCCTATGGCTTAAAGCAACACACGTTTCATTTTGTTCCCTCGTTAGGCGGATAGATTTGTAGACTATGTGCTAACTTTCCATCTACTTGCAGCAAGCTCTATTCCCATGCGTCTCTCTACAGGCAGAAATAAAAGTCTCGTTTATGGTAATCTTACTTCGTGTGTGTCGGGAACTAGTAAACTTACAGCTCCCTGGTTGTTGTCCCTCAGTAGGTTGGAATCAGTCCGCCCCAGGCCCTTCTTCTGGCTCGCAGACACACTGCGTTGCCTTTCCTGAAAAAAAAAGGTATGTCAAACAGTGACTAAGATGCAAATGCCTAGCATTGTGGCAACTTTGCCCATTATAGGTAACTTGGGCTTATAATCATTAAAAGAAAAAATTTCTACTAGGCCAATTTTTTCAAGAAAGTTCTGACTCAAATTGAAAGAGCAAAAAAAAAAAAGGGGTTAATGAGGGGTTGAGGAACAAAGCTTAGTCTTAAGCATGGAAAATAATTCAAAAGATCTCATACTAAACAAAACAAATGTAAAAATAGGACCGAAATATGAAAAGAAAAGGATTTGCTTTCGTCATATGCCCTAACTATAGAAATGTTTCTTAGTTTTATCATAATATTTTCACCAATTTTTGTTCAATTAACATGATATTTTAACCAGAATTTTAACTGCAATTACCAAGTTCCGATGCTCTATTAAGGGTAATTATGATTCATTTAGCTATTCTAAAGTGAAAATCAGACTAGGCAGTTACATGTAGTCTTGTAAGATAAAACCTGAAAACCTATACCAACTCATCTAGTTCGATACCACGATCTTAGCTACGTTACGTCAACGCCACTGAACAACTGACAGTTATTTAAGTACAGGGTGGCGCAAATAAAAGTGGCCCCGCTATGGAGCTACGAATGCAGTTAGGTGCTTGGCGAGAAAACTATTAAAGCCGCCTGAAAGCAGACAAGTCGAATTCATTAATTATTCAAGCGTTCAATAGTTTCACTTGCCAAAACCGTTTTTTCATTGGTTGGTTTGGTTGGTTACTATACTAGAGCTACAGATGGACTATTGGCGAGTTCAGATCTTAGTGCGGGCAGTGTGTGAGTTAATCATATCAGTTTACAGGTGACGATTGTATAGTTACCGGCAAAGAACTTGGCCAAGCGTTTGTTTTGCTTAATATTGGATCGATGAATAGCAAACCTGAATTTGCATTGTTTTTTTTTATAACTTGGCAGCATTTCTATCTTATTCCTACTTACATGGTCGGGACACTTATTTGCGCCACCCTGTATATAAGAGGTTAGGGAATACGATTTCCCTACATTACAGATGCATGAATTAGTGATAGAATGTTCTTCACTTACTAGAACAATAGGGCATATGCAAGTTGGTGGCAAGATGTGATCCCTATGTTCTCCGAGGGTACACTCGGGTTTGACCTGTGAGGCACAGTGGTTATGGAGCTGAAACAGACGGACTAATTACACTCAGAATTGGATTGGTTAAAAACAAAATACTAGGAAATATTATCAATGAATTTAAAATACAGCGGAACTTTATTTAGATATTTCACTATACGACTTTACTTTATTAGAAACTTAGTTAGTTATAGTTATATTAAGTTGACACTTTATGTAAATTGAGAATTACTAAACAGGTGGATTAATGGTGATAAAGCAACAAGGGGCGGAGACCTTCTACAAATGTATGCTCTCTACAAGTGTACAAATGTTACTTGTTGAAAGAAGCAGAGCTTGTGAATATGGATATAAATAATACCAAATTAAAAAGTATTTGAATTATATTCTTAATAGCACAGCAATTACTTATTTTTAACAGCAATAACAAAAAAAACTTTACTCCTACATACGGCCAATCTATGGGCTTTATTTTGGTAAGCTAACGGAAAATCTATTATAGTTAGTTCAGGTTTTTCTTGTGAAATTAAGTCGTTTGATTTTTTTTCCCTTGTATTGACTTCTCTAACAAAGTTTTGCATTATTTTTATGGTTTTTGCAACGTTTTGGCAGTAATATGCCTTTCTTCCTCTCAATATTATTTAAGTAGGATTATATTATAAGTCTTTTACTTTCGAGGGGTAAAAAGATTCTAGCAGGAAAAAAAAATCTATCTTGTAAGCAGGACAAAATCTTCTTAATGTTCGACTTTAACAATAAAGGATTATAAGTTCGCCTTATGCGACTTCTATGAACTTTTGCTCTTTTTTATAATAGTTAATTTTTGTTTTCAATTTAAGAAAAAAAAACAAGTAATCTTCCTTCCAAACACAATTATAATCTCCAATAAGCTTTTTTTAATTTGATAAAACGGTGGCATGAAAAATATATAATGCATTTAATGAATAATATATCCATAAACTTAAAACATAATTATTTTGTTTTAATGGAAATACAAGTTCTGTGGTAATTTTTAATTACTATCGTTAAAGATTTTAGTAATTATTTATCGTTGAACCGAGGTAACCAAATTTTGATGCACACATGAAGTGGAGCAAATATTTAAAAAAAAAACTATGTAAAATATGGACAAGATTATAATTAAACAAAATTTCCAAAAATACACAATTGACACTTAAGAGCATTCGGTAAAACTTTTATTGATGAAACAAATACCGAAAACATCAATGCAAAATCAAAAACATACTTTAAGCGATTTAAAAAAATATACTTTTTAATACACATCAAGCATAAATACATTTTTCTTTATTTCATATTTATAACGTAAAAATAGCAAAATTAAACATAACACGAAACTGGAAATCGTTGTAGGTAACATTAATAAAAATACATTAATATCCATGCATTTTAAGAAATAATAAGACATGCGACAAACTAACACCTTTTCAAAATACTGTTTTAAAATCTTGAAATTATTGAATATGCATTTTTTTAACGTTTGAACCAGACCTATCAATTAAAAAATATACTTGTTTACATGTACTCACAGCTAATTTCATTGCTTAAAAAAGTAATGACCATTTCACTCACTAAATTATTCTTCCGGGTTATTAGAAATTCATGCAACTTTTTTAATATTTAACATTAAATGCCATCAGAATTCTCTTTTCATGCAAAATTTTTCTGATGTCATTTTTACAAGTATCATCAAACAGAATAATTGTAAGCAATAAAAGTATTTTGTAGACATGGAGTCATGTAAAAAAATGAAGTTCCATATGAGGAATATATTGGATATGAATAATTGAATATATGCATGGGGAATATATTGGATATGTTATTTTTTCAATAGCTAAAACTAGGCTTTCGCAGGAATGTTTTCTTACCCAAATTTTATTTTTTATTTTAGTAGAAATATAAAAACTCATAAGAATAATTGAAGACTGCTTAACGATAATGGAAAAAGTTAGACAAAATAATAAGATAATAGGTGGACAGGAAAATAATTTTACAAAGAATTAAGTTATTCATTTCTTTTATTGTGATATCGTAGAAAAACAATGGAACGCACCAAATTTTATGGCAAAGATGCATGAGAAAATACAAAATTGGTGTGTAGGCATAAAGTATTTTCAATTATCGTTAGACTATTTCTACACTGATTACACTGGACAACAAAATTTCAAAAAATTTCTGAGACTGAGATGAAAGTACCCAATTCTGAATGATTTCAACGTGCTAAACACGAACATCACCTAAAAAAATGTAAGTTAGCTCTCTCTTGTTTTACGGTCGTTACGGTCGTTTTTTTTCTTACATACGATACGGCGAAATGCATGGGCTCACCAAACGAAAAATTAATTAAAGTCAATTTGTTTACAGAAACCCTCCAAATTTTTGCTCATACAGGTTTTATTTGATATTATCATAATGGGGGGCGGGGAGGAAATGATAACTTTCAAGGTTGTGCAACCATATTATCAGCTTAATACCTTTCTAAGCAACATAATTGTTCTCACTTTAAGAGGTGCAGAAAAAAAGAACAATTAATTCCTCACATTTCGTCCATGGTTGTTTTTAGAAGCTGTAGCATATTTAGCAGACGCATGGCTATTATCCTCATTAAAACTATAAAAAAAAATTTGAGACTTTTTAGCAAATGTTATGTTGGACCGGACGCAGAGTAGAAGGAATGTTAGACTATTTAACTTTTATCTTTTTCTATAACACCTCTTTTAACTGATGAGATGATGCAGAAATAACAGTCATCAATCTGATTTGTTGGTTCCCTCCTAATCATAAAATGACATTCCCTTTAGTTCCATGAAACGGCATTCGTTTTACTTCCTAGCATACGACATTATCTTTTTTCCCAGATGAAGTGAAAGTGACAAATTTGCTACACAAGTCTAACTAAATACGTGAGGAGCCCAGAAATTTTTCCTGGTCCCCTATCTTGTAACCAAAATACAAATGAAACACTTTATTAACTTGCAGTGATGCTCTTTTGTGTGTGCAGAAAATTGCACTTTGCCGCAAATATAACAGAAGTTATTAGCGCTATTAATGTATTTACAAAGCATTACAGTTATATTTTTATTACTAACACTAATTTTTGATATTCTACAGCTTCTAAAACAACCAAGCACGAAATCAAGGAATTTATTGCTCTTTATTCTGCACCTCTTGGCACGAGAACAAATATGTTGCTTAGAAAGGTATTAAGCTGATAATATGGTTGCAAAAACCTTGAAAGTTATCATTTCCTCCCACCCCCCATGTTGATAAATCAAATAAAACCTGTATGAGCAAAAATTGAGGGTTTCTGTAAACAAAATTGAATTTAATTAATTTTTCATTTGGTGCGCCCATGCATTTCGCCGTATTCTATGTAATTAAAAAAACGACCGTAACTCAAAAACAAGAGCTAACTTCCATTTTTTAAGGTGATATTCGTGTTTAGCACGTTGAAATCATTCAGAATTGAGTACTTTCATCTCAGTCGCATTTTCAGTTGACCAGTGTTACTATACAGTGCAGTTAACAAATCGTAGTTATTAATTTTTTATTTATGAGTGATAAAGACGCATCTATTCTATTGTCTTTTTTTGTAACACCTTTTGTATTTCCTTTTATAAAAATGTAAAACTATTTTTTTGCTCCATAAATAATGTCGGGGAAGCATGCATAAATAAAATGTTGCTCATAGCTTATATTATGGGTAACACTTTCTTCCTACAAACTTTAGGCATAACTAAGAGAATGATATTGGAAAAAATGTTATCCCAACGTTACTGCAAGAAAAATCTCTTTTAACCATTTAAAACTTATTCACATTAATCGAGTAAGAAACAAAACACGTAATTCATTTATACACCAAAGACACAAGTTCTTTTCCAGCGACCACAATGCAAGGGTTCATAATAATTACGAAAATGCTTCAACAGTACATGCACACATAAACATAGAGGCATCCAACAGACTTTAAAGTCTACGATACCAGATACCGTCCATGGTAAAGGTCCGTCGTACCGGCCTGTCCAGCTCCAAAAACAGGGGTTGTCGGAGCTCATAAACTATACGACTTGTTCGACAACTTTTGCGTCATCAACCAAGTTGTTGAAAAGTCGTATAGCGCATGGACTCGCTACGTGTGTTGAGGCCGCGGGTCCCGAAATAGGTGGAGGTGGATGGATAAAAACATAACCAATGATGGAGGGTTTATTTGCAGTTAGGAAATGCTTATAATAGTAAATTTCTTTATAATCAGTAGTTTACCTGTTCTCCAAACGTTTGATTTGAAAATTATGTAAGACTTTATTATTTGGGGCTTTTTTTAACCGTCTACTACTGCTGATACTAACTAGAGAAACTTCACTTCTATTTACTATTGACGGTACTAACTAAATACTAACTAGAGTCTAGTCCCTTTCACTAGTTAAAAGTTTCAATTATTTTCTTGATCAATCAATCGGAATAAAATAGAGACTGGTTGGTTGGTTTGGTTTTCTACTTGATTTTTGGGTCCCACACAAATTAAAGTCCATGAATTAAATATTCTACTTTGTAAAGCACAACAAGTTAAAGAAAATTAGTAGAAGCAGGAACTAAGTAAAAATTGAGAAAAAAAGAAGCTATTGGTCTGAAATTTTTAAGAGATTTTCTTCGAATCGTGATGTTAATTTATGTCTTCGCAATATACTCTTTGCAATGAATACTTGCCTACTTGAATGCATATTTATTGTCCACAAGCTTTTGTTCAAATAGTATTTAACAAAACTGCGTAAACGACTATGGGTAAAGGAATGATATTTTTAAATTATATTAAAAAAAACATTCAAATAACAATTTAAAATGTTTCTTTCTAATTTTATCAGAAATAAAACAGTTGCACAATTTTTAAACCTTACATAGAAGAATCAAAATTTTTTCAATTAACAAACAAAAATGCAATAAAAAGGAAAAATTGACATGAAATAGCGTGCATAAAAAGGAACCTACAGTCATATGGCACCAACGGCAGTGAAGTCCAGTTATGCCATTGTAGGATTTGATGGGTTTCTTGCATTTGCTGCATTTCCCGGTGCAGTTACCTTCCGTCCAGTGGTGGGTTAATGTCTGTACAAGATAATAAAACAATTACTAACGCTAATATTTGTGTTACAATTTTCGTCAGTTTTTTTTTACTGTAACATTTACTAGTTTACGTAAAAACTCCATTTACGGCTTCTAAGTAACTTTTTAGCAGTATTTAGCAGTTAAGTTTAGCACAATTAAAACATAGTATTTCATATTCCAATTTATTTTGGCAATGTTTGTATAACATGCTTCAACTCTGGTAGTTTTTTTTCGTAAAGAATAATTCACCTTAAACTATTTTGTTATGCTATTCTATTCTAAAATTATTTAGTTCTTTACAAGTTAATTAAATGTATATAAGTAAAATATGCTGAAAAAAGTAAACGATGTTTTTATTTGTTTTAAGATACAGTCATATTTACAATATTTTCCCATTTTGTCTTTATGAATAGAGTATGTAAAATAGCGGTAGCATTATTTTACTTAGCATCTAAAAACGAAAGCTTTATATTTAAAAAAAAAGATAACTACGGATGGACCCACCTTGCTAGGCCTCTGGTCTACTGTCGGTCGTTTTGTATTTGTATTAGATTTCAAAGTGTCTCTAAAAATTAAACGGCTTTTTCCCCTTGCTTACTTTGCCAACTGTATCGAATTGGCTTCGGACGTAAATAAAGCGATTTACTTATAAATAAATGGATATATCTTTAAGATATTCCAATAATACGATGAGATATTTCGAGGAGTGATTTTAAGCATGAAGTAACACTTACATGTGAGGTTTTCTTTGACTTGACATAAGTGCTAATGCAGGAAGCGGGTGCTCTTTGAACGCAACGCTCGTGAACAGTGTACTTACAAACTGAAAAAAAAGAGAAAATGTAAAACTTAGCACTCATTTCTCAATAAATTATTTGAATTATGTTTTATATAAATTTTAAATAAATTACATTTTATAGTTTGTCAGAATTTTCCAAAATTAGAAATTGCGATACATTTTCTTTAAAAATTTCTCCTGATCATTTTTTAGGGCCCATAACATTTTGGTTTCATAAATCTCTCACTACAGCTACACAAGTGCTATTGGTTAATGATATTTTAATTTTGAACCGAGGTAAAGCGACAATGCCTTATACGAGAAATTATGTTTCAGCATTTGAAAAGCAATAAAAATCACATCATTTTAAATCAAAAAGTATGCTTATTTTTTCTCAAATCAATAATTCAGTTAAACCTTACAAAAATCCTGTTTAACATTCAATTTTACATACTAGAACTCGTAATTGAAATTACTTATACGCAATATTTTATGTTGTTTCGTGCACGTGAATATAAAAATTATTTATTTGTAACCCAACTGCCAAACTTCGAATCTTTTTTTTTAATTTTAATCAAAATCATTTAAAGAAAAGGGGTCATTAATTAGGGCACGTTGCCCAAATAACCATATAACCTAAGATTTATTTTAAGACCTTTCAAAGAACGTGGATACTTAAGGTTTAGCGAATTCATATTGAATGCGAGTCTTACATATGCAGCAGAGGCCCTTTTTCCCAAGTCCCACTAGCATATTCAAGCACAGATTGCAATAGGCCGGCCTGTTGAAATGCTTCAATCGCCACACATGATTACCATCATCCTTGACATTCTGAAAATACAGAACGCAAAACACACTTGAAAGACATCTGAGAGGTTTTTCGAAATTCAGAGAATTTTTTTTTAAATATTGACTGAAATTCCTCTCACAATCCACTCGAAAGAATTTGAAAAAGAATGCGTAAAAGAATGTGCTCAAATATTTATACGAAAAAAGGTTGATAATCTAGTTTGTTTTATGAGTAAATAAAAGTTTTATTAAAATGTGAGATATGTGGTATTAGTTGGAATTAAAAATACAATTAACCTGTGTGTGCTTTGTTCTTGAACTATAAACTTATTCCAAGCATTTGACAAGTGTTTAATATCATAACTTTTATAATCTGCGGTCTTTCTTTACGTTTGAATATGTGTATTTTTTGAAAATGTCAAAATAAAAATTTTAAACATAATATGATTTTTTGAAGTTTTGCTTTTCTTAAAAACTTTCTTACCTATTTCAATTATATTAAAATTCAAACAAATTTATATTGATAGGCATTGGACTATTGAATTTGGAGTAATTATGGAGATTAATAATGACGAAAGAAATTTAATTAATTGTTACAAATATTGCTTAGTTACTAAATTAAATAGCTATCCAAAATAGTTTTTGGAACTAATAAATATTAAACTTACTTATTTTAAGCCTTGTAGATAATTTCAATAATCAAATTCAATTATTAAAATACCTTTGAAAACGCCACCGATTACTATCTTAAGGGATGTAAGGACTTCCTCCGCTTTAACTGTATAATTACAATCGAAATGCGTCTCGCCCTAGATATCAACTAAATCCTCAGTAATTAGGGAGATATTACGCGATTAAACTTGATTGAGATGACTACAGAGTCTAACTATATATCAGTTTAAACTTTCAGTAAGCTCTTTGTAAATTAGATCTGTTATGAGCGCTCTGGAGGAATACTAGTAGTATAAAATCATGATTATATAATTAAAGCACGTTAGATGCCTTAGGATATCTTGTATTGTACAAGGTTTTAGGGGCATTATTATTAAGACTTTATGACTTTGCAAGTTCATGAAAGAGGGTTTCAAATTCAGAACTTAGCGCTGTTATAAAATATTTTGTGTAAATTCTTTAAAGATGAGTTTTATTCGTTTAAAAGTCTAGTTATAAAGAAAATAAAAATTAAGCTCAAATAAAGCAGTGATTATAATTGTGACTCTGACCATGTTGCTAAAACAATATATTTGTGGTTATACTAATTACAAGTTATATACGTAAATCATGAAGAAATAATAGTGAAATAAAAAAAAACAGAGGAAATATTTCCCTTCGTCTTAGTAAATCACTAACGTTTCCTCTTAGTTTGCCTCGAACCATCAATCGCACTTACACCAGAGTAATTCTTCGTAAATAAAAACAAACATTACCTTTGGTATATTTAGAGGATACTTTGGTTTAGCACAGTTTGTATTAGAAATATGGGCTTTATTTTTAATTAAATTATAATTGAGTCGATTGTAGTACTTACAGCGTCTAGTCCTAAAAGTACTAAAAGTGGAATAGTTGTGAGTCCACCTCTTTTCCATTCTTCTAAAGAGACGGTACCATCAGAATCATAGTCAATTTCAACCATCATTTCTTGAAGTATCTGTAAGAAAGGGTTACGTCGCTTTATAAAATAGGAAATTATAAACGTACCAATACAAGTACCAATTTTTTTATACTTGGAAATTATATAAATATACGAGTATGAATATACCAATAGATATATTAAATTTATTAAACTTTCATTTGTTTTTAGTTTAAATTTTTTAAAAAGTTAAAGACAATCTTATTGGCCTTTTAGTTGGTGAATTTAGGTTAGTTTTAATCTTATTGGGGGGGGGGGGGGGACCTTTACTACTGAACACTCCAGCCTGGAAATATCGCGGGAAGAAGAAATAGAGGGCGAAACCTCAAGCCTTGCGAGAAGGAAGGGGTTTAAAATATTTTTGAAATGTGTGTAAGTATAACGATTTTAAATATGTTATAATGTAATGTTTATCAAATTTAAATAAAAAAAGTAGGTTTGTTACAGAATCTGTCACTTAAACCGCTTCCACACAACATTTGTGCTCAACAGGAAACAAACTATTTATACGCCACAGAAAGAAAATCGCCAAACAGGGCCTTTAGCTAGTTGTAATTCAAACTTTTAAACGCCAAAATTAATTATTTTCATTAATCTTCTTTCTCAGAATTAATAATTAGACTTCATCGTTTGCAAAATTTGTTTGAAGTTCGAAGAATAAAGATGTAATTTTTTAATAAATATCTTTGAGTCGCCACAATTTCCCATTTACATTTCTTTCGAAAATTCAGTTATTATTTATCGTTTGTTAAATTAATTTACAGTTCGAAAAATATATAATTAGTAAAATTGATGCTTTAAAAATAAAAGCGAAACTTTGCACATTTTTTATGCAAAGTTAGAATTCTCTATGCATCTTTCTTCATACATATATAATGAACCATCAAAATAACTCTATTGAGATATTACAACAATCCAAACTGTATTAGATCACATAAATAAACATTATTTCAAAGTTTTATTTTTATTTTAAATAAAGTTTCTCGTACGTTTAACGAAATGGCAACAGTGAAAATATTGAATGAAAATGGAATTTGCATGTTATTTCAATGTAGATTAAATTTTGTTTTTTAAATTTTAAATAACATTCTAATCTAAATTTGTTAATGAAATTTGGAATGTAGCCTAGTATGATTTTTTGCTTCAAAATGACGTATCCCACTTGTTTGTGCGACTTGCGGTTCGTTCTGTGAAAGTGGGTGACAGACAGACGGATGGACTGAACGATTATAATATCTTCCACTTTTTACGTTATAAATGTAGTGTGGAAGCTAAAAGCATACTTATTTGAAGCACAAACAAAACAGATTTTTTTTTATATTTGAATGTGTTCAAAAAACTTTTTTGAAATTATATATCGAAACAAGTTAGGTATAATAATATATATAGTAAGATATGTTAAAGTAATTATAGAATTAATAACTGATGATATCGCTATTAATTATCTCAAGATAAATATTAACCTTCATAAAATTTCAATATGTTTGTTCAGCGGAAGTGTTAATGAAGTGAAGCTCAAGAGTAAATTATAAATTTCTGTTGAGTTTATTATACCTAATACTGATGATCAATCGGAAAATGTAATGAACGAGCCTTATAAAGCAATTATTGGCATTGCTGAATAACTAATTTTGTGATTGAGTTTAGTTAATTAGTATAATTAGTAGATTGCAATTTTCATGTCATTTTCAAATTAAATAATATATCTCTGGTATAATTAGTTTGATTTACTCTTTAATTTATTCAGACGCTGCAACTAGGTATAAAAATACAATTCGTATATTTATACGTACAATAGGTATTTTTATTTGTACTTACAATAGATATTTATTCATACTTACAGGTTTCAATTCCGTCACATCCCATCCGAGGTACTCAGCAACGGTCATCATTTGATTAATGATGCAATCCATTTCCTAAGGAAAAATTAATAAATTGCAAAAAAAGTTGCCCCTGCAATCATTAGGACAAAACTTTATATGTAATCTTCAGAAATACTCTTGAATTTGTCATTTTATTAATGATAATTGCAAAGAAAATTTGACATACGATAAAATAAGCGTTTTACTTAAGTTTGTCTAAATAAACAAACTACAAAGAAATAAAAAACCATTGTACTGAACAATTTATGAAGAACAAGTTAAGTTACATGATTTTTTAAAAATAAAAACTTAAAAAAAGTTTATAAAAGTCTTTTTTAGGAAAGGAAGGTGCAAAAAGTATTCACAAATAGGTCGTTAATGGGTTAATAGGTCCCACTAAAAAACTTCCTTAAAAATAAAACTGTAACCAATATTTTTTGCGTCTCAAAATAAGTTATGGACTTTTAATCGCACTATTCATTTTGCTATTTAAATAAACGACAATTTGAGATTTCTTGGTAAGAATATCTTTTGCCTTGTAAGTATTAAAATTTTATTACTGCTCATATTGCTTTCAATTTTTTATTTTTGAATCCATTATCCCCATAATTCAAACAAAAGAAACTGAGTTTAAAACCATTTTCTAAAGTTAGAGTAGGTGATTGTATTTATCAATTACTACCAAACAGGTGTTTGGTATTTTTCTTTATCGTGCACGGTTTAAGAACTTGAGAGAAACCTTAGAACTTGAAAGAAATTTTCTTGAAAAATACCAGGATAAAATGTACAGGTTTATATCTGCCCCTTTATAAATTCATCCAGGTTTTTTTTTATCGTTGACATGCGAAAACAGTTTAAGTTTAGCTGAAGCTTTGACACACCAACCACACCCATTTCTTTAAGGCCAATGGTCTGTAATGGTACGGATGGACAGAACCCAATCAGGAATTGCGTGGGGAGGGGGGGGGGGAGCTATCTGGTAATCCTTACACTTGAGCTCCTTCATTGATCACGTTAGGAAATATAAGGACACACCTCTAGAAGCATCGAATTGCCACTTACTCTCGAGAAATCATGTTGTCATTGGATTGATTTTGCAGTTAAATAGATTTCTTGAGTTGTAATTAGATAATTACTTTGGGGATTGATAATTGTATGGAGTTGATTTTAAGGAGTTTAATTTAGTTAAATAATTATAAATAGATATTATAACTAAATAGACTAGCAAGGTATAAGCAAATTTTTTTTTGTTCAAAAGATATTTAGAAATAGTCAAAAGCACTAATGCCAAACTGAACCGAGTGGCGCAACAATTTACAGAGGGATAAAGCCTGCTGCATCCATTTCAGCATACGAGGTGAGGGACAACGGGGTGAATTAAAACAGACCCCAATCTCCCATTGTTTAGTTCATAAGCTAGTTTGATCCTCGTTTTATCGACACACTGTAGAGGTGAAATGCTGAGTAAAAGAATGCATCTTCGTATTGAAACTTAGAATTTTGGCACACAAGATCGGAAACATTGGGGGTGATTTGCAGCAGATTTTCCGGTCAGTCGGCTCCAAACCCCCATTGTTTAGTTCATAAGCCAGCTTGGTTCTCGTTTTTATGACCCACTAACGAGATGGAGTAAACTATTCAATATACAACATTCGAAACTCAGATCTGTGTCATGGTGGCCCAAAGCGATACCATTTAGCCAAAATTATCAATTGTTTGTATTATTTTGCTAATTTAACATACATTATTATTGACCATTATATTGTTTTCGACCTAAAGCTGGACCCAATAAATATATCAATGAGTATTAGCTCTAATTATTATGACCTTATTTAAGTTGAACATGATCACCATTGCTCTAGAAGGTAATCCTCGTCAATCAATATACTCCCAATAAAATAAACTAGAATAATAGTAATTACTATCATAAAACTCGTTCGAAGTCGCCTAAGCCGCTTATCCTAAAATATTTTCTTTATGAGTAGAAGGAAATGAAGACTTCGTGAAGAGAGAATATTTTCTTGTATCTTTTAAGAGAAGCGCCTTAAGTTATTTGCTATAGCATAATAAGAATGGAGGTACTTGAGTTATTTTTCAATAACTGCTTTTTATGTTTTATACAAATTGTTAGTTTTAGCTAACGTATTTTAAGAGTAATGGACTTTATAGTTTATTAACAGAATATGTTTTAAGAGTTTATATTTATAGAAAAAACTGCATGTTTAAAAAAATATTGTAAAGTATTTATTTTTCTTAAGCAACTGACATAATTAATTTGAGAAAACTTTAAATTCAAAACTAACAATTTCAGTCTTATTTATAGCATATTGTATAAGATTTTGTTATTTGAAATTCATTGCAATTTAACTTCATCGAAATTTTAAAAAATCCATCAAGATTTAAAGTCGTTTTCAAGTTCAAAGTTTAAAAATTATTTCATTGAAAGTTCTCCACAACAAAACTGTAAAGAGTTGCTCTTAGAACTGTACCAGAACTTAGAACTGTAACTACCTCTTTGTTGTCTTCTTAAAAGAGGGACATGTAGTCAGTCCCATAAATCTAACGCATTAGTTTTGAAATCATAATATCTGTCTTTCTTAAAATTTAACACTTTAAAGTAATTAATAAAAATATCATCCAGTTATTTAATTATTAGTTGATGAAACTAAAAAAAACTCCATATGTTAATAAATATTTCTATTTGAAAAAAGTAATAAATAACCAGTTTAATTATTTTCGCCTCAAATGTTTGGTTTTATTACCATGATTAAAAATACTTAAATTGCTAGGCACCACTTTGAGAGATGTCGTGATTTCAACCTGATGTATAATCTCGATGGGACTAACAATCCCATAAAAACAACCGATACAAAAACAAACTCTTAATTCTTTCTGATCCACGTCCCCAAATGAAATAGCGGCCTTTCGCATCATCACATTATCCCGGACGTTTATTGACTTCCTCCCGGACGCGAATTTCTTTTGCATCGCTCAATAAGCAAAGAAGGATTTGACATTTCATTAGACTTGTAGCAATCCATCAAACGCTTTGTTTGAAAGTTTGTTGCGTAAGCCCCGGGAGAAAGAAACAGTGGCTGCAAGAAAGTTTCATTAACACCGTGGCCCGTATCTAGAAGTGATGTTTTTGTGTTGCTAATTTAGATATATATTTATCTTTCGGTGTTGTTTATTTTGATGTTAATTTAGATAAATATATATATTTATCGTTGTTTAATGAAAAAATTGTGTTCATTTTTGGTGCGTGAAAAAGTCTGGTAAGGACTACTTTTAGAATCTATTCTTTTAGAGAACCAATATTGAAATGTTAAAAAATTAAATTATGTAATATATTAAATATTTATTTTAAATGACTTTTTTTATAATACCTTAATTTTTCAAATGTACAAAAAATTATAAGATTTAACTACATTCGATATGTTTTGTCAATTAACATTATATCATATGTTTATAGATAGTAACTTTCAAAGTCTATACCGAATTATTTTAGGAAGGATGACAAGTACTCTGACAACCCGAAGCGTACTTGCCTTCGGTAGCACTGTTCGTGTGTTAAAAAAACACTCGATTGGTTTTAAATAAACTTCGTAAAAATGCGGCGTATAATTTGCATTAATTTAGTAAAGACTTATTAACAAAAGCTTTATTATATTTCCTCAAGCATTACAATTATATTAGGTGATTTGGCTGCTAGCACTCCGAATCTCTCAATTTTATATCGTATTTAATATTCATATTCCCACTAGATGTATAGATGTATCGGTAGCTTCACATGTATTGTAACAATACGAAATATTTATTTCACTTAGTAGGGGGAACCCTACACTTAGGGACCAACTTAGTAGGGACACAAGACCCAACTTGTAGTTTTTGGCTTGTAACTTTTAAAAAACACTATTTATGGGTGTGCAAATGCAGTCAATTTATACTTCATAAAGTATTACACACTATATATTAGTATTTTTCTGAAGTATTAACTGCAATAGTAGTAAAATATAAATTATTTAAAACTTTAGTTTTGGGTCATGTATCCCAATGTATAGAGATACATGACCCACCCATTAGGGACACGTGGCCCAACCCATATATTTGGTAAAATGACTAAAAATTATCAAAATACTTTAACATTATAACAAAACTAACATCATATAAAATTTGTACATATTTTTTATTTTTGTCAGACAAAATTATTACTTATATTTTTAACCCATTCATTATTCTTATATTAACGAATTGTGCAATTTTAAACGTAAAGTCTTGTTTGAATACATAACTGGAGAATCTTTTATTTTGAAGAGAAAACAAATGTGGTTGAATAATCGCTTTTATTTTATCAATATCAACTTAGGATATATTATCCATTTCAGGCCATTTAAAACATTTTCATTGATTCTTTTTTCAAACTGAATTACAAGCACGTCAGAATTTTTTTTCTTGTACCTTCTCAAAAAATCTTCTTATGTTCAATTTTCCCAAAATATGTGGCAAGAACGAAGTCATTTACTTCTGGCACTCCCGTGATTTTTAAAATCCTAAACAAAGTATTTTGCAAATAAATACATTAAAACTATTATGCACGTAATCATAGCTAAAAAGCATAAACAAAACAAGTAACTAATTGAAAAAATATTTCCTTTAAACCAAAAAACGTAGACCCAAAAATCTTATGGCACCAAATATTTACTTTCAGTGCATGAAAACGTATTTCTTCGTACAGCTAAACACGTACGCAATGCTTCAGTTGAGTTTTTTCACCACGTGGTCAGCTGACTTAAACGAAAGAAGTGATGCTATATTTTCCACTTACAAAACTTTTCCAATGCTGAGAAAAGGGCATTGGGTCATGTATCCTTTTGGGTCAAATGTCCCTAGTTTCCCCTATACAATAGACAACTATCACTGACCGATAAATAAAATTGTGTCATAACAGTTTGTAAATAGTCAAAGCAAAATGCGTGATCAAAGAAAAGATGATAACGATTTAAAATGAAAAAATTACGATTCGTAAAAATGTGAAGTTTGACGCAATCACTAGCGAGAGAAATTGTATTCTTAATTGATAAAAATAAATGAAATAATAAGATAAATGACAGAGGGAGCGATGAAAAAGACCCCAACTTCTGTGAATATATTGACGCTGGACCAGGTTGTGATAGTATTCTGTGCTATACGGAAAAGTATAGGGGACACTTCTTCACTGATCTGTGCCAAGCTAAAATAGAATAATTTTTTTTGGCAGTTTTACATTATAATAAAATTTCTGAATCAACATAGTAAGATCCCCAATGGTTTTGAAAAGGAACAACCAGCTTGGCGAAAAAATAAATCCCCGTTAGCTAGAGTTTCTCCTTTACGATCAACTGCAAATAACTAATTTTAATTGCAAGAACAATTAAAGATTAACAATGAATTAGTTGGTAAATGTAACCACAAAAACTAACAATTTATCAATTGTAATTAAATGAAAATTACAACTAACAATTATTTAATTGTTAACTGTAGTATAGTAACAATTAACACTTAATTAATGGTTAACTGTAGTAGTAACAATTAACAATTAATTAATTTTTAATTGTATTTTTAATTTTAAATAAAAATAATTATAAAAACACGGCTGTATAATATAAAGCTGGTATATATAAATATACAGGTAGTAGAATAGTGCCCCCCCCATCTTTTCTTGCGGTTAAATAAATATGTTGGCAACAAATAAAAGACCGATCCAAATTATCATCAATATCTTTAATAAAACCTGATTAGACAGACAATAACAATTTAAAATATCTTGAAATGATTTAAATTACACTTTAGTACCACTCTCTTCTCGAACATGCTGTCTCACAGTTTGTGACTCTTTGGCAGATTTGTCATTGTCAAAGCTTAATTTTCCAAAATCTTTACTCATTTCGTTTTAATACATAAAGCTAATTGTTAGTTTTAATTGTTTCATAAAACAACTAAAAAGTTAATTGCAATTATTTTAATTGTGAGTTACAATTGACATACGTTAATCAAATTAATTTAATTGCAAGGTGCAATTAAAAGTTCAATTGCGATTAATTTAATTGTAATTAATTTAATTGCAATTGATTTTTAGTCAATTTACAAGATAATTGACAAAGTAATTGATTAATGCCCAACACTGCACCGCCTAGGAATGCCGCCCAATTCATCTCAACTGTTGACGTGAAGTATTTGTCGAGTGGTTTCAATAAAATGCATCAACGTCCTTTTCTGTTGTAAAGAGCTCGTGGCACTGCCATTGTGTGGTCATTAGAAATAACACAGCTTGTTTGACTGAGAACGTGGGTAATGGAAAAAGAACAGGATTTGTAATGGTTCACAGTTTGGAGGAGCATTGTATATGACAATTCAGAATCTTTCACTCTGTTCTTCCATACTTTTAGTGGTTTGGATATTTTACGCGTACTATTACACTATGGGATAATGTACAGCTGGGGAAAAAAAAAACGATCCACCCTTCATATTTCGGCTGCTATTGGTCAAGGAATTTTGTGCAAGGTGTCATTTTTCAGGAAATAGCGTAAGGAATTAAGAACTGGCAACCAAAATTGTATAAGGGGTCGTCTACATATTAAAATGAGTACCAACTTTGAAAATTCCAATGGCAACACCCAATTTTTTTACATAAAAATATTCAGCAACTTCAAAATACCCCAGGTATAAAAAAGAATTATTCATTTTGCATTATTTGCTGAGATATTAAAGCATTAATTTTCAGTTCGTTTGGGGGGAAATCTCCAAATTGATAAAGGTAATATTTAGGGTGTTTTTTCGAAACGACAATCTAGAAAAAGGGTTACCATAATCTCGCCAAAAGATGCTAGAATTAAACCTTCTTCCCTAATATTGTGATTTTTTTTATGTTTTTACCTTTTTTTTTAAATTTTGGATTTTAAAATTCAGAAATAAAATAAAGGGTAGACGAGAAAAAGTTATAATTTTAAATTAAGTCACATATACGATTATTTATAACGAACATATTTTCAAATGCGATTAGTTACAATCAGATAGACAAACATAATTATTACATTTATGTTTTACATTTTATGCAAATTTTTGTTTCATTCATATTGCTACAAAAGGTTGGTTTAAAATTCGGCACACTGGGTCTGGGACATATCCCGACAGCCGAAATCCCGACAAACCAAAATTCCGACAAGCCGAAATCCCAAATGAGTCAAAATCCCGAATGGGTCTAAATCCCGAAAACAGATTTTTGTCCATTTCTCGATTTTTTTAAATATTAGAGATTATTTATTTATTTAGTTATTTAGTCAGTTATTTAATCAGTTATTAGTCAGTCAGTCAGTAAGTCAGTCAGTCAGTCAGTCAGTAAGTTAGTCAGTCAGTAAGTTAGTCAGTCAGTTATCAGTCAGTTAATTAGTCAGTTAGTTTAATCCAGTCAGTTAGTTAGTCAGTCAGTCAGTCCGTTAGTTAGTCCGTTAGTCAGTCAGTTAGTTAGTCAGTTAGTCAGTCCGTTAGTTAGTAAGTCAGTCAATTAATCACTCCGTTAGTTAGTCACTCCTTTAGTTAGTCCAGACTGACTAACTTAGTCTAACTGACTTTCAATTAGTTAGTCAGTGAACTGACTGACTCACTGACTAACTAATTGACTGACTGGCTAACTAACGGACTAACTGACTAACTGACTGACTAACTGACTGACTAACTTACTGACTGACTAACTGACTGACTGACTAACTTACTGACTGACTAACTTGCTGACTGACTAACTTGCTGACTGACTAACTTGCTGACTGACTAACTTACGGACTGACTAACTTACGGACTGACTAACTAACGGACTGACTAATTAACTGACCGACTAACTAACCGACTGACTAACTACTAACCGACGACTAACTAACCGACTGACTGACTAACTAACGGACTGACTAACTGACTAAATAACTAACTGACTAAATAACTAAATAAATAAGTAATCTCTAATAATTAAAAAAAAATCGAGGAAATAACATATTATTGGAAATTTTATAATAAAATAATTATAAATAATATTGGAAAAATAACATACATTCAAAAACATATTTATCGATATAATTTAATGTTAATTATACAAACAAAATACATTGTATGCACTTGAAACAAGAAAAGATTTTTAGACATTTGACAGTCATCAATAATTTGAATAAACATTTACCAAAAACGCTTTTCAACCACCAAACGATAATGCAAATTAGGATCCAATTTGCTAAGTAATTTTTTACACGGTCCCTAAAATTCGTTTTTTTCAGTATTTTTACAATAACTCGGCAAATAATTGTTGTTGAATTAAAAAATTCGGGATTTTGGTTCTACTTGATCTACTTTATCGATTTATGTAACAAAAAATTGGGGTTGCTATTCATAATTTATTTTTTCTTATTTAAATTTAAATAAAAAAATAATAAAAATTAAAAATTGATGAAAAAACTTGTGTGATTTGTTTTTGGAAGATTATGAAGTATATAATGAAAAAAAAATTGTTGGTTTAATTCATTTTATTTGTGGAGGTATAAATAAAAGTTTGTGAAACTTTTTTAACATTATGGGCCTTCAACTTCGAATGCTTATATCTCAACAAATAATGCAAATTAATAAAAATTTTTTTGGATCTGGGGTATTTTGAAGATGATAAACATTTTTATATAAAAAAATTGGGTGTTGCTATTGGAATTTTCAAAGTTGGTACTCATTTTAATATGTAGACGACCCCTTATACAATTTTGGTTGCCAGTTCTGAATTCTTTACGCTATTTCCTGAAAAATGACACCTTTCACAAAATTTCCTGATCAATAGCAGCCGAAAAACGAAGGGTGGATCGTTTTTTTTTTCCCCAGCTGTACTTTATTGATGTTCACATTATTACTTATGAGACTTATTTTAAAACTTAATGCATAATTTTCAATTTTTGCTTATTCATTTGCTTTGCATGTCTGCTTGATCTCTTAGATTACTGGCTAATGTTAAGAAATGGGTCTGTTGAAACGTTCGTAAATAGAAGATTTGAACTATCATATATTGGCATGTTTTTATTTATAACTAACGTTACGCAGAAGATTTGAACTATCATATATTGGCATGTTTTGATTTATAACTATGGTTATTCCTTATTGTGTATGTAGAAGTAAACTAATCTCTTTAGCATGAGTGAGTCAGAACTACAAAAATAATAGTTCACCCTAAAGTATTGAAACACATTAATAAGTAAAAATAACAACGAGCTTTAGATGTAAAATATGTTCAGTAAAATAAAATTTGCACACGAGTTTGGTTGTTGCTTTGACATACAGATAAGATGTGTTAATATGATAAGCACTGTGCTGCACTTAAGCACCTTGCTAAAAATTACATTTAACTACCTTAAATCAAGCATTTGTATAAGCCGTTCGTGGTAAATGAATCAATGTCAGTTCGGTCCTTTTCAAGTATAAGGCTTTCTTTATTTTGAGATAAACACGATTGCAGCTTATCTTTTGAGGGATTACTTAGAAATTTGCTAGATAAAAATGAAATTGGTGTAAGTAGCATTATACAAAGCATAAAATAATGAAATACATTTTTTGGTTGAATTTGTTTTCATAGAGTTAAAATAAACTGAACTCCACTCAAGTGCGAATAACCTAATGGAGATAACAGAAAAATACTAACCGTATTTCTTTATATAAGCATATTTTTCAAACAAATATATATTTTAAGTTTGTTTTTAAATAAATTTTTTGAAAATGTTTAACCGCTGCTGAAAGGCACATCAATTTGCTAAAATTTGAATTGCCTAAAATACAAAGTTTTTGTGCTATGAATACACAATCCAGCTTAATTAGTTTATTGTATCGTATCGTATCGTAGTTTGATCCTCGTAACTTTTAAATGCAAAATGCCTTTAAATTATATTGCTGAAATATTTATTTTTTTGCAAAACCTCTGACCTCTTTAATCGTGTTTTCTCTCGTAATTGGTCATTGTTTATGCAAGTAAATGACTGATACCTGCGATCCAATAAATGTTAAAAAGGGATTTTTTGCTAGGCCTTAGATTTGGTCTAAGGAGGATAAAATTGATTGTTGCTAACTTGTAGTACCTGTAATGAGACGGAAGGAAGTTGAAAACTTCAACCATAAAATAAATATACAACATACACTTTTTTCTCCAAAAGGGATGCTTTATTGGCTTCTAAACCTTTATTGACTCAGCATATTCCTCGGAACTGAGCATTTTTTTGTGGCCCCATCTAGGCGAATCTCGCTACCAATTTGTATGCTTAGATTACAATAAATCTGAGCTCGCTGTGGATGTTAAAGTATGTCGAGATTTAATTTGCCGAGAAAACCAAGCCCACTCAAGATATCTTTTACATGCCACATAATCACATGATATGTGTGCCCCCGATTTTCCCATCCAGAAAATCTAATGCCTCAGCCGTGGCTCGAACCCGGGCTTATGAGGCGGACCCGCAATACTTCTCAGCCACTGAGCCGGTATATATGACATAGACATACATAAGATACACATTAATTTCACTCAAATAAAATAAATTTATTGAAGTCTTCATATTTTAAAGTATTGAAATAATAGAACATATCAGTATGTCTGGTAAATTAGTATGAATATTCAAATAACCATTTACAAAAAAAAGTTAAGAAAAAATACATATACTTACATACCGTCAGTGCGGGTAACTTTAGTCCAAAATCATAAATTTTTTACAAAAGAAAAATTTAACTGAAACGATTTGAACACTTAATAATCATTATGCATTCTAAGTATTGTACTTTTAGGAACAATTTCCTAGCACTTTTGTTAAATTTTATAAATTAAGAAAAAAATTGGTGTTAGTTTAAAAAATTAGGACACGGTAAGGATCCGGGTGGGTAACTTTGGTCCAAGCATGAAATTCATAAGAAGCATACTTTTTAACATCCTCAAAGGCTGTGTTACCAAATTAAATAGTAATATTAAAATGTTTAAACATAAAACAACAAAGTTATAAGATAAATAATTATTAAAAATGGTATATAACTTAACATTTACATTGCAGTGCATCGTAGAATGACATTACACTATGAATACCAGTATTGATTGTCGCTTAAAAGAAAAGTAAACTTCTATTTTAATAAAGGAAAATAACTTAATTTTAGAAGCAAGATTTAATAACAAATTGAATAAAAAGCAAACGATTTTATTATAAAAGTAAAAAAAAATAATATATTCGCAATTAGGAATTCGAAAAGGTTAACATTTCGACATTTGCGATTTTGAGTGTTGTACGTTTCTTGCATTTTATGTTTATCATGTTTAAAATCGTTTAATTAAAAAAAATCATTTCAAAAATGGGTAATCATAAAAATAAGACTTCTTCAAAAATAGTTAAACAGAATACACTTTTACATACATTTTTTAAAGTGCAAAGTTCCATAAAGAAATCCTTACATCCTGGACCAAATTTACCCGCATTCATCAGCAAAAGTTTCCCAGTGACCTATATTTAAATATCGCATAAAAAGCATTCAACTTAGATTGAAACAAATGGTATAATATTCATCCCCACATAAATAAAATAATAGTTTAGAGTGTTTAATTTAGCTATTTTCAATATTTTTTCAGGTGTTCCAGACAAAAGTTGGAAGAAATAAATTTTTGTCATTAAATGCTCGTAAGAATGAAAACGTCATTTGTTGTATTGCCAGAATTAGAATGAGAATTTTTTTTACTAGAAATGAAAGGCAAGGTTTCCACCTTTCCAAATATGTAAAACAATTTAAGATGGGATCATTTTATGAGGAGAAATTAAGAAACAGATCTTTTTCCGACACGTGGACCAAGATACCCGCTTCCACGGTACTAAAAAAACCTTTTATATTACTTCAAAATAGGCCAGAAGAATTTAAATTTATTCGTAAAGAGGTAGTGCAGTAAACAAATAAGGCCTGGCAAATTTCAAAAGACTCACAAAGTACTAAAGCTATAATTAATTTAATACCTCAAATATTCTTTACCGGAGGCTATTCTTTCTTTGCTCTTAAGTTCTCCAATTTATTTTCTGTCATATTATAAAATTTCATTACACTAAAAAGGACCATTTGATAATATTTTGTTTCCGTTTACTAAATCAAACTTCAATAACTTATTACCCTTTACAAAATAGCTTTTTAGAAAATTTAATCCAAATAAATTACATAGCATTTATACTGAATTCACATGAATATTGAATTCGAAAACTTAAAATTTCATTATTTGTATTAAATTTATCATTGAATAAACTTAAAAATTAGGATCTATTATATCAAACCTCAATCCAGATATTGTGAAGTATGATATTTCAAAATTTAATAACAAATGAATTTTCAAAACAATTTTTTTGGTAATCTATATATATATATATATATAATACTCTTATACGGAACCCAAATTTCCTTATATTTCTATCTCTGGAATGGCAACAGTCGAAATGAACAAAAATACTACAAATTTCAAAATGGCCGACTGAAAAACAAAAAAAGTGTTTCTTCAGGAATGGCTTGAAAAGCAAAAAATAACTATAAATATTATGCACAAAACATAGTTCGATACGACAGAAAAACATTAATATACTTTTTGAGAAAAGCACTACGAAATAACACAAGGATTGGCAATTTCGGGAATGGCTGCAATAAGGCCAAAAAAACAACAACTTTAGGATATAATCAGTAAGTTTAACTTTAAAGATGCATAATATTAGGGACGTTTAATGTATAAAAAATTAAATTATAATTTATTAACCTAAAGGACCCTGTCCGGATTTGGCGTCTTTTCTTCAAAACGGTCGACTGAAATGACCAAAAATATTACCCATTTTCAAAATGGCCGACTGAAAACAACAAAAAGTGTACTTTCAGGAATGATTTAAAAAAAAAAAAAACTATAAATATTATGCCCAAAACATAGTTCGATACGGCAGAAAAACATTGAATATATTTTTTTTTAAAAAAGCACTACGAAATTAGAGGATTACGAAGAATTTGCAATTTCAGAAATAACTGTAAAAAGGCCAAAAATGAAAAATAACCATAAATATTATGTGCAAAACGTTGTTCGATACGACAGTAAAACAGAAAATATACTTTTTAATTTTTGAAAAATTTAAAAGAAAATAAACTTTTATGTAACAGGAAAAATTCATTAAATTGCAGACCAGATTTATAGAAAACGTGGAACGAAATGCCGAAGAATTTATTTTTAAAAAGTAAATAATTATTTAAAATCGTTAAGCATATAATTGATAGAAGGTTGGTGTAAAAAACTTCAGAATAAATTATATATGCCATAATACCGATTTTCGGGGCTACTAGATTTGGCGTAAAATTGCCGGGCACGATTCTTTAGGTTAACCCATGCTTCTTTAGGTTTACCTTATAATTTTGATTGACTGAACTACCAAACACTATTGTTAATAAAAAAACACAGGCGTATAATTTTATAAGCATTAATTTGTTATTATTTTATTTTAAAAGGATACCAAAGGCTAGACTAAAATATTTCAATGAACGGTGAGCGAGCGAAGCGAGCCTGGATCGCGAAGGATCCAAAGGGAACTGCGCAAGCAGTTCCCGGGGGTTGGCGAGCGATAGCGAGCAGGGGGCGTGCCACCTAGTTCTTTATAAAAATACCTTTCATATAATTGGTAGCTAACTAAAACTGTCTTTAAATATTGCCCCAAATCTCCCAAAATTGTAAAGTAAATTTCATACAATTTAAAGATATTTTCATTACGAATTATACAAATAAGTAGACAGTGACACTCTATACTAGTGAAATTTATGCATTCGTGGTTTTGTTAATTCATTAAATTGAACAAAACGATAGCTAGAATAGCTTCGCGACATATACACGTACGTATTTTTCAAAGTCCCGACACTACGTACTATGTGAATAGTACGTAGTGTCGGGACTTTGAAAAATATTTAATGTGCACTCCCACCACACGGGGTATTATGAGGGACACAGGAAAATTTTTGGCTGCATGGGCCGTTTATAGGTCGGCAGCTATTTTGACGATGCCCGGACCCGAATCTGGGACCTATCGCATGCGAGGCGAACGCCTTTACGGACTTGGCTCCCCAGACCTGTCGAGTGGTCGAATATGGAGTTTAATGGTCATCAAATTTTGGGCATTTTCGGGTGTAAGAGGGCAATAGAAACTGGCCATTATATCATAGCTATTTTGACAATTTTAACACGGCCTATGGGAAAGCCCTCTAACTTCTAGAAGGGCCTGGGTACAATCAGACTTCTATTTTTAAAAATTAATGCTGATATTAGAATGGGAGGAAATTATAATATACCGATGGAGTGCTGATCAGTGGAGAAGGGATCAATTCGTATGAAATAAATGTTTACATAAAAAGAAACAATCACCGTTATTAAGGGTACACCCGTGCAACGCCGGGTTTATAAAGCTAGTAAATCTATATTTTGTGAATTCGATAAGTTTTTGCCTAGAGTTTTGGAATGTCAAATCGATTACTAATCTTTTTATCTTAAATTTTTTTTTATGTTTAAAAGTTTGTGAAACAAAATGGAAGAGAATGAACTGTCTATTGACAAGTTTCTGGATTTTAGAACCATATTTTTACACCTTTACTTAATTGAAGAGCTTAGTGGAAGAAGTGCTATGTGACGTTATTGAAAAAATTTAGATATTTGTGGCATATTATTCCCTCCTTTAAAGATAACAAAATTACCATATTAATGACGATTGAGTTAATTATATTTTTTATCGTCTGCAAGTACTGCTTTAAATGGAAATGAGTACAGACTAGAGACTTTGTATTTTATTTTCTCGCCTTCACCTTTTCGTCACTTGGTATTTTCTTCCACAAAGCTCTTCAATTCTGAATTTTAAAGTTTCTGTGGAACGGAAGTTCTCGCCTATCCTTAAGAGTGATATATTTGATATATTAACTAATTCTATAAATAGCTAAACTTAAAAAAAACACAATTGTTAGCTGTTTAAAATTGGTTTGGAAGTCAGTGCTACTGTATTTTAGGAGCTTATAAAGATAGAAAATTAATTATGAGTTATGTATTGCATTTTATTTTTGTACACGTAAATATTAATGTTTATTTATTTAAAATAAAATATTGACCAACATTAACGTTATCAAATATTAAAAACTGATTTTCAATGAATGCCAATTACAATTTTGCTAATTAACATCACAGAAATAAAACCAGCATGAAACTATTTACTACACAGATACCAATAAATAGAATTATTTCATGCTCGTCATTTTGTAAGGCATTATTGCCTATCGCCAGACCAAGAACGATAAAAAAAAACATTTAAATGCTCAGAAAAAAAAAGAGACCGAGTTGTCAGAACGTCCGCTCCTCATCAAGAAGATTGCGGATTCTGAAACCAACTGTGCTATAAAAGAATTTAAAATAAAAAACTTTCTTACGGGGGTGAAATATGATTTTACGGTCACTGGCTTTAATATAAAGGGCAGATTAGTTTACGGGCTACAACATAATTTTATGGACAAAGGACAAAACATTAATTTACGGGCATTTTGCCGTGAGTTTTTCTGACAGCCAAATACTCGCTAGTTTCCTAGATTAATCAACAGTGACGGTAAACTGGAAGAAAATCCAGTAAAACAAATCCAGCAAAAAATAAGTTCAAAGGCAGTAAAGCTTTTTTCCAATAAGAAGAGATACTCTTTTATTGAGACCCGCACTTCTTGAAATCAGACGAGATCAAATTAAAGTCACTATGCTGGAGGACTTAGGAAGTTTGTAAATAACTTTTTATGCAAACCTGAAAAGAAAAATAAAAGAAACATTCGAACGCGTAGGAAATCATAAATTTAATCATCCCCTATGAGGAGAACTTCGATATTCTTTTGATGTTTGTCGAGTTTGGAAGTATTTTAAATCGAATATTGGGCCTTAACGAGTGTTGCATATTTTAAGAATTCTTTAAAAGTAAATGTTGGAATATTTGCAATCTTGTATATACTTGAGCTTAGTTTACATAAAAGGTATTAAAACAGCCCGTAGAATGGCAAACATAAAAAAGCAAGTTTATGTATAGAAATAATTTGTTCCATATTGTGAAACAAGAATTATAAGTGCTCTGTAGAACAGTGATGCGTAACTTTACTCTGTAAAATCGGTGGAACCCAAACTCTTTCCATTTTCCCGGAGTAATGTTAAACGTTTTGCGGAATAGGTTACGTAAGTGTGTAATGTTAAACCTATTTTGCGGTATAATGTTACTCTATACATTTAGTGCAATGTTACTCCATAAAGCTGAAGTACCCTGCCGAGGGCAGGTAAACTGCAGTAATCGCAACAATGAGCTGTACCATTTTTGATCTGAAATAAAAAAAAAATTCCAGTATGTTTTCTGAATTGTTAGACTAATTGAGTGCTTGCAACAATGGTCCAAATCATTATGGAAGTTACTGCAGTTTACCTGCCCACGGCAGTAACCATTACACTAAAGTTTTACAATGTAAACATTTAAAAAATAAGTGTATTCATTTTTTGTTTGAAATAAGATTTTTTCTTTGATGCCATTAACAACTTTTTTCCAATTAGAAAGACAAGTTTCTATAAATACTGAAATTTTTTACTAACTTTTTATTAACTAGGAATGAAATTTTTTAATAACTTACATTATTGTCCAAGTATCCGTTTCCATCAGTATCATACAATCGAAAAGTAACTGCAAGAAAAATGCATCAAATTATTTATATTAATACTTTCAATTAAGTTATTATTGATTTTTGTTAATATTTTATACAAAATACAAACATTTTAATGCTTCCATGAAATCATAATTGTATTACAGTTTTTAAAAAATAGTAATAATCTTTTGGTAAACACCGAAAGAGTTTTAAATTTTGTCTATTTGGTATTCATTGAATGTATGCAGTGCAAAAAAAAATTCTGTTAAATTTACGGTTTTAAACTAATTGTCAGTCTAGACATAGACCTTGTCCTTACTAATGCATAGAAATATGTGATCTCATTAATTAAATTGAATTTGTTCAGAGCTCAAGAAGCGATAATCTAGCTATATATAAGTACATAGGACATTGTTTCATTAAATAGAGTATAGTATTCACTAAAACTTTGACATTTTTTCTAAGTATTATTTAACCCTTCACTGCACGATTTTTTTTTCAGCATAAAACCTAGGATTTAATATCTTCAACTGGCCATATTACTTGGAAAATTATTTTAAAAAAAATCTTCGTTTATCCTTTGCTGCCCAAATCACTGATTTATCTGAAGAGCTTAAAATTAAAATGCCCAAAAATATAAAAAGAAACTAGAAACTGACTTTTTTAAGAGATACACTGGTTTAAGGGTATTACAAAGATATACTAGTTATTTTTGTTTTTTACAAAATCACTCCAATGCATATAAAATAGGCTAGTTAGGACGTTAGGTAGTTTTAAGGTACGTTATATTAATAGAATTTTCAATTAATTCGTTACTTGTAGCAACGTTTTGACATTTCTAAATAGTATGAAATATTGCAAGAAAAGTAAAATTATTGCTTTATAGTATGTCTAAATGTATGTATGTGCCTCATATGGCACACGGTGCATTGAAGGGTTAATTTAAATATTGTATGATTTAAGTATCTCCTTTTTTAATGAATTTTCAAGAAACAGTTTAATGTATGTTGCACTGCAAAGAAAATCGTCACATTTACTTTTTCCCCCGGCAATTCAGTTGTCAGATAGAAACTGTAAAAAATATGAAAACTCTCTGTATTAAATTCCACTTAAAATACGGTTCTCTCCGTGAAATATTCGTACTTTTTAAAATAGAAAAAAGGTTTCGCATCTGGTGTGTTTCGAACCCGCAACCATTGAGTTAGAAGCAGATCACACTAACTAAGCCACCGAATCTCTTAAAAGATTAAAGCTAGTATTAGAAATGTTCCTGACTTTAACTTGTGCTCAAAGTGACGCTCTTTCGAACAAGTTTTTGAGAAAACGATTTTAAACTTCAAACTTGTTTTAAAAAAATGATTAACAATTAACAGTAATGGAAGCAAAACGGTTTTAAATCACCGGTATAAGAAATTTCCGTAAAAGTGCCTGCTTTTGGCAATTTGTATATGATAATGTCATAGGTTATTCAATTGCTCCTTAGACAGTTTTTGTATGCTCATACATTTTTCAACGGCTGTTGTCGATTGTGTGGAAGAAAGCTCTTATTTATTCACACAGCCTCATTGAAACCGCTTTAAAAAATTCTCTAATAAAGTCCTTAAAATAAAACCAGATATTTTAAGTAGGAAAAAGAGAAAAATATTTATCTCAAAACAAGTTTTGAGAAAACGATTTTAAACTTCAAACTTGTTTTAAAAAAATGGTTAACAATTAACAGTAATGGAAGCAAAACGGTTTTAAATCACCGGTATAAGAAATTTCCGTAAAAGTGCCTGCTGTTGGCAATTTGTATATGATAATGTCATAGGTTATTCAATTGCTCCTTAGACAGTTTTTGTATGCTCATACATTTTTCAACGGCTGTTGTTGATTGTGTGGAAGAAAGCTCTTATTTATGCACACAGCCTCATTGAAACCGCTTTAAACAAGAAGTTCATAAAGAACTAAAATAGCCTACTTTCCTGTTACTTAAATACTTACTGAAGTTCTAATCGGTAAAAAAACTAGGTTCCTAAAGTAAATATCATCAACAGCCGTTTCTACACTAGATTTATACACATTAGAAAAAAAATCGAAACACAGCATCCAGCTAATAATTTAAACTTCTAAAAGCCAAAATCAACTATTTTCCTTAATATTCGTTCGCAAATTAATTAAATATTATTTATCATCTGCTCGTGATTTATTTGTAGTTCGAAGAATAAATATTTATTAATAACAAAAGTAATGAAACTACTCCGAACTGCATTAAAAAACAAGAAATGTAAATTAAAACTAAGCATAATTGCATGCAAAAGTATGCCTTGCCGCTTTCTTGGTAGATAATTAATGAATAATCAAAGAATCAAATTGTTCTACATTTTATGACGTCATTCCAAACTGTTTCATGAAAATATTATTTTGCTTCAAATATGTTTAAATAAAGTTTCTCATGCCATTGTTGATTGGCAACAGTGATTTAAATGACTCAAAATTGAATTTCAATGCTAATTCAATGGGAAATTCGCCGACAGATAGTAGATTTATGTCCGTCCGGACGTACAGACAGACGGACAAAAAGTATGAAAGTTGGGTATCTGAGGTTATAGCTTTCTAACAAAAAAATAATTTTTAAGATCCGATGATTAGAACCGATTTTGGAAGGGGGGTACGGACGGACAGACAGACAGACGGACAGACGGACATCGACCGCGTGTCAATACCTACTTTTTCATTTTTTTAATTCTTTCGAATTAAAAAAAGAAAAGTAGGCTAAAAATTCTCTAATAAAGTCCTTAAAAATAAAACCAGACATTTTAAGTAGGAATAAGAGAAAAATATCTTTTTTTTACAAAAATACATTATTTCATGAAAATATAATTTGGTTTTTCCGTATGACAAACTATTTTATAATGTTTTCCACAATGACATTCCTCACATATACTTTCGCAAGTAAACATAAATATAAAACATAGCAGTCTAGTTACTATATACGATATGAAAACTTTATTTTATAATATTTCCCACAGAAAACACCGCATGCCTTATTTCATACGAAAACGCAATAAACATAGCAGCTTATAGTTATTTTATATTAATAATTTTATTTATTTTTCACAGGGGAGTCCACGTGCATGTCTAATAGTAAATTTCTTTTTACGAAATGTCGCCATGTCTTCTTTCTTGCCAGAATTCCAAATGAAATTTGTCAAGGAACGAAATTTATTCTAAGGCATCTTTTTTCCTGTGCACACATCATACTTCATACAAATTCCACGGTCCATATTTCACGGTGCCTGAATAAAACACAATTTCATAACCTAAAATTTCTTTTTCATCTCTTCTTTTGCCTCAGGTGTGCCAGGGTCTCTTTCTTTCCTACTTGGAATTGAAGAGAAATTCGAAGGGTTGTCTGAGTGTATAGTGGGAACATATGCAAGAGTAGTGTGGCATGTTTATAGTGTTTTACGAAGAACGGCGTGCGTCGGTATTGGTTATTTGATAAAGGAGAGGATTTAGAAAGGTTTTTCCATAACAAAATGTTTATTTTTATGAAAGATCGAAAATGAATCTTTAGTGTTATGAAGAATATTTAAACTAATATTAAAAATTTATGTGTATATTTCTCTCGCGTGGCGTCCAAATTTGTCAGTATTACTTACAACTTTGCGAGTATTTTTACAAAAGAAAGCTTTGATAATAAAAATGAAAGAATACGAGTTAGTCCTTTCTTCTTAGATGTATTTGTTATTTGTTACTACTTATTTATGGTGAAATTTATAATACACAATACCAGTTACCGACATAAAAAAAAGAAAAGAAAATAGAAGGGAACAACTACGGTATGAGGGCCTATCTTCTCATTGGCGACTTTTGATCGTCAAATCATGATTTACCGTTTGATTTTTGTTTCAAATAAGTTTCTTTATTTAGAGCTTTTTTTCCCTAATGCTTAAACAAGAAAAAATTATTCTTTTTCCTTTTCGCCAGCGCAAATATCGCCAATCAATGAATCTGACTGACTCCTCTTCTGTTCGAGGTAATTCCCAAAATTTCACAGGTTTTTCATTCATTCTTAACGTTTCTCGAATAAGATGTATAACTATAAGACAGCGACTGTCGTTTCGCTGTAAAATTCAAATTGGCAATATTTGCACCGGCAAAATTTAAAGGTTCTTAATGGCTGAACTAAAATATTTAAGCGACTATAGGGCAAGGGAAGCTAGTCCGGCCAGTGCGGAGCTCAATAGTAGATACAAAAAAAACACGCATAGACGCATTGTACCGACAATTGAGAAACTAAATAACTAATAAAAGGAATCGTGAAAGTCTAGATTTTAGAATGGCAACTTAAATACAAATATATTTTAACAAGTTATAAAGATACAAAACGATTTAAAAGAATTTTTTGAATAATTGCATACCATGATTAATACATTAGTGTTTAGAAAAAAGTTTTGAAGTTTCTTTTATAGACTTAGCAAAATTTTTCTCCATTTTACTAAACAGGTGCTAAAGTAAAATTCTACATTCCTTACTATATTTCGTAGCGTAACTCCGTATGATTTTTTTCGAGAAAGTATTCTGCGGGGACCTAATTCAATAAGCCAAGGCGCCCTGGAGGAGTAAGATCCTGAAGAGGCTAATAAACACTCATGAAGACATGTTTTGTGCATAGGGGACACATAAAAAAAGTTGAATTATGTTTGAAAGCATTTTTGCCAAAAATAAATTTATGAATGAAAATAATAAAACAGAAGTATATCGTTCTTTATTTGTAGTTTGTATCAAGGTATTTATAGCCCTCCAAGGATAAAATGTTTTTTTAAACTAACCATACATTTGTTACGGAAAACAACACAAGACGAAACATAAGGCTATAGTTAGCCGCCTGAGGGATATACAAATTTGTCAAAGCGTTAGTTGTTTTCACTAAAAGCTTTGTTTAACAATCATAGCATAATCGCTTTTGTTTAACTTAACAATTTGAACAAAATAAGATTTTTTTTTTATTTTCAAAATGAATTTTTGTTGTGGGGTAAAATTTTTATCTATCCATGATAATTCCCGAATTCTTTTGGACATGAATAACATCATGGAACTTATCTGATTTTCGATCCACGGATAAGCCACAACAAAACAGATTTTTAAAATTATAAAATTATTTTTTTAAAAAATTATCTGTGTTCCTGGAAAGCCGGGCAGTTGGTTAACCGGTTTATGGGTCTGTATCCCTCATGTGGGGGTGAATTATTAGAAAACTTTTGCATGAGTTAAGGAAGCATTTATATGTCAACTAGCTTTATAAACCCGGCGTTGCACAGGTGTACCCTTAATAACGGTGATTGTTTCTTTTTATGTAAACATTTATTTCATACCAATTGATCCCTTCTCCACTGGTCAGCACTCCATCGGTATATTATAATTTCCTCCCATTCTAATACCAGCATTAATTTTTTAAAATAGAAGTCCGATTATATCCAGGCCCTTCTAGAAGTTAGAGGGCTTTCCCATAGGCCCTGTTTAAATTGCCAGAATAGCTGTAATATAATGGCCAGTTTCTATTTGCCCTCCTACACCCGAAAATGCCCAATATGTGATGACCATTAAACTCCAAATTCGACCACTCGACAGGGCTGGGGAGCCCAGTCGGTAAAGGCGTTCGCCTTGCATGCGATAGGTCCCAGATTTGGGTCCGAACATCGTCAAAATAACTGCGACCTATAAACGGCCCATGCAGCCAAAAATGTCATGTGTCCCGCATAATACCACGTGTGGTGGGAGTGCACGTTAAATATTTTTCAAAGTCCCGACGCTACGTACGATGTCGTCCTTAAAAGTTGCATTGGGTGCCTACTCAGGTGTCGGCTTGTCACCTGACTGTGGTTCTAAATTAAGACGTCCGTGGCCAATAGCCCTCGTCTCGTGTATAGTGCTTGTGAGACGATAATTCAAACTAACCCTAACCCGTACAACTGAATACAAATAGCTACCTTACGTTAAATTTTCAACTTCGCCAAAATCCGCCAATGCCAAAATTCAATCGGCCATTATACCATCTGTACCAAATTTCCAGTTTCATAAACATAAAATACATACGCCATACGTAGAGAGAATCGACATTTCTTCGAAGAATTCATTATATCTACTAATACTAGAATAGTAATCGCCTTTACTGTCATCAGACATTGCAGCAATATCTTCATTTCTTACCACATCAATTAAATTAAATTCGGTAACAAAAAAATCTAGATATTTAAATTCTATAGATAAAATAAAATAATGATATTCAAATAACAATCCTACAAATTAAACTCACGTGCTCTGACGTGTTTACACTTAATTTTCGCTCACGCTGAAAAAATTTTTCAATTAGAAAACGAAATTTATAAATTAAAAGTTCATTACAATGCTATTCCTATGGAGAAATCGACTCACGTTTTGCCTTCCTACACCCATTCGGGTTCGAATTTCGAAAAATCGCTTCTTAAATGACGCTTACGATATAAAAAGAATATTTTCCTAAAATTTGGTAGCTCTACCTCCAGTAGTTTGGGCTGGGCGTTGATATGTGAATGAATAGATCAGTGAGTGAGTCAGGACTTTGCCTTTTATATATATATAGAAAGCCGCTAAAAACGAGAATAAATCCCTACATGCACCAATTAAATGTGTCAATCCTAATTCGATTACACGAAAAAGAAGTTAAACACAACCCAATATAAAAAATAATACTTTTACAGAAACAAACTGAAATAATTCTTTTTCTTGATAAAGCTAAAAACAATTACAAATTCTGACAAAAGAAGGGAAACGTCCCCTAACGCTAATTATTATACGCATTAGCTTCCATTGATCCAAACCCTTATCTGCAATGCTGCTGAAATAAGAGTCTTTATTACTGTCCAAACATTGTCGCACTGTGCAAACAAATGAACTCGATTTGCGCTTTTAGAATAGGAATTAAACCCGGCAAAGTAATAAACGAGCCAACCACTAGAAATGGAGTGAGAGCCATAACTGAAATGGCTTGGAATGGTTGTATCGAATTTTTTTTGTTAAATATGCTTATTTATATATAAACATTATCAACCACATGCTAGTTTCAAGCAAATATCGAAAAAAATCTTGTATAAATCTTGTGCTGGTACCTGTTTTTATTTTTGTGTACGTAACGTGTTTTAAAAAAATTTACCTCTTAATCTGTAGAATTTCTATTTTGAATATATGACCAAAACTCAAAACCAAAAATTTAATTTTCGTATTATGTAAGCTGATTTATGATTTGGGAAAATAAATTAAACTTAACTGGCTGGTTCATGGTTGGTTCATCTCTCTTGGTCCATGATCCCATAGCTTTAGTTTTTTAAATCGAAATAAAAGTTTCAAAAAGTTGGTGATAGATGACTTGGTGATAGATGATTCGACGAATATAAGGACGTGGCGATTTGAATGCCTACATAAAAAGGTAGGTTGTAGATGCGTGTTTTTTTATACCTCCATCCTCCCCAAAGTGCATTGATAGTACTACATTAAATTAACCAAAAAAGCCCACTAAACTTGAAATTATTCGAGGAACAGTTACGTCTTTGTCAAACTAAACAAGCAAGATATCGAGCTAGTACTCGAGCGTAAACGAACCCTTTATTGAATTAAGAGGGCTCAGATATCTAGAAGTGAGTCCAATCAACGCGGGATTGCGGAAACCGGCTGTTAAGAGATAAATATGGTTGTGTTTCATCAAGTGCTGTTCAATGGCGTCCAAATAAGTTTTTATAAAATGAGGACTTTGTTAGCGACACTAATTTAATTTAATAGAAGGGTTAGGGAAACTGTGGAGAATAGTTTTAATTTAGGTTAATAAACCATAGAATTTCTAGAGAAAGGGAAGGTTACGATGTTTTCCAATATCCTTAACAAGTTCGAGTAGAAAGATTTGATGAATGTTAAGCACTATGCATGTTAATAAGTTTGTCTCAAGTGTCCAACCACATATGATAAATATAACGATCGAGGCTTTGTAAATAAATATATCAGACGTTTAAATTGCATGATAAATCTGTACCTTAGTATAAAAAGCTTATTTTGCAAATGAAGTTGGAAGGAGAATTTTCTTAGCACTTTATATACTGTTAAAAAATTGGTTCTCAATTTTGTTTGGGGTTGGTTTCATTTCATTGGTTTAATTTTTGAGAACATCACTGTTCCATATTAGCCCTAATACATTGTTCTTAAATTTCATTAAATGTGTTTTGTGAGATAGTGTATGTTCTCATTTTTGAAAAATAATTGAGAAAAAAACTAGCGCATCGTAGCAGGAGATTTCGGATCAGTTGCACAGACATATCACCCATAGGACAGTACATTCAGGTAACGATTTTTTTTGCTCTCGAACTCACTATGTGAGGACATAGGCTGCATGCTAAGCCTAGAAAGGGGTGTAATCCCATTGTACTAAAACGATCACCAATAGCGAATGGGTCTTTGAAAGTGGTTATTTGAAGTTTTTGTGTGTGGAACCGGAATGGAATTATTGAATTTTAAAAATATGTATGGATCTCAAATGCGATATTTCAACGAATTTGCTTTTAAAAATATCGTTCTGACAGTAATATGCTGTAACTAATTTTTGATAATTTAATTTTTAACAGAGTTGTCCTGATGGGCCAGTTCTATACAAGAAATAAGTGTCTTGAGAAAGCTTCGTACTTGTTTTTTTATTTTAAAAAAGATTCGTACAAACCGATGTTTCAGCACGATTTGACCCCCAAAATTCCGAAATTCAAAATTGTTACAAGAGGTAAACATAATGTTTTCTATTTATCATGCTACTAACAAATATCATTTAATCCATCCTTGTATAGAAAAAGCCATTTAAGAGTAGAATTCTTGTTTTTTAAATTCTAATAAAAATAATTTTAATTATTGTTTATTTTTAAAAAGGTGCGAATATGTAGCTGCTAAGTCATTTAGTTGAAGTGAACTAAATAAAAGTATACAACCATGCAAGCATTTTTTAAACATCAAAATTATCCAATTGAAATCTTTTAAACCATCTGTGACTTATTTACAAAGCACCGCGGAATGAAAAAAAGGAGACCCATCTGTTTTTTCAGGTATTTAATTTTCATCCACTTCAATGTGGCGTAATTTTTTTCACCCATCAAGCCACTTAATTCTATAGATGCTAAATAAAAAACAATGTTACTCTTTCTACTAGTTCCTTCAATGATACAAGATTATTGATTAAGTTAGTTATAACATCGCAGTAGATCACGTAGGACATGGGTTATCGGCGAGTAACAAGAACAATACGTATCTATACCCATTTTAAATGAGCAAATCTTTTTTGCAGTTTCCTATGAATATAAAAGTTATCAACCAGATAAAAACGTATAGTTTTGCAAAGTTAGAAAAAAAATTATAAAATAATTAACAATGTTAGAATAAGTATATTTCAGATTTTGAGTGTCAACAGAAATGTTGAATGAAAGTGAAAGAATTATTTCTTGAGTCTCTATTGGTGAATCAATGTGGGAACAGAGCACCAATCGGAAGAGCTCGATCGAAGGATAAATGAAATGAAAGTAGTAATGAACTACGCCACTTCTAACAAGCCAATTGCGTTGAGAAAACTTAATGACATCTTGTGTGATTCTATTGGTCTTTTGTAAAGTTGGAAAATGAAGTTATACAAAGATGGTTCTGTAGTACATACTCTTTTTGTTCTTTGATAAATAGTTGATAATAGTTTATTCTGATTAACTAAAAGTTATTTTAGTATACCCTGATACATTTAATCTAGGGAGTAGCTTTCCAAATTGGTTCTTTTTCTAATACAATGCATTATTATAATATCTATCACTGTTTGAAAAAAGTATTTAAAATATCGAGAACTTCCTGGAAAATTTTGTTTCAACTGCTATTTTTGTTGAATTGTTGACATTACATTTAACTTCAAAATTCAACTTTGGGTGTTTATTTTATTATTTTTCAACAAAAACGGTTTGTTGTAAACAGAAGCAGGAGTAACGCAATGCCTAATAAAACGGAACGCATTTCGGATCTATTTTTCAAAAATATACTTTACACGATATTAAAATTAAAACAAGCGCGAAAATGTGACTGCACGGAGTTGCTTTCTGTTTTTCAATTGCTGTTTTCATGAATTAATTAGTCTCTTAGGTGGGACTAATGCTCCTGCGTTAATGTGGCGGAAAATAATGTATTCACCGTAACATATTCACTTTGTGGCTGATTTGATAGCTGCGTTTAAGCGGCTGCTCAAGTGGGAATTAATATCATTTCGAATAACCTGGGGACTAAATAGGAAGACAAATTAAAAAACGTGTTGTAATTATTGTTTCAGTCTAAATTATTGTTTGTAAATCAGATGTTTTTATTTAAAATATCGGTATAAATAAATTTAATTTGTCTGTTTAATTAAATTCCGTGTGAATTATGTCCATTGAGATATGAAAGAATTTTTTTTAAATCTAGATTTAAGAAGATACAATATTTTGCAACTTTGTATCGTATGTTTGTGTGCTGTTGGTATATAATTGAAACAAATACATAAAGCGTGCTGCGTTGATAATTTAAAGTTTAATAATAAGTTTTTATTGTGAGAGAATACTATAAAATCTTAGTTAAATGATTTAAACATATTAAATTTCACAGAAAAATGTTTTAACATTATTTTTAAACAAACGAGATTGTTTGATGTAAAAGGTGCATTCTTCCATGATAATTCAAATGAAGGACTTTAGTATACTCTTTATTTATAGAAAGTTAATTTGATGAATTTTAATACAGATGTATCTTGTGGTTATGTGTTACAAATATTTTCATTCAATTTTTATTTTTTAAAACTGAAATACACATTAGACACGAAAATTAATATATTTGCCGAGTTTAAATCAAATGAGTCAAACGTTTAATTTCAAAAATGAACCCAGAATAAACCAAAAATAAAACTGAAATAAACAGTCATAAGTTTTTCAATAGGTTTTAAATTCAAAAATACTTAAAATACCCATATTGTGCATTTAGATATTAATTTTATATAACATTAAAGATGAGATTAAAGTGGATGAGTTTTTATTTTTGTTGAGCGCTAATGCAAGGTGTTTTAAAAGGGATAAAGCGCAAGGTGTTTTTATACATAGAAATATTTCGTTAGAAATGTCAAATTGTTAGTTTAATATATATTTTTTAAAAGTATCAAAGTTAAATTCTTGCCTGTCTGTATAATCTGGATATAAAAATAAACGGACCGATATATAAAAAAAACGCGGATGCACATGTATAGGAAGCTTCCATCTTTAAAAACTCCTATTTAACATATATGTTTTAGTAATTCCCATATGTTTGGCACGCAAAAACTAGCCCACGAAAAGAATCATTGGGTCTCTTCAAATATTCAAACAGGCATACAAATTCAACTACGATTAGCTTCGTTTACAATCCAAAACGTTTAAAATTTCCTAAGAAATATTTGAATTGATATTAAACACATTTGGAAAATGTTGTAAACATTTAAATTGGATTCCTTTTATAGGTTTATCGTCGTAGAATTTGTAAAAAAAAAGTCACAAAGATAATGAGATAAAAAAATTAGCTTTCTTTATTTACATATTTTCGATAATTAAGTATTAAGAACCTATCTATTGTCAGAAGTTTTAGGTTTTTAGAATGTAATGAATTCAGAGTTGTAAAAATATAGTTGTCAGGTTGCCAGTGCTTTTATTTTGCAACACTTCGGAAGGAAAGCGTTAAGTATTTAAAAAGAAAATTCTGTAAAACTTTTTCGCGTGACATTAAAATATTTTTATTGTCTTAGTGAACATATCATGAAATGGAAAATTCTTTACATCTCATTTAAAACATATTTTTAGAATTCAGTTTAACCTGGATTATTTAAGGTTTTAAAAAATATCCTAAATGTTAAGGCAATTTTTTTTAAAATTATAGTCACGACAATGTCAATAACTACTTTCCCTTATTTATTTGTTTAATTCTTTTAAATTAAATAAATGACACTAGGATAAAAATGGAATGCTAAGTACCGCTTTAACAAACAAATAATAAACAATCAAAGAATCACATTGTGCTATAGATTTTATGACGTCCTTCCAAATTGATTTATGTGAAAAAAAATTTCCTTCAAATATTCATTTTAAATAAAGTTTCTCATGCGATTGTTGATGTGACAACAACAATTTAAATGAATAAAAAATAATTTTCAAAAGAGTTTAGGAGGATTTTGAAAAGCATCTTAGCAACAGAATAATTCGTTTATACCCCCCCCCCCTTTTCCACCCACTTATTCTCCTCCCCTTCCCCCAACCACCCCTTTCCGGATATCATATCTCGCCAACTATGGCTCGGCTGTTTTTGTTTTCAGTCAGATTTGTGTATTATTCTAATAAAGCAAGACCTGTGTCATGCGAAACGTCAATTTTTATAAAATAATACTAGGTGCGACAAGAATAAACGTTGGTTTCTTCAAATACTAAAACAATTTTTACCAAGAACGGTTTATATTAAAATAAAACCTATTATGAATTCAGATTGTTTTGATACAATAAACGATTTTAAATTAGCAACCGGGCTGCCAACTTTAAACCGTTAATTTAACCAAATCTTTATGCAGTGTGCACACAGTTTTTAATTAAAATATACATTTTATTTAAAAAAAATCAATAACTCGAATTTTTGCTTTTCAAAATCGGACCTGTTTACTTGATTCAGATAATTGAAGTTCTACTGTACTGTACCCAGGCACTGTAAAACCTTGGTGTAACGTTACTGCAAGTTAATGTAATAACGTTAATCCAAATTAATGTAATAACGTTAATCCAAATTAATATAATAACGCTACTCCAAACTAATGTAAACTAAACTAACGTTATACCAAATTTACAAGGTAACGTTACACAAATAAGGAATTTACTTGCAGCCGTGGTAGCAAGAGCTTCCTCAAGTTTTTTTCCGAATAACGTTACACTAAATTCATGAATAAACGTTACGTTTCAAAATAAGAGTAACCTTTCTGTCTTTTGTAACGCTACTCTATGATTTCGATGCAACATTACTCTATAAAACTGGAATAATGGAATTAGGCTTCTACTGGAGTATTACACAGTAAAGTTTTATAGTGTAAGATGGATATTCAGAGAGATAAATTAAATCTTACATTCGAGCTTGTCCTCGGGTCTGCCGCCCTCCAGAAGAGACAGGTAGCAGACGATGTCTTTGAGCGGCACTCGTAGAGAATACACGTCCACGTGGCTGCTGGCTTTACGAATGGGTTTCATGTTCATGTCGACTGAAACAGAGGTCACACGGAGCTTAATTATATTTCAGTGGTTAAAAAAATTCCTGTGTTTTAACCACATACATAGAACTTTTTCTACAAAAGTATTCATTGTTAAAATAAATAGACTTTTTAAACTAAATAATTTCTCAATTCTAACCACTAATTTTGGCTTCAATCATATACATTATTGTTCTGTAAATTCACAGAATTTCGCAGTCAAGCGCACATTGGCATTCGTCTTAGATTTTCAATACGATTTGTAATTTATTCTGTATGCTTTCCGGTGTGTCACACTAGGGCCCTTCTTGTAAGCATACATTAAAGCAACCTCCTCTTGTTGAGAAAACCTAAGAAGGACGGAAGGTCTCCAAAATAGAAAAAAAATCATCCAAAATTGTGTTAGTCAAAAATTATTGTCCCTTATAAAGCAAAAAATAAATGAAAATGATGTCCATTCACAGATATATTTATTCAGCAAAGTTGCCAGTAGTAGTTCCGTGAATCGAAGGAAGAATTTTTAAGAGTGTAGAAAAATATGTTATCAGCAATCAATTGAATTTTTTGATAATTTTTCAGAAAACAGTAATTTAACTACAATTAAGTATTGTTAGGTTAAAATTTGTTATTTTTTTATGGAATTATCTGTAATAAGTTTGACGTATGGTGCTGAAAAATTTAAAACTTAGCTAAAATGATGTCAATTAACATTTTTATTGATGTATTTTTTATGATAAACACACAATACAATTATTTAATTATAGGTGCCATTAAATGCAATTAAATGTATTGGACGTTAAGGATAACAATAATTGCATGTAATTAAATCATGTATTATGTTCTCATTTTCTGTAATTAATGGCTGCATCATATTAATAATTATCTTAAAATAATTTAATTAAAGCATGGTAATTAAAATATGAGAAAGTAAATGAACCAATCGCCTTGAGTGCTGGCCTTGAGTATTGGCATTTGTTTAATGAATTAATAGCTTTAAAATGTAAGGAAAGTATGAACTAATTTGCCCATTTCAATTCCATGGCAGGCATTAATTTACAAAACTTGTATAAAAAAAATTATATTCAAAAACGACTATAAATTTTAAAAAATGTGTTTAATAAATGCAGGGTGTTAAGAAAATAATTCAATTTCAAAATTTAATTGCTCCAACAACAAATAGTTTCATGGGATGAAAAAGCAGCTGGGCATATACAGGGAATAGAGAGAATTATATTTCACACAATTTTAATAATAATAAGAAAAGTAAAAGTGAAAAAGAAAAGAGTAAGTAAAAACTTCCAGACTGTATAACATTCACATATTTTTATTAAATAAAAAGAATAAAAATACACTCGATATTTGAGAAGAATCCATGATATCCCTTTATCAAATCTTGTTATGAAAGATTCGTAATCTATGTATGTTCCAGTGAATTTAACAAAATTTCATGTCTCAAGAAAAACTTCCTATATAGATTAATTTCAGGAAGAACTTGGATTGGAGATTTTTAGAAATGTACTGTGATATATCTGAAAGTTAATTTTTTAAAACATCAACTTAACGCCATTTGGGAACCTTCAATTGAAATCTCGGATGTATGCAACACTTGCTGCTCTAAACTAATCACTTGATACACTCTAATTTCACTTCATGCTCTAAACTACAGAATAAAAAGTGTTTCTTTACCGTTGTGAACTAGAGTCGAGCTGTTGGACTTTCTGGAGGAGTTCCTAGAGACTTGGCTGTGGTTGGGAGAAGAGTCGGATGACTTTTGGTCGTTGTAGTTGGCCGTCACCGTCACCATCGGGTGCACAGAGGCACTGCCTACACACAAGATAAAGCACAGGCAATGTTAGTTACTAGGGTTACACAATTTCAACTTTGACTAAGTAGAGTCACGACGACTAGTAGGGGAACATTTTTTTCAACGCTCGAGGAAATTTAACTCCATTCATAAACTAAGATCATGGTGAACAAGGCATTCCTGTTTTAATGAGATTGTTATAATTATGTCCACATTAGAAAAACTAATATCTACACTCTTAAAACAAACGAGCGGTTTTAACTCAGTCTGAGTTAATTTCCACTCCTTTCCGTGCCGAAAATGCACTTCCCCTATAGGATTGGATTTGACTCTTGTTTTAAGAGTGTACTGATACTAATGTTAACCAACTATTCGATTGAGATAAACAGAGCGAAGCTTCGTACCGTGAGTAGAACTGAGCAGGTTGAAAAGAAGCATCCATAAATTGTGAGAAGAGAAACTATAATGATTTTGGTGTTTATAACGGTTTTATACCATATTTGGTGGAAGTATACCATTGGTGTGAACTTATGTTAATGTCAGTGGTTTATAAAAAATATTTTCGAAAAGTTATTGTCAGTAATATACACTATAAACTGTTTAATTGTTATATATAAACATAAAATAATGTTTCACTAGAAGTAGAATCTATTTTTTTTACCAAGTCAGAAAGTTATTGATAAAAGGTTTTTGAAGTTATACAAATGTAAGCATACGCATAAAATAACTATGAGGAAAATGTAAAACTGTCTTTAAAATGTAAAGTATTTCTACAGAGTTAAATCAAAGTTGTGAGAAATGCTTTGAATGATAATATAGAATGAATATAACAGTTCCCTATAGAATAAAATTTGCTTTATTCAAAATAAAAACCTTTTTCTATAATCCAACACGAGTGTTTTCAAACAAAAATGCTTAAAACTATTTTGTATGTAAAAATTCAAAAGAATATAAATTGCTTCATTTCAAAACTCTACTCCAAAACAATCTAAACTCCTTTGGTGACCAGAAAACAGAAGTATTTTATTATCTAAAACGCAAAGGACGTTCGTCATAAAGGCTTCCATTTTTTTTCTTCTTCCAAACATATTCCCTGTTGCAAAATCAAACAACGAGTTCCAAATCGTGAAGGAATTTAACATTGTGATCGTTACTCCGTTTTTGTCTGGAGGATCAGAGCGAGATGAAGAAGTGAAATTGGAATACATTTTTACGGGTTTTTTTTTTTTTTGGAATGAAAAATAAAAAGTTTTTTTGTTTCACATCGTGCTCGGCTTATAAAGTATCGGGGAATATTTGATTTAGCAGCGAAACACTGAGGTTGGGGGAGATAGAAATTGCAAGAGTAGGAAAATAAGAAGCCTGGAAGTTAGTGGAATGCGTAGTTACTGGGGAGTTTCCCGCTAAAATTTTTATTTATTGCTTAATCGCAAGAGAAAGAATTTCTTTAGTGTGAGAGACCCACAACCCTATAATAAAGGGTCTATTAATATATAATAGAATTAAATGCATCACGTTACCTTTTTAGTTATGGTAAGAGAAGTTTAATTAGTGTGTTGAATTTTTTCATTCAATTTTAAAATGTGTATTTTTAATCTTTAGGTTTAAGAAATTGTACTTTTACGGAGAATTTAACAAGAAGAAGTTTTTAACAAGATTTAATTTACTTTGAAATTATATGTTTAGTTATTTCGAACAAAATGATATTCGTTTATGTTAACAAAGAGAAAAATTTACATTTCTATAGATTCCATAATTGTAATGTTGGATCTATGTGTGGGTGGAAGTTTTTCCCGAGAAAATCCCGAGTTCCATGAAGTTGCTTTTGAAAAACGACTACCGCAACAACTGTGGGTTTTGCATACTAATTTAAAGTTCTAGATTATGTGAAATGTTAGCCTTTTTTATATCTAATGTTAGCCACAAATATAGCTCTCACTTTACCAGATAAATCGCTCCAATTTCCAACAATTGCAAAAGTTTAGAGTATTCTAAGGTTTTAAAGATCTTTGAAGATTCATTTCCATATCAAATGCAGGCGAGGTGCAGAACATGCTGCTTCCTTTTCGATGAAAACTTTTGATTGGTTTAACAATAACAAACACCTCACTTTATACAAGGTAAAAACAATTCTGGAAGTATGTACGCTAGAACAAATTAACTTTTTCCTAGTTAATTATTTGTGTCGTCCATAAAAATTCTTGCAATACATTACGTTTTTTATAGAGGTTACATAATCACAGATAGAATAAAAAACATGTATACATTACGTGAATGCAGTGTATGTATTTGTTGCATATAAACATTTATTACAAGCGTGCAGTACACATAGACATAAAAAAGGGTAGATATTAAGGTCAGAAATTTGAGATGTGCTATAGAAAACATTAAACATCTATTTTAACTATTTTCACATTGAATTTAACAAGTGTTATCTATAGATAAAGATAGTTTCAAACTAAAAGAGAGCTTGTGGTCAAAAATTTCCAGAAGCACTCGTCGAGTGATGTAAATATTTTTTGCGCAGGACAAATTAGAAATTGAAAAAATAGTAATTTATCAATGGATTCTAAAATAAATAGTTATTAACAAAAAGCTGTCTAAGTTTTCTTATAAATATGTATATAATTATAACCAGAAGTTCTTTCCTTTCAGTCTTTTTCACTTAAGTTATTGCTATTAAAATCACTTTGTAAATAATTCGTTTGCTAAGGAACTTATTTTGGTAAGTAGCCTTTTTTTAAAGGATTGCTCTTCAAACAAAAAGTTTATTTGTAACATTTATATCTTTCAACTTATTCATTTGCACTCTTACATAATTAAGAAGTAATAAGATGATTGTTTGCCTTTTAAAATATAAAAATAATTACAGTTTCTAAAAGTCACTTTTATAAAAAAAATATCTGACAACAAGCTTAATGAGACACTAAGCAAAATGGAGAAATCAGAACTGCATATTTTATTTTTTAAGGAAAATATAGCAGAAATTTAATTACTTAAGTAAAATATAGCAGAAAGGAACATATAGCAGAAATTAATAAGTATTGTAAACAACATAACAAAATTAAAAATGTTTGGATTGTTAAAAAAAACTTAACTTGCAAATTAATACAAACAATCCAACGAAAAGGCGAGAAATTCTTTTCGTGTTTGTGCGTTTACTAAAAATAAAATATGTAAATAATTAATGAACATGAAAAAACTAAAACGCATTTATGTATAATGTTTTTCACCCCCTTAATTATATTATATTTTACTGTATTACCAGCCAAAACTAACTTTTTTCAGTCTATTTGGAGGAAGCACAATTCTAATGATTTCGGCAAAAAGAAACATTACTAAGATTTTTCAGCTAGTTCGTACGAATTAAGCATCTGAGTACTTTATATTTTGCATTAACCTTATTTCATTTTAACAACACATTGAAAAAAAATTATGGATTTTCCAAAATATTGAAATGGTTATCTGTTTGGTAATGTAATAGTTATTTTGCAGTGAGAAACTTAAGTTGGAACACGCAAAACTAAAATTTTCTGCAAATTATTTCTAGAGCTTTGAACTTCAAATTTCATTAAATGGATGCCCTTAAGCAAATATTATTTGTAAATTTTTTTAAAATAACTTTCAAAACATACTTTGTAAATATGTATTTTTTTGAAAATATGTTTACCTAAAGAATATATGTGTAGGATTTTTCTCGGGAGTGAAGAGATTAAGAAAAAGGGGGTAAAAATGTATCATACTCAATTCTACTTCGAGGAAAGGAAATATGAATATGTGACTGTAAAGAACTTCGTTTGCGTGGGAGAATTTGCTTTAGAAACTTTTATAATACAAAAGTACAATCTTGAATCGATAAATCTCAAAATTGTCAGAGAATGTGTAATGAAAGCATATAGTAATAGCACACTTCATTAAATCTTCTGGTACACAAAAAGTGTTGCAAATGAGAAGACTTTTTGGGGGTAAAATTTCTAAACTGTGCAACATATTACCAACTATCTATTCTGAAAAATATTTAATAGATGAATCAATGCAACAATTGTACTGTATTAAGCGCATTATAGTCCTTTTTGCCTCACAAGAAATACACTGAAAACGCAAAACTTCCTATAGTTTACTTGAAAAATCAACTTTTTTTTGTCAATAACGTTATAAATTTGCAGTTACGGTTGCGATTTAATCATCTTATATTTTTAAACCATATCATATACATCAAAAGATATGTTCCTAAGATACTGTGTGTTTCACGAATAAGCACGGGAATAAAGATACGTGCATAGAAAGTGAAAGCGGTATTAGCTTTTAAGAGTGTGTTGCAATATAATCAACTAACATTATCTTACCTTCATTGTAAAGATCTTATAAAGATACGGAAGAAGATCGTACAATATTGTGTGCTACAAGAGGCGTATGCCTCGAAAAAAATATGCTTTTTTGGAATAGATTGTCTTCACTTTGCATATGTATTAATTTCCTAATGCCTCGTCGATATCGCAAAACATAACAAATATATCGGAACGTCATTTCTGTGTGATGATCAGTTACCATAAAATATTGTCATGGCGGCGTTGCGATTGTGCATCTGACCATATCTCTTCCTCTCTGGGTACTTTCATGGCCAAAATATTGCAATCGGTATGTATCCAATTTCAATATGCCTTCCACTATCCGCGTATTGCAATGACATCCAAATAACATCGGGAGAGGATCATACGACATCGTGTGCTACAAGGATAAGTCCATACAGAAAAGGGTATCTAAAGACAAATATTTATATATAAGCCTCGTTCACACGAATCAGTTCCACGGTATGACCTCTCATTCTTTCCCTTTAGAGAAATCAGGGAGATTTGAAAAAGAGCGGTTTCATGCTATCCTTCTAACGACTGCGGTTGAAGATTCATTCAGCGGAGTGTAGCCCGGTCGAGCATAGCAGTCAGGACATGAAGGAGACCTGTACCTCAAGAACACTACATCACAGAAACCGTGGTAAAGTCAAAAATGCGTACAAACCCTCCTCTAACCCAGTAAATTGGGAGAAAAAGTAGCTTTAAAACTTTTCCCAAACTTGAGTTCCCACAGAAACATGTGAATTGGTGTTTATAAACTATTTGGGCCAATAATCTACGTTGTCTACTTTATGAATCTTCTCATGAATCATGCTCAAAGTCGAAGATATTTTCTGAATACTAAAGTGGAACTGCACTTGTCTTGTGTTGACATACTAACTCGGTCGACCCTGGGGTCTCTACCGATTAATCTGAGATGGTCCCACATGGGAACATGGGGCTGGAGCATGGCTTTTTGGGTCCACAACTAGGATATGGCTAATAGCCAGGTAAGGTGGGTGGAACTGTACTTATACGTGTGAACGGGTTGGGGGGGGGGTATATATAACAGGGTAGCGAGAAGGAGTTGAGTTAATACCTGGCCTACCCCTCATACAGAAAATAGCCCATACAGAAAAGGGTATCTAAATACAAATATTTATATATAAGCCTCGTTCACACGAAGACCAGTTCCACGGGACGACCTTTCATTATTACCCTTTAGGGAAATTAGAGAGGTGAAAGAGAGCGGTTTCGTGCTATCCTTCTAACGACTGGGATGATAGCGCGAAAGATTCATATGGTGGAGTGAAGCTCGTCAGCTTCTCGGCCATTGTCTAACCACTACATGACGGAGACCAGTACGTCATGAGCACTACATCACAAAAACCATGGTACAGTACGAAATTAGTATAATCTATCATCTGTATGTAACGCAGTAAATTGGGAGAAAATGTAGTTTTCAAACTTCTCTCAAATTTGAGTTCCCACCGAAACATGTACTAATAAACTATTTGCTCCAATAATCTACTTTGTTTACTACATGAACCTTCTAGCGCAAAGTTGAAACTATTTAAAGAATACTACCTTGGAACTGTACTCATATACGTGTGAACGCGGCTATACATAGGATAGAGAAGGAAGGGTGAGGGGTTGTGGTAGTACCTGCCCTACCCCTGGAGTCGGCGTCCCTGTGGTGTGACAGGGCGTGCAGCTTCTCGGTGAAGCCGTGCAGCTTCTCGGCCAGCAGGGAGGCGGCGTTGTGCGAGATGGAGGTGGGGGGCAGCTCGGGCAGGGACCCGCCGCCCCCGGCCGCGCTCGTGTGGGACGTGATGGGGGCACACGCGGTCGTCGACGTCACGGCCGCCATCTGCAAACACAAAAAGCACAATCATAGAGTTGAGAAGATGATAAGAGATGCTGGCGGGCAAAAACCAATACAAACAAGAAGTTCTAAAAGAACTAAAATAGCCTACTTTTCCGTTACTTAAATACTTACTGAAATTCTTATGGAAAGACAGGCGGACATCGTCACGATAAGTTTTTTTATGCCATTGTTGATGTGGCAACAGCTTAAATGACTTAAAATTAAATTCCAAGGCTAATTCAATGGGATATTCGCCGACCAACAGTAGAAAGATGTCGGTCTAGACATACAAACAGACGGACAAAAAGTATGAAAATCGGGTCTCCGAAGTCATACCTTTTTAACAAAAAAATAATTTTTAAGATCCGACGTATAGAACCGATTTTGGAAGGGGAGTACGGATGGACAGACAGACTCATATAGTCAGCATGTCAAAACCTACTTTTCATTTTTTTATAATACTTTCAAATTAAAAAAAAAAGTAGGCTAAAAACCGGTTCGCTAAGTAAAGCCATCGATCGATTTGTAGGCCCAAACAAACGCTTTTAGCGAAGTATTTGGCTAAAAAACAACTAAAAAAACTTTCAGTTCGAACCGATCATGATGATGCATCAAACAAGAGAGTTACGATTTTAAAACAACACAGAAAATGGTAGTCAGGGTCTTCGTCCTTACCGAACTTGGCGCCGCACTGCCGTGCACCCATATGATTTGTAGTTTTAAGTAACAGAAATTTCGCTCACAATTTTTAGGCCGGAAATTTCCGTTATTTGACGAATCGTTTGCGGGTTTTAGGAACCGAACATAGGCATCTATATTCGTCCGAAACAAAAAGGGAGTCAATTCACGGCTATAATCCGGCAGCAAAATTGTAAACAGGTTGTAATCAGGTTAAGTGCAAACATGTTAAACTTGGGTTAATTAGGAACTACATGATTTTTGTTTCGCCCCACATTATACAAAAAATTAGGGTAACACCATAAAAATAGGGAAACTTTCTTTGTGGAAATAGTATCTCAGAGTGATCTTCAGTAGGGAAAAGGAAGAACGGTTCACAAAAATATTTTTAAATTAAAATTATAAACTTGAAAAATAATTAAAAAAAGTTTTGCACACTTTGAATAACAAAATTATTTTACTAATTAACTAATTAATTATTGCCAAAAAGCTATTTTATTGATAGCATTAATATACATCATAGAAAAGCAAAATTGATAGCATGTCTTTTCAACTAAAATATGACCACTGGAACATAAAATTTTAATGCAATCCCTTATTTCAGCAACAACTAACCTAAAAGCTTATTTACATATAAATGAGCAATTTAGTACTTAAATTAAAAATTTAATGACTTATTACCATCTTTAAAGCCCAAACGAATAAATTACCCCCGCCATACTTAAATGTCCCCATCAGTATTCTAAGAACTCTCTTGATCAATAATTATTCAGCCATATTTCTACAAAATGCTCGTTATTATTCAAAACCTCTCATTAAAGAATATTTTGCTTCGTTTTTAACTCACTGGGCCTTGTTAGGGCAATTGGACTGCTTTAAGATCATTAGAGCACATTTAAGGCTTTAGGGCAATACTGAGGAATTTTACTATAAGTAGTATAGGAAATTTGTGCATTTTCGATGAAAGGAACGTCAATCTATATTTTAATTAATTAGCTTTCATAAAACTTCTTGATAAGTTATTAAAAGCTTGTTTTTTTATAAATATTTTTTTAATGAAAAGGCATAACTAACAAACTCATCAATGTATAAAAAATTTGAAGATAGTTTCGTTGACAAAATTTATGATTTTATTAATTGCGGAAACTTTTTGCAGCAAAAAACATCATAAAAAAAGATAGTAGAACAAGTTTTTGTTTACTTATATTTTTTAATATTAATTATAAAATTTAAGTTTAAATGTATGTATGTTAATTAGGAAACATATTAACAAAAAAATCTTATTTCTTTAGGCGCATAAGTAAAACACATTGAATAAAAATTTGGTCTTCAATTGGCAATAAAGCAACCCTTATTATTTAAAGACTGTCCCTTAAAAATGTCCCATATTTTATTATTGGGAATCGGTGTTTTGTCACTAAGGTAGTTATGTGAAATTGAAAAACTCTCCACAATAGAAAATCATATAACACTATTAATTTTTATCGTATCTCACAAAATCGCTGATAACATTTCATATCTGAGTTTGATTATTATGTGCAGACAGAGCTTGATTTAGTTACTTGTCTCTTATTATAAATTAAGCCTTTCTCGAATATAATTTTATACGAAAGGGAGCATAATTTTTTTAAAAATATATTAATTGGTAAAGTTGTTTTTAAAAAATTGTAATTTTTTGTAATTTTCCAGATGACAATAAATTGTTGTGTGGTATTTTTTAAAAATAAAACTAACAACCTACTATCTTTACTATAATAGAAAAAAAGAGGGGAATAGAAAATCACTTTAATGACATAAAAAAGAGGCAATTTTCTCTTATTAACTATCAAAGGACTTGCTTATCTATTGCTTGTATAATGATTACATGATTGCAGAATTACATTTAAAGCATCACTTATTAAAAGCCCATTAAATGAGAACAAACAAAAGAATAATAGAAATTGGGATTTACTAATAATAGTGAAAAGTACATTTTAGCGAGTTTCGGTTTGACGAAAAGAAAACCCTTTCTCAAATTAATCTACAACAATAAGAACCAAAATACTCTACAAAATGAGATTAAAAAAAGCTCAGACTCAGCAACTCTTTGGGTCACGTAGAAAATCAGACTATTCTTTTTTAAAAAAAGACACGCTCAAACCAGAAGTAAGACACAGAGGAAACTTCTAATGCTACTTCTTTCCGCAGATTCGTGCCTTTTAAAAGTTCCACCCCTTAAGTCTTCCGAAAAACAATCTACGCGTCATATTTATTGCACAGTTCCAGCCAAAAAGACACGCGTAATGGACAACTAGGAAGAACGTAGATAACTTTCTTCAGAGTTAGATAAAAATAAAGGAAAAAAGAAACCTGAAACCACTAAACTCTCGCTCTGTTGGTGGGTAGTAGTAGTTTCCTATATCTCCGATTAGAAGCCAGGCCACAAAGAACAAAATAAAACTAAAGCCCTTATTTCTTTGGTGATTTTTTCTCTTGTCATTTCGTGCTTCCATTAAGGCCCCTAAAAGAAAATGGCCAAGTACGTGAAAGGGTTTCGGGTCGGGGGTGTAATTTTTCGGATCACTTGTTTGAACGTTTGAACTTCGTTTTTGTTATTTCCCTAATGCCTGTTCTTTATACCTTAAATAACATAAAGGAGAGTTTGGTTGAAGAATCAGAATTTTCAGGATTGATGTAAAGTAGAAAGAGCGTGTGACATTCTACCGACATTCACTCAAGCTCAATGAGTACAGTGTAGTTCACTCAAGCAATGAGTACAATGAGTATACAGTGTAACGGTAATTCCAAACCAACGAAACGGAGTTTTCAATTTTTTGTTCTCTTAGTTTTTCTCTTAGCCAATGGTTAACTTTTATATTGTTACTTTAAAAATAATTTGCGTTTTCATTTTGCGAGTGAGTTTAGCGGATTGAATAAATGGTTTGTATTTACGTCACATCAAAGATACATGTACATTATTAGCGAAAGCTTGATTTAAAAACACGGTCAAGTGACAGCGGCAGTATCTCAGCCAGCAACCAAGGCAACCTTAGAAAAATATCGTAAACAGCGCCAGGATCAAGACATTAAGAATAGGAAACTGATAAATTCAAACAAGCCGGACCTGTTAATACACACAGTGTTTAGAGCACGTGCCTTGGGCCCAACAAAGTTTTAAGGCCCCCTTTAACTAATGAAGGTCAATGGAATTCTAAGAAATTTACTCCGTCGCAGTTTGTCAAAAGCAAAATTTGTATTGACGATTGAAATAAAGTTGAGGTTTTCTTTCAAGCATCCACATCAGTAAGGTCAGATAAATGTATCACAATAATTGAATTTATCATAAATTAAGTTTAGAGTGTTTGTGGGGATATAATTACATTATATACTTGTTTAATAAAATATTACTAGTTAAAAACACATCACTAAGTATAGGCATTTTTAATGTTTGATAATTGCATTCTTAAAAGTTGTTTGTATCTTGCAAAATGTACCCTTTCATATCAAAGTGTGTGTCTCGGGTCACCACATTCGTAAGTCGGTCCCTTCAGACAAGAACAGGTACGAAGTGGCAAAATGCTACTTCTTCCACATCTTTCCGTGAAAGAGTTCGGGTCCATTGCCGGCCTATCATACAGCAAGAAAGGGATTCTTGTTTGGAAGAGGAAGACGACCGAATGTTTATCTGGGACGTTAATGAGAACCCGGGAACATCATCAGGGCAGCGGGGCTTACGACAGTGGTAAATTGTCTTTAAGTTCGTTTGGGGAATAGATGGGGGAAGAACTGAGTGACCTTGTTTAACTATTAGCTTTAATTAGTTACTCGCGTGTGGGTTGTTTTCGAAGAGGGAGATATAAAATCGTAGACAGAAACGCATGAGGGAAAAAGATGGGTCTTTTTTTTTTACCGAAAAAGGGAATTAACATCGTAGAAGATATATCTACGACTTCAAAGAGTCAGTAAATTACAGTTAAAAACTAGTTTGTGTTCATAGTAGATTCAGAAGAGCTTTTTTTATTACGATGATATCTAAATGGAATAATTAGGATTGGAGCATTAACCAACAGCCCTTGGAGTTTCTAAGAAATTAATGGCTTTGTTTATAAATAAAAAAATTTCAAAAATTTACTAATCAATTTTTAGTGAATCTTTTAGACCTAAAGAGATTAGTAAGTTTTGTTTAAATTGACTATAAATTTGAAACTATTATACTGTTTGAAATGTTGGTTACTGTCTTATTTTTGGTGTGATTTCAGTGACTGTATATATTCTAAAATGTTTCGTTCCTCTTTCCAATTTCCAATCTAACTGCCCCATTTAAAAAATATTTTTTGTTTGTTTGAAACATGCGACATCGGATACCTATCTTATAATTTTAGTCTATCCGTCTTTCTGTCAATACAAAAATAATTTATGTGAATAATTTTAAAGTAAACGAAATATAGTTATTTTAGTTCTTTCCAAACTTCTTGTTTACACCGCAGTCAAGTGACGAGTCAAAATAATATAGGTACCTTGAGCAGCCTCCCGTCGACAGGGGGCGGGGCGGGCGTCCTTTTGACGAAGGACAAGAAGAGTCGGGTGACCAGGTCTCTGGGCGTCGTGATCTCCAGATAAGAGTCCATGAACAATTGGAACCCTTCGTAGTCGATGTCCTGCAAGAAAAGATAAAAAAATTTAACCGGTCTCTTAAGACTCACGGTGCTGTAGGCAGGGCGTAATATACCATAAGGCCCGTTAGGCCCGGGACTAGAGCCCTTAAATTTTTGTTTCTATTATGCTAAATGCCGTAGACCCCCAAAATTTCAGTAAAAATTAAAATTTTCTGAGACTTCACTATTTTTAGCTTGGCTTTTACTAAGTCTTTGACCTAACGTGATCGGTTTGATCGAATTTTTTTTAGGAAACCGATAAAATGGTTGCACAATACGTAATAAATCGGCCAACTAGCATCATCATTATGGCAATCATATACAAAATTTTCCGTAATAACAGGCCTACAAAATGTGTTGTGCCTATAGTCTGAGTTTTCCAAGATCAGGATGTAGGTAACACCTTAAAAATTCAGAATCATATGCTAACGAGGGTTAGGAAAAGCTTCAAAAGAATGTCAAATCAAAAAGCGTTTGCGCAAAAACCAACTGTTTAGGTGTTTGTAAACCCCATTCTTTAATACCCTGAATGTCATTGACTACTTTTTTTGGACCAAATTAAGTTAAAACAAGAGATAAAGTGTTATTCCCATGTTCTTTAAAGCACTCTTCCTCTCTTGATGGGAATTTAATACAAAATTAAATTTTCTCTGTGAAAAGGAACAGCAGTCCATACCCGGCGTTTCGTCTTCTTGATAAAAGATTATGAAAGACTGTTTTGATACAGATTACGTATTGGAATTTAAATTTTGTCATGATGTGCAGTTAGATAACTTTATCTAACTGCACATATTGAAAACTAAAATTTAAAATACTCGTAGTTTGGTATTAAATTTGAAATTTTCTTAATAAAGCGGGAAAACCAAATAATATAATCAAAAGTGTTTGTGGCAGATGACTTTCCAAATAACACATTCTAATCTTACTAAAATCAAATTTAATTATTGTAGTATTATAATCTCAAGTTAAAAGTTTGTATTTTATGTTCAAACATATGTTATAATACTGCATGTACATATTAAAATTTTTCAGTGCTATCATAAAATAATATGCTTCTCAACTACTAAATATTTTATTTTTGAAGAAACATAAGTTTTTACATGTTGATGTTTCTTGCGTTACAAATCAAACAAACTTTTCGAAAATAGCAATCTCTCTTCGAATTACGTAAGTAAATATATACACTATATCTTAAATCTTAGGTAAATGTTATCCTCGTTCTGTATGCTTCATTTATTCATATCTCAGGGAACTGATGACAACCCTTCTTTCAAACGGAATTTTTTTTGACGCAATAGAAAAAGGACAAGATATACAATGTTGTTATATTGGACATCGTTCACTTTTCTACCAAAAATCATACTTGTAAACTCAAGTGACGGAAATGTAAATCGAAATAAGATGTCTCAACATTGGTTTGACAAACCGAAAACTTCAATTTTTCGTATGATGGTTTTATATTTTTTAAGTAGATAGATACTAAATGACGCTTATTTAAATGAAAAAGAGTTGTAGTTGTATGTAGAAAATAATAATAAAAAGACACATTCTTAATTAAGCTGTACTATCAACATAGATATAGCAAGTATAATTACTTTTAAATTAATTTTATTCAAAATAAGTCAAACCTTATCACGATTATATCAAACTAACATTAAGAAGCGTTCGATTTCAGAATGATAAAAATTAAATTATTACAATTATGATCAGTCCCTTCCCTTAACTAAGTTTCTGACCGTTCTGTAGACCATTTTTATAGAGAGAATACCTAAATACAAAACAAATTGCAGATAACGCTTTGTCATACGAACCAAGCGAGGAACAAGTGTGTAACATTCGTTGCGTTTTGCGAATAATAAATATTTCTTTTTATCACGTATGAAGAATTTCTGGACATATGTTTGTGAATTTGAAATGTCACCTCGGGGATGGTATAGTTTCTGAGTTTCTTTCCATCGAGGCTTAATATATTATTGGGACAGAATGTCGTAAATTTTTTGACCATCTAAACATTAGAAAAACTATAATCGCAAACTTCCATCTGAAGTAATTTCAGCAATGTACATAAGTATAGTGTACATTAAGTAAATCGATTAGTTATTTTTAATTAAAACGTAACTGTAATTTCGTTATTGGCTTTTTATTTGCATCTTTTATTGGATATTTATTATCTATAATTTAAAATAATATTTTAAAGTTAATTTATTTAGGGTAATTTATTTGTTTTCGAATTTAAAATATCGTTATAATATAAATATTTCGTTAACGGTGTAACAACTCAAATAAATGCAAATATTTTTGCTGTTTTCGATACTGAAAGTACAGTTAGAAAAAAAATTACAAAACAAAATATTTTGTTCAGTTTCAGTAACCAAATTACAAAAACACCTATTATAATTGACAGTAAGTAGTGTTTAATTACACCAATTCAAAATATTCATAGTTTTTATGCAAACATAGACCACGTTAAGACTTTTGCTTATATTTTACAATAATTTAAACAATAAAATGTATGAAAGTATATTTAGTTCTTGTCAGAATTATTCTATGTTGAGACATAACATTACATTTCTAACAAGAATAGTGTTCTAAACGAATATACAATGAGGGATGAAAACAAATCCTCTCTTCTAGCTATAAAATACTTTTTGCTTCGTGCTTTCACCAATGAAACGACAAACAAGGGAATAAGACATAAACTCCAGACATACATTTATCACAAGGAAAACCCCATATTTACTTATCTCCTGACCCCCTTTCACGGGAACGATACCAGGGAAAATATGTTACCTTCTTTCCATTCGGGTGACCTATCGCCCCTGTCAGGAATCACAAAATTGAAATTCTCCCCACAGGCCTCCTTCCTGGAGATTATATGCTAATCCTAACTCCTGATCCTATTTGCGGATAATATTTGGCATGTTTGGCGATGATAAACCTTCAGTTTGTTTGTATAAGAAGCTGCTATATTGCAAAATGTATAAGAACCGTATTTTACGATTTAAACTACTCCAGGATAGATTCCATTGCTATTTATACATATAAATTGCTACAATTTTTGAAGTTTAATATTGAGAAAAGACTTTAATTATATAAACTGCTATTAATGAAAGTTTCCAATATTCCATCTAAACCTAGATAGGGAAGTTACAGGCAAATTGTCTAGGCATCGAGAGTCGATTCCTTACGACACTATATATGAAAAATTACATTATTTTGATTGAACTCTAAATACTTATATCATTTCATACAAACTAGCTACGATTAGATACTTTTACTAGCAATGCAAAATTGGTAAAAATGGTAAAATTGAAAATTGTCCCAGTCATTTAAAATTGATATCAGATTTTAATTCGATATGGAAATTATAAAAGCTACTCGTAGATAGATGGAGATGGCAAGAAGATCTATAGAAGCTGTGAACATTGTCCTGATACACAGCTTACGCTACTCAATCTAGAGATGTCGTATGAGCGCCAGCATGAAAATTGAGTACTGCGACTATGCTAGATCCTATGGAGACAACATCAGCAAGTGTAGAAGAAATTATCAAAATTCACGGACACATATAGAGTTCGACTCTCATGGAGACGACAAAAAAAAAAAAAGCTACTCGTCAAAAATACTTGACTGTGACTAGAATATGGAGCTCATTATCTTGTAAAACCCTTACTTTTTCCTCATAATGTAGCCTTATCAAATACAATCTGAAATAAATGAACTATTTACAAGGAAACAGACACTTTATGGCATATTCCTTAACAGGGACAACCCTCTGCTACTCACATAATTAGTCTTTAGTCATGTATGTAAGATCCTAAGAAGGGATTGGCATATTTGCTATGGAAGTTTTGAACGCTCTTCCTATATTCATCCTATTCCGCTTATCCCGTTTTCCTGTTTTTCCTTATTTTTCATCCTGTGCCACTTTTTTTTCCCGTTTTATTTATCGAACTGTAAATCATGCCCATAATGTCGAAGGTTCGTTCAGTATTCTGGTCTCTGCCTTTTACACTTTTTTCATTTTTTTTATGGATTGTGAGGGGGTAAAAAAATGCACGTCCGATAAAATTTTTATATATTTCTTTACTTTTTTCCTTTTGGCGACCGTTTGAAACGGTAAATGGTGACATGTTGGATTTTGTGACAAATGGGATGAAGACGATGTGTATATAACTCGAGGGATTTACGAATGCAGATGTATGTAGCTATTTTTACAGTACATAAACGCAGAGATACAAAGGAGATATGGAAATAAAACTGGGTGATAAAGTCATGATGATGAAGTTGATGCATAAAGTTTTGGTTTAAAATGTCGATGAAAATATTTTCAATGATTAATTTTGATTTGATAGACATAAACAAAAAAAATATAGACATTAAAAGAAAATGATTGATTCTTAAAATGTATGTTTTGAATAATTAACCACACAAAACCGTGGTTATTTATAAGCCCATATTTTTTACATGTAATACTACGCAGGTAGTTACTACATTACTGCTAAAACTTAACTGCAACTGCAATTTAAATTCGTACAATATGTATTAGCATCACGATCACTGTAAAACGTTAATTGAACTGTACTCCATAAAACTGGTCCCAGCTTTAGGGAGTAACATTACATTACAAAACGGAGTAAACTTACTCCGAAAGAGCGTAAGTTTAAACCACAAAAGCTAAGTAAGCTTTACACCACAAAAAAGATATAATAATAGACAACAACAAAAAAGGCAAGGCCGCCTATACTACAAGAGGAGTAAGTAAACAAGTATCCACAATGCTGCCTCCAAATTTACGATAGAAAGTAACTGTTACAACATTAACATACCAGAGTTCAACGTAGAGTTAATACAACAGAGTTCATACAACATTATACATACCAGAAAGACTGGACTATACATATCAGAATCTAGAATATTTTGTTGTTTTATACCAAAATCAAAGTTTCTTTTATTGGAGCCTGTGATGTGAAAAGGTGGAGGAAATTTACACATTATTTTTGGAATTCGCGTGATAAATTTGAATTCTATAGTTGTTTTGGTTGTAGCAGTAGAGTGGTTTCAGACAAACAGAATGGTAGAACAATGTTCAAAACCAACATTTTCAGTATCGGCACCTTCCAAAACGAGTAGAAAATAAAAAAATAAGCATTTAGGAATTTCGACTCCATCTCAATTGCTTTCATTACCTTTATTTTTCATATAAGGAAATTGAAAGTAAAAACATTCAAATTGAACTTCCGTAGTGTACTACAAAGAGACATGTTAATGTTGCTGAAACCTAGAATGTCGCGAATTTTTTTTATTCAAGTCGAATGTCAAAGGTTTGCTGGGAAGATATTTCTTATTTGATATTCCGTGCGTACAATTGTTTTAGTTTGATTTGTTACGAATAGAGCACTTTTCCCTTCTATCTATAGTATATGAAACAAATTCTGCATGTCTTAGTTGCGGTTAAACAAAATAGTAAGTGGTAAAAAAAAATACAAGCATATTTTAGAACACAATTTTTTCTTTATTTTGCTACAATGTAAAATTGCCAGGAGAATATGAAAGAAGATATTCTGTGATGTTTCAAAATGCTTTTTTTATACAATTATCGAAAGCATAAATTAAATGAGACTATTATTATTTTTTAAATATTTTAAAAGGCAATGTTTCGGAGGAAATGAGAACTAAAAACTAGAATTTCTAACTCCATCAAGTTCCTATTACAGATTCAATGCCTTCATTTATTAAAATGGGTTAGGGTTAGTTTGAATTATCGTCGTACTAGAGCAATACGAGGGTTATTGGCGACGGGCGTCATAATTTAGAACCACAGTCAAGTGACGAGCCGACACCTGAGTAGGCTCCCACCAAAACTTTAAAGAGCGACATCATATTCAGCTTCGGGACTTTGGAGGATATTTAACGTGCACTCATTCTAACCGGGGTATTATTCGTCGGGTATTTTTTGGCTGCACGGCCGTTTAGAGGTCGGCAATGCCCAGACTTAAATAATTTTAATGAACAAAAATAATTAAATTAATGAAAAATTATAATGATTTGAAATTCAAGAATTAGCAGTAATCAACCCTAAAATTGGTAAAGGATCAGAGAAGCTCCATCATAATTGAAGAGCTTAGTGGAAGAACGTGTTATGTGACATTTTTGAAAAAATTGAGACTTTGTGCCGATGAACATATTATTCCTTTATTTAATGTTAACATGTTTCCCCCTTTTTATAAACTTTAAGTAAAGTAGGTTTTTTATCGTTTGCAAGTACTGTTTTTAACGGATCTAAGTGCAAACAAAAACTTTAAAGCTCATTTTCTCGTTATCACCTTTTTGTCATTTTAGCATGTTTTTCCACTAAGCTCTTCAATTTACAGAAGAGTTGGTTGTAGGAAAATTTTGTGAAGATTGTGCAAACACATTTTTAAGTCTAGTAATAACATCGTAATCCTCAGATATAAGATTTTCAGTCAAAACAACAGAAGTTGTAAATGCAGCATGAAAGTTTAAAATTTCATTAACTTTGGTAAAAATATGTCTAAGATATCTTGAACCTAAGATAAAAAAAATTCAATAATAAAAAATTAATTCATAAAACTTTATTATTTATTTGATGTTTATTTTTCTGATAAAATTTGCGTTCTGAAATTACGTTCTTCGACGTTTCCTTATTCATTTAGATAATTAGGTTTAATAGTTTTCTTGGTAATGGCTTGGTTAATTTTTTTTGGATGCACACTTTGAAAATTCTTAAAGCTACTTAGTCTAATTATAAGAGATTACAGAATTAGTTTTTCCTTGTTTTGTAAGCTATTTTTTAAAAGAAAAAAAACGTAAGCTAGAAGAAATTAAAATTTCTATTTTCATAAGAAGCTTACAAAGCGAATTGTTGCCGAATGGATGCCTACATTCATTTAAATCTCCACACATCACCATGGCAACTACGGTATTTAGCATAAAAACAAAAATCATTGTTCAAGAAAAGTGTGCAATCGTAATTAAATATAATTGGTTGCCCTAATATTATTTTTAAAAGCTAAATGAATGTAGAAAAGAATTCGAAATAAATTTGGCCGTTGTTTGGTTACGTTCGTAGGCTCGGCTTTCCTATAACACACTAGAACAGAGGCCGGAGTGGCCTAGTGGGTTAAGGCGTTATGGCACAGAGGTTCCCTATTCAGGTTCTGTCCTCATTCTTCTCATTCTTTAAATTGATCGTGCGGAAGAAAAAACCGTATATGGCTCGGTTCACTTTAAATCTATTAGGGCCGAAAGTCATGACTCCTCGAATGATGCTGTTATAAGGTAAGGCTGGTGCCAACCAAAGTGCTGGCAACGTCTTTTGACCACGGTTCCAAATCATAAACCAGCGACTTAAACGCACAAAATCAGTCTGTATATTTTTATATCCAATTCATCTACAATATTTTATTTTTGTACGTCGGCGTCGTAAATTTTCAAGACGCGTTTGTATAGTTACAGAAGATACATTTAAAACCTTTTATTTTCTGAAGCCTACTGATGTTAATAACTCCTGTTTGGGACACCAATATATTTGAAGATTTTTTTTAATGAAAGTCTATATTTTGAAGAAAATTTAATGATGATGACTTTTTACTGTCAGGAAATTCAATAAATTATTATATGAGTTGATGAGCCAAAAATATAGTGAGTTATGGTTTTTGTTGGTCGAAAAAAAAAGTGTCATTTTGGGCAAATCGTTTTATAATTTATACCGATTACTAAGGGGGGGTTATATAAAAGGTGTATTTGAAAAACTCACTCCAAATTATAACTAATATATAGGGTCCGGTAAGTTTTGATAACCCTAAGTTCGATTGGACGTAGTCGGCAATGAACGGGCCGAACTCTATATCTTATTAAAATTTGGAGAATGGGAGTTTTGCAACTGCACCGTTCATTTATAACCTTTTCTTCATCTGATACATTGTAGGGGAATTTTATGTTAACTGGATTTTTTTTACATTAGACGGATGCGAAGAACGTACTTACGGTTTACCTGGTGTTTTCAATCAAGTAGTGGCAATTTTCAATGAATTTGAAAAGCGGAAAAAATTGCTTCCTTACATTGACACTGCAGCTGAGTTTCACATTGTAACTACTTGATTAAAAATATTATAATCTTAATAAAAAAATCTTAATAAACCGTATGTAGGGTTTTCTCTTCCTTCGCATGCAAAAGATCCAACTGACTTAACATTGTCATCGCGAATATCCGGCACCTTAAGTATGGTGAATTTCACCGGAACCATTGCATGCGAACAATTCTTTCTCAAAATAACCAAAGTATCAGCAGCAACTATATCAAACCACCACAGCAACCTACTTAGGTAACTCCTTTCTTGAAAGCAGCTTTTATTTTGAAGAGGAAGAAATGCTTTTCTTCTCGATGAATATTCAAAGGGTGTTCTTAAATTTTTTTTCCTTCTTCGATTAGAGGAGTAGTAAGGTTAGATAACGAAATTTAAGAAATAAAGTTTGGGGTTTGGTTCAAGTACCAAAAAAGTAATTCAAATATAAGTTTTTAAAAAAATTTAATACAGTATTTTATACAGTATCACGAGACATACTATGAATATCATTGGTTTCAATATACAGCTATGAATTATGTTCACTTGGTGGTACACAAATATTTTTATGCAAAACAGAGATAAACACAAACTACTTTTGTTTATTTCCCTTACTTTCTGATAATTTTATGGAATATTATAAATTTAATATGGAAATACGTTTATTTCATAAATTTTTTTCCCTTGCATCAGTGTGTATCTTTCAGTAACTTCTCCCAATAAAACGTTAAAGTGTGTAAAATGGCAAATGAAATCTTAATACTGTCTCTTTTTGAGATTTACATATTTAAATAAATTCAAATAACAGATTAATACGATAAAGTGTCTTTGTAGTGCTTATCTGTGTACTTAAAATTAATTTAGATGGTTAAAGTTCTGATATATAATAAAGATTATTTATATTATAAGAATGCAGAAACTCGTGTATCTTGAAAAACATAAACACTTTTAAAAGCAGTCGTTCAATTTTTAGACATACACTGTAAAAAACCTGTTGTTTTTACAGTTAAAAGCTGTCAACTTTGACGCCAGTTAATAACTGTTCTTACAGTTTAAAACTAATTTTTTTTACAGGAAAACTAATTTCAACAGGAAAAACTGTTAATTTAGCAGGGAATAAATGATAATTTAATAGTTTTCTTCCATTAATTTAAGTTTATCCCTGCTAAAATAAAATACCCAATACTAGCCCTTGCGACCGAGCAATTACTTTGTCGCAGACGGTTCAGTATTGGGCTCAAATGCAAGAGGTTCCTGGAAGAGGTATGGATCGGGCCCGGTTTTGATCCAGGAACCTCTTGCGTGCGAGCCCAATACTGAACCGTCTGCGACAAAGAAATTACTTGGTCGCGAGGGCTAGTAATGGGTATTTGTGGTGAACGATGATCTCAAGAACGTGACTCTTTGCACGTCTCAAATTTCCCTGAGTGGGAGGTGAATTTGATGGGTTGTGAGTGTGACGTCATGTTGACGAAGATAAAAACAGTTATAAACTGTTTTTCTAAAGAACAGTTTTTAACTGTAAAAAATATGGTATTTAACTGTAAAAACAACAGTTTTTACAGTGTATATTTGATCCCTCTGCAATGACGAATACAAATTGCGACATTTAATATACTGTCTCAGTATATTTATTTCCAATAATTTTTTTATAGGTACTACAGATGTTTTCTATATGGAAAAAATTCCCATGAAATAAATAAAACAAATCAGAAGCATGTCATCTGCCAAACAGAAACATCTCTCACAGCGTCCCCAAAGCGATAATAAGTTATGTCCCCAATAGATGTAAGGTACACACTTCTATCGAAGAAATCATAAGAGTATCTCCAAAGAGATGGCCATAGAATAGCATATTTAATGGATTCTGCCTCTGGAACGAAAGGTCGGAATAGGTTTATCCTATGATACGGGCCATATTAGATGAGGTGTGTGTTTGCAGAGTTGGTCACACTGTTTACCCTCCCTAGTTGAAGTTGTTTACCGAGTAGTAGGTGGATAAATCCCTCATAGGCATACGTCTTCTCTTATGAGAGGTGTATGAGATGAAAGAATTGATAGGGATAACTCTGCGGAAGTAAATAGGTATGTTTTAGTATTTATGCTATTACGCGATGAAATGTGTTATTTTGGCTAGTGGGTGTCATAGTATATAATTTAGTGTTATAATAGGGTTAGAAAAACATATTAGTAATGTGCGTTAGGTCAATTCCTGAATAGATGATATAGCTTCAGTAGAATTTCTCAACCTTAATGAAAAATATGTAAAAAGAAATAAACAGGAGGGATTTTTAAACACTGAACCACATAAACCAATTTAAGAAAATTATAAGCTAAACGAAGGCTATAATGGCAACGGGCTTTATATTTTTTAAACAGCGAACAAGTAACTAGGTCAACATTTAATATAATACCCAAATCAAATTTGCAGCGACATTATACGTGGAGTTTGAAATTATGCATGATTCGTTTATAGAATGACTATCGTTTAGGGAAAAGTGATGCTGCATTTGAAAAGTGATACATGTGGAAGTGATATGAAAAATTATACACGTAAAGGTGGATATGAAAAGATATAAATCGTAAAGATTTTTAAAGAAACTGATGCATATGAAAGTAGGCGTTAAGTGATCAATTTTTCTACTAAGGCACATAAATAATTGTGCCACTCATCATGTTGAGAAATTTCACATTTTTGAGTAGTCCTTTAATTTGAATAATTCTAAATATTTGAATTAGAGGTACTTGTGATGGTGCTTAAACTTAAATTTATTTGCTGCTAGTTTTATGTCTATAAAACCTTAATTAACTGCCTGTTTTGCCATTTAGAAATCTATGTCGTTCATATTTGTTTTGTGGTTCTTTCTCCACTATAAGTCAATTTTTTGCATAGAAAAACAAACTGAAAGAAGCATAAAATGCTAAAGATGTTTACCGAAACATGCCTACTACATATTTATAAACCTTTTCGGTGGTTTTTCAAAGAACATGGAATATGCAGGAACGCAAAAATGGCTATAAGCATTAGAGATAAAAGTGAAGAAGCTTGAATGTTTTACAAGGATAAAGCTTTTTCTGATGGGGTCCCATTGCGTTCTGTTTGGTTCACGTGGGTTTCAATGTAAAAGGTTTTGTAAGAAGATTCCGCTGTAAAGTTTCTGTGCGCTAGTCAATCATTTTGCAACCATTGAGAAGTTTTAGTATAAATGGATTCATTGAAATATTCGTCTGTATATTTCTTCTGCCTCCGAAACGTACTCAAAATGCCAAGTGATTACAACACTTTGAACTGAGTGTAAAGTTTAAGTGAATAAAATGTCAGTGTAAAGTATTTTTTAAAAACCTTTTTGTATAAATATTTTCAAAGTTTCCGAAAAATAGCTTTTGTCTCTGTTAAACTTTTGAAAAACTTAATATTTAATTTTGCAGATGCTGTGAAGATTTAACATAACCGGCTCTAGCGTATTATACATTCTTTGCAAACGTTTTGAATAAATTTATTGCATTTCTTTTTTGTAAATAGTTTTACTGCAAAATATTTTATTTAGTGTAAAACGTCTATAAAAATATTTCTTAAAATCTATCCTGGAACCAAGCATAATCATAATCAGTACATCATACTTCTATGAATATTAAAGTTGTTAAAATTAAACACGAGAAATACGTAATGTAAAAAAAAATCTAAATAGTATCGAATACTTTGTAATATAATTTGTAAGAATTGATATTAATCTAAAAAAGATAAACTCCAAAAAACCTCACGAATGTTTAAATAGTGAAATCTAATGTCTTTAAATGATTTAAGATTGTTAGTGGTTTATACCTAACTAAAATGTCCATCCAAGATTCTTTTAAAAGTTAGTAAAATACAAAAGCATATTAGATTTGTATATTTTTTTAAGGAAATATTATTCGTAGACGCGAAAGTAAAAAAGTAATTATGATTTTTTTTATTTTCCTATATTTTCAGTCCCAAGTACATAGAAGAAATTCGATATTTTATTTGTATCCTTCAACCAGTGTAAGTCAATTTACCAAGCTTAGAAAAGGCTAACAATGCGATGTCTGTTTTAAATCGGACTAAAAAACGTTGTAAAAAACAAATAGATTGCAATTTTTAATGTTTTCTATATTTATATAAAAATAATTAGTGAATTATAATTCTTATATTTGCTATAGGCTTTGATTAAACGGTCCCTGTCTGAGTGGGCACAGAAAGCTTTTCAGACTACTGATTGGTTGGTAGGTGAGTACAAAGCAACCAATCAGAAATCATAAAAAGCATGTTTCCAATCAAGACTAAATAAATGATCGTTATTTTAAGGAAGTTATAATCAATTATTTTATATGAATCTAAGCATGAACTTATTTTAACTTTGCGTTAAATAGAAATAAAGATTAAATATAGCATGTTTTCACATGCAATCCAACACACGTATGCTTTAATATAGTTAATTTTGAATGTTGGAGTAAGATACTTTTGTGGCTAGATGAAAAGTATTCCATTTAACTTACTAATGTATAATAAACTAAAAATTGTTATTTTTGGACTCGCGTCATTCCGGCTGTAAATTACAGATTTTAAAATTGTGCAAGCGAATAATTACTTATTCAGTTTTTAATACTTTATAAATAATACCCTGAAGTTTCGAAAGATGCGGGTATCTTAATCGGATTAAAAATTTCTAAACCATAATTAATATTTTCTTTAAAAATAAAAATGTTTCCTTAGTTAGCTTCACAGCAAGTTAGGCAAGACATTCGGAAAAAGGAACATATTTCTGTTAGTTCTGCTTATGACATTATGATGCGGTGCTGACCAGTGAGTAAGGGGATTTTATCTAAATCTAAGGATATTATTTTGCTGTTGTATAGGGGATTGGTAAAGCAACTTCTGGAATATTCTGTTCAGTTTCGCACTTCCTCAAAAACACATTGATTTGCTTGAAAAAGTTCCGTATAAAGCTACAAAAATGATCAAGTGTTCATCAGGTATCGATTAGGATAACATATTAAGATATTTAAACATCTATTCCCTGGAAAATAGGAGAACAAGAAGTGTTTTAATTCAGTTGTTTATGTTATGGCGGCGTAAGCGGTTTAGTTTTTGTGTGGTTCTAGTTCGTGTTGTGTTTCAACCAAGTTGGGTATTGTGGCACTTGTCGAGTTGGGTTATGCAAATTTTGAGGATGTAGAGTCGGCTAGATGGGTGTTTCATAAAAGCTGGTGATGCGTGGTTGCTATTGGCTATTTTGTCGTTCATTCGTTTGTTGTTTTGTGACGGGTTTCCTAGAAATGTTTCTAACGGAAGGCTAAGCTCATGTCGGGCTCTCTGCAATTGATGG